>CAKAJE020001778.1:0-78065 GCA_916610135.2 Macropis europaea | reverse complement strand
AACTTCTATGATAGGGCAATCAGAGACCCGATTAGATCATTTTATATTTTGGTTAATATAAGAATTCAACGAAATTCTATCACATTCGTTCAATTTACGTCGCTCCTATTATAGATAGCTTATTGGGCTTAGCGGCATCTCAAAGCGCATGGAATGACGAGTGAAATGCACTATTAACCTTCTAGGGTAGGGTAAACAGTTACGCGATTAGATCATTTTATATTATGGTTAATTTAAGAATTCAGCAAAATTCTATCACATTTGCTCAATTTGCGTCGCTCCTATTTCAGATAGCGTATTGGGCTAAGCGGTATCTCAAAGCGCATGAAATGGCGAGTAAAATGCAATACTAAACTTCGAGGATAAGGCAAACAGAGACCCGATTAGATTATTTTATATTACGGTTAATATAAGAATTCAGCGTAATTCTATCACATTTGTTCAACTTACGTCGCTCCTAATTTAGATAGCGTACTGGGCTAGGCGGCATCTTAAAGCGCGTGGAATGGCGAGTAAAATGCACTGCTAAACTTCTATGATAGGGCAATCAGAGACCCGATTAGATCATTTTATATTTTGTTTAATATAAGATTTCAGGGAAATTCTATCACATTTGTTCAATTTACGTCGCTCCTATTTCAGATAGCGTATTGGGCTAAGCGGCATCTCAAGGCGCATGAAATGGCGAATAAAATGCGCTATTAAACTTCTAGGGTAGGGCAAGCAGAGACCCGATTACATCATCTAATATTATGATTAATTTAAGAATTCAGCAAAATTCTATCACATTTGTTCAATTTACGCCGCTCCTATTTCAGATAGCATATTGGGCTAAGCGGCATCTCAAAGCGCATGAAATGGCGAGTAAAATGCGCTATTAAACTTCTAGGGTAAGGCAAACAGTGACCCGATTAGATCATTTTATATTATGGTTAATTTAAGAATTCAGCGTAATTCTATCACATTTGTTCAATTTACGTCGCCCCTATTTCAAATAGCGTATTGTGCTAAGCGGCATCTCAAAGCGCATGAAATGGCGAGTGAAATGCACTATTAGACTTCTATGGTAGGGCGAACAGAGACCCGATTAGATCATTTTACATTAAGGTTAATATAAGAATTCAGGGAAATTCTATCACATTTGTTCAATTTACGTCGCTCCTATTCTCGATAGCGTATTGGGCTAAGCGCATGAAATGGCGAGTAAAATGCACTATTAAACTTCTAGGATAAGGCAAACAGAGAACCGATTAGATCATTTTATATTACGGATAATATAAGAATTCAGCGTAATTCTATCACATTTGTTAAACTTACGTCGCTCCTATTTAAAATAGCGTACTGCGCTAGGCGGCATCATAAAGCGCGTGGAAGGGCGAGTAAAATGCACTCTTAAACTTCTAGGCTATGGCGAACAGAGACCCTATTAGATCATTGTATATTATGGTTAATTTAAGAATTCAACGAAATTCTATCACACTTGTTCAATTTACGTCGCTCCTATTTCAGATAGGGTATTGGGCTAAGCGGCATCTCAAAGCGCATGAAATGGCGAGTAAAATGCGCTATTAAACTTCTAGGGTAAGGCAAACAGTGACCCGATTAGATCATTTTATATTACGGATAATATAAGAATTCAGCGTAATTCTATCACATTTGTTCAATTTACGTCGCCCCTATTTCAAATAGCGTATTGTGCTAAGCGGCATCTCAAAGCGCATGAAATGGAGAATAAAATGCACTATTAAACTTCTAGGCTAGGGAGAACAGAGACCCGATTAGATCATTTTACATTATGGTTCATAAAAGAATTCAGCGAAATTCTATCACAATTTTTCAACTTACGTCGCTCCTATTTCAGATAGCGTATTGGGCTAAGCGGCAGCTCAAAGCGCATGAAATGGCGAGTACAATGCAATATTAAGCTTCTAGGGTAGGGCAAACAGATGCCCGATTAGATCATTTTATATTATGGTTAATTTAAGAATTCAGCAAAATTCTATCACATTTGTTCAATTTACGTCGCTCCTATTTCAGATAGCGTATTGGGCTAAGCGGCATCTCAAAGCGCATGAAATGGCGAGTAAAATGCACTATTAAACTTCTAGGGTAGGGCAAGCAGAGACCCGATTACATCATCTAATATTATGATTAATTTAAGAATTCAGCAAAATTCTATCACATTTGTTCAATTTACGCCGCTCCTATTTCAGATAGCATATTGGGCTAAGCGGCATCTCAAAGCGCATGAAATGGCGAGTGAAATGCACTATTAGACTTCTATGGTAGGGCGAACAGAGGCCCGATTAGATCATTTTACATTAAGGTTAACATAAGAATTCAGGGAAATTCTATCACATTTGATCAATTTTCGTCGCTCCTATTCCAGATAGCGTATTGGGCTATGCGGCATCTCAAAGCACATGAAATGGCGAGTAAAATGCACTATTAAACTTCTAGGGTAGGTCAAACAGAGACCCGATTAGATCATTTTATATTATGGTTAATTTAAGAATTCAGTGAAATTCTATCACACTTGTTCAATTTACGTCGCTCCTATTTCAGATAGCGTATTGGGCTAAGCGGCATTTCAAAGCGCATGAAATGGCGAGTAAAATGCCCTATTAAACTTCTAGGATAAGGCAAACAGAGACCCGATTAGATCATTTTATATTACGGTAAATATAAGAATTTGGCGTAATTCTATCACATTTATTCAATTTACGTCGCTGCTATTCCAGATAGCTTATTGTGCTTAGCGGCATCTCAATGCGCATGAAATGACGAGTGAAATGCACTATTAAACTTCTAGGGTAGGGCAAGCAGAGACTCGATTAGATCATTTTATATTATGGTTAATTTAAGAATTCAGCAAAATTCTATCACATTCGTTCAATTTAGGTCGCTCCTATTTCAGATAGCGTATTGGGCTAAGCGGCATCTCAAAGCGCATGTAATGGCGAGTGAAATGCACTATAAGACTTCTATGGTAGGGCGAACAGAGACCCGATTAGATCATTTTACATTGACGTTAATATAAGAATTCAGGGGAATTCTATCACATTTGTTCAATTTACGTCGCTCCTATTTCAGATAGCGTATTGTGCTAAGCGGCATCTCAAAGCGCATGAAATGGCGAGTGAAATGCACTATTAGACTTCTATGGTAGGGCGAACAGGGACCCGATTAGATCATTTTACATTAAGGTTAATATAAGAATTCAGGGAAATTCTATCACATTTGTTCAATTTACGTCGCTCCTATTCCAGATAGCGTATTGGGCTATGCGGCACCTTAAAGCACATGAAATGGCGAGTAAAATGCACTGTTAAACTTCTATGATAGGGCAAACAGAGACCGGATTATATCATTTTATATTACGGTTAATATAAGAATTCAGCGTAATTCTATCACATTTGTTCAACTTACGTCGCTCCTATTTCAGGTAGCGTACTGGGCTAGGCGGCATCTTAAAGAGCGTGGAATGGCGAGTAAAATGCACTACTAAACTTCTATGATAGGGCAATCAGAGACACGATTAGATCATTTTATATTTTGTTTAATATAAGATTTCAGGGAAATTCTATCGCATTTGTTCAATTTACGTCGCTCCTATTTCAGATAGCGTATTCGGCTATGCGGCATCTCAAAGCGCATGAAATGGCGAAAAAATGCACTCTTAAACTTCTAGGCTAGGGCGAACAGAGACCCGATCAGATCATTTTACATTATGGTTAATAAAAGAATTCAGCGAAATTCTATCACATTTGTTCCACTTACGTCGCTCCTATTTCAGATAGCGTATTGGGCTAAGCGGCATCTCAAAGCGCATGAAATGGCGAGTAAAATGCACTATTAGATTTCTATGGTAGGGCGTACAGAGACCCGATTAGATCATTTTACATTAAGGTTAATATAAGAATTCAGGGAAATTCTATCACATTTGTTCAATTTACGTCGCTCCTATTCCAGATAGCGTATTGGGCTATGCGGCATCTCAAAGCGCATGAAATGGCGAAAAAATGCACTATTAAACTACTAGGCTAGGGAGAACAGAGACCCGATTAGATCATTTTACATTATGGTTCATAAAAGAATTCAGCGAAACTCTATCACATTTTTTCAACTTACGTCGCTCCTATTTCAGATAGCGTATTGGGCAAAGCGGCATCTCAAAGCGCATGAATTGACGAGTAAAATGCACTATTAAACTTCTAGGGTAGGGCAAACAGAGACCCGATTAGATCATTTTATATTATGGTTAATTTAAGAATTCAGCAAAATTCTATCACATTTGTTCAATTTACATCGCTCCTATTTCAGATACCGTACTGGGCTCGGCGGCATCTTAAAGCGCGTGGAATGGCGAGTGAAATGCACTATTAGACTTCTATGGTAGGGCGAAAAGAGACCCGACTAGATCATTTTACATTAAGGTTAATATAAGAATTCAGGGAAATTCTATCACATTTGTTCAATTTACGTCGCTCCCATTCCAGGTAGCGTACTGGGCTAGGCGGCATCTTAAAGCGCGTGGAATGGCGAGTAAAATGCACTACTAAACTTCTATGATAGGGCAATCAGAGACACGATTAGATCATTTTATATTTTGTTTAATATAAGATTTCAGGGAAATTCTATCACATTTGTTCAATTTACGTCGCTCCTATTTCAGATAGCGTATTCGGCTATGCGGCATCTCAAAGCGCATGAAATGGCGAAAAAATGCACTATTAAACTACTAGGCTAGGGAGAACAGAGACCCGATTAGATCATTTTACATTATGGTTCATAAAACAATTCAGCGAAACTCTATCACATTTTTTCAACTTACGTCGCTCCTATTTTAGATAGCGTATTGGGCTAAGCGGCATCTCAAAGCGCATGAAATGGCGAGTAAAATGCAATATTAAGCTTCTAGGGTAGGGCAAACAGACACCCGATTAGATCATTTTATATTATGGTTAATTTAAGAATTCAGCAAAATTCTATCACATTTGTTCAATTTACGTCGCTCCTATTTCAGATAGCGTATTGGGCTATGCGGCATCTCAAAGTGTCTGAAATGGCGAATAAAATGCACTATTAAAGTTCTAGGCTAGGGCGAACAGAGATCCGATTAGATCATTTTATATTATGGTTAATTTAAGAATTCAGCGAAATTCTATAACATTTGTTCAATTTACGTCGCTCCTATTTCAGATAGCGTATTGGGCTAAGCGGCATCTCATAGCGCATGAAATGGCGAGTAAAATGCACTATTAAACTTCTAGGATAAGGCAAACAGAGAACCGATTAGATCATTTTATATTACGGATAATATAAGAATTCAGCGTAATTCTATCACATTTGTTCAATTTACGTCGCCCCTATTTCAAATAGCGTATTGTGCTAAGCGGCATCTCAAAGCGCATGAAATGGCGAGTGACATGCGCTATTAGACTTCTATGGTAGGGCGAACAGAGACACGATAAGATCATTTTACATTAAGGTTAATATAAGAATTCAGGGAAATTCTATCACATTTGTTCAATTTACGTCGCTCCTATTCCAGATAGCGTATTGGGCTATGCGGCAGCTTAAAGCACATGAAATGGCGAGTATAATGCACTATCAAATTTCGATGATAGGGCAAACAGAGGCCCGATTACATCATTTTATATTACGGTTAATATAAGAATTCAGCGTAATTCTATCACATTTGTTCAACTTACGTAGCTCCTATTTCAGATACCGTACTGGGCTAGGCGGCATCATAAAGCGCGTGGAATGTCGAGTAAAATGCACTACTAAACTTCTATGATAGGGCAATGAGAGACCCGATTAGATCATTTTATATTTTGTTTAATATAAGATTTCAGGGAAATTCTATCGCATTTGTTCAATTTACGTCGCTCCTATTTCAGATAGCGTATTCGGCTAAGCGGCATCTCAAAACGCATGAAATGGCGAATAAAATGCACTCTTAAACTTCTAGGCTAGGGCGAACAGAGACCCGATCAGATCATTTTACATTATGGTTAATAAAAGAATTCAGCGAAATTCTATCACATTTGTTCAACTTACGTCGCTCCTATTTCAGATAGCGTATTGGGCTAAGCGGCATCTCAAAGCGCATGAAATGGCGAGTAAAATGCACTATTAGATTTCTATGGTAGGGCGTACAGAGACCCGATTAGATCATTTTATATTATGGTTAATTTAAGAATTCAGCAAAATTCTATCACATTTTTTCAACTTACGTCGCTCCTATTTCAGATAGCGTGTTGGGCTATGCGGCATCTCAAAGCACATGAAATGGCGAGTAAAATGCACTTTTAAACTTCTAGGGTAGGGCAAACAGATACCCGATTAAATCACTGTATATTATGGTTAATTTAAGATGTCAGCAAAATTTTCTCACATTTGTTCAATTTACGTCGCTCCTATTTCAGATAGCGTACTGGGCTAGGCGGCATCTTAAAGCGCGTGGAATGGCGAGTAGAATGCACTACTAAACTTCTATGATAGGGCAATCAGAGACCCGATTAGATCATCTTATATTTTGGTTAATATAAGAATTCAGCGAAATTCTATCACATTTGTTCAATTTACGTCGCTCGAATTTCTGATACCGTATTGGGCTAAGGGGCATCTCAAGGCGCATGAAATGGCGAGGAAAATGCACTATTAAACGTCTAGGGTAGGGCAAACAGAGACCCGATTAGATCATTTTATGTTATGGTTAATTTAAGAATTCAGCAAAATTCTATCACATTTGTTCAATTTACGTCGCTCCTATTTCAGATAGCGTACTGGGCTAGGCGGCAACTTAAAGCGCGTGGAATGGCGAGTAAAACGCACTATTAAACTTCTATGATAGAGCAATCAGTGACCCGAGTAGATCATTTTATATTTTGTTTAATATAAGATTTCAGGGAAATTCTATCACATTTGTTCAATTTACGTCGCTCCTATCTCAGATAGCGTATTGGGCTAAGAGGCATTTGAAGGCGCATGAAATGGCGAGTAAAATGCACTATTAAACTTCTAGGGTTGGGCAAACAGAGACCCGATTAGATCATTTTATATTTTCTTTAATATAAGATTTCAGGGAAATTCTATCACATTTGTTTAATTTACGTCGCTCCTATTTCAGATAGCGTATTGGGCGAAGAGGCATCTCAAAGCGCATGAAATGGCGACTAAAATGCACTATTAAACTTCTAGGGTAGGGCAAACAGAGACCCGATTAGATCATTTTATATTATGGTTAATTTAAGAATTCAGCAAAATTCTATCACATTTGTTCAATGTACGTCGCTCCTATTTCGGATAGCATACTGGGCTAGGCGGCACCCTAAAGCGCGTGGAGTGGCGAGTAAAATGCACTATTAATCTTCTATGATAGGGCAATCAGAGACCCGATTAGATCATTTTATATTTTGGTTAATATAAGAATTCAGCGAAATTCCATCACAATTGTTCTATTTACGTCGCTCGTATTTCAGATAGCTTATTGTGCTTAGCGGCATCTCAAAGCGCATGAAATGACGAGTGAAATGCACTATTAAACTTCCAGGGTAGGGCAAACAGAGACCCGATTAGATCATTTTACATTTTGGTTAATATAAGAATTCAGCGAAATTCTATCACATTTGTTCAATTTACGTCGCTCATATTTCAGATAGCGTATTGCACTAAGCGGCATCTCAAAGCGCATGAAATGGCGAGTAAAATGCACTATTAGATTTCTATGGTAGGGCGTACAGAGACCCGATTAGATCATTTTATATTATGGTTAATTTAAGAATTCAGCAAAATTCTATCACATTTGTTCAATTTACGTCGCTCCTATTTCAGATACTGTACTGGGTTCGGCGGCATCTTAAAGCGCGTGGAATGGCGAGTGAAATGCACTATTAGACTTCTATGGTAGGGCGAACAGAGACCCGATTAGATCATTTTACATTAAGGTTAATATAAGAATTCAGGGAAATTCTATCACATTTGTTCAATTCACGTCGCGCCTATTCCAGATAGTGTGTTGGGCTATGCGGCATCTCAAAGCACATGAAATGGCGAGTAAAATGCACTTTTAAACTTCTAGGGTAGGGCAAACAGATACCCGATTAAATCATTTTATATTATGGTTAATTTAAGATGTCAGCAAAATTTTATCACATTTGTTCAATTTACGACGCTCCTATTTCAGATAGCGTACTGGGCTAGGCGGCATCTTAAAGCGCGTGGAATGGCGAGTAGAATGCACTGCTAAACTTCTATGATAGGGCAATCAGAGACCCGATTAGATCATTTTATATTTTGTTTAATATAAGATTTCAGGGAAATTCTATCGCATTTGTTCAATTTACGTCGCTCCTATTTCAGATAGCGTATTCGGATATGCGACATATCAAAGCGCATGAAATGGCGAATAAAATGCACTCTTAAACTTCTAGGCCAGGCCGAACAGAGACCCGATCAGATCATTTTACATTATGGTTAATAAAAGAATTCAGCGAAATTCTATCACATTTGTTCAACTTACGTCGCTCCTATTTCAGATAGCGTATTGGGCTAAGCGGCATCTCAAAGCGCATGAAATGGCGAGCAAAATGTACTATTAAACTTCTAGGGTAGGGCAATCAGTGACCCGATTAGATCATTTTATATTATAGTTAATTTAAGAATTCAGCGAAATTCTATCACATTTGTTCAATTTACGTTGCTCCTATTTCGGATAGCGTATTGGGCTAAGCGGTATCTCAAAGCGCATGAAGTGTCGAGTGAAATGCCCTATTAAACTTCTTGGGTAGGGCAAACAGAGACCCGATTAGATCATTTTATATTTTGGTTAATTTAAGAATTCAGCAAAATTCTATCACATTTGTTCAACTTACGTCGCTCCTATTTCAGATAGCGTACTGTGCTAGGCGGCATCTTAAAGCTCGTGGAATGGCGAGTAAAATGCACTACTAAACTTCTATGATAGGGCAATCAGAGACCCGATTAGCTCATTTTATATTTTGTTTAATATAAGATTTCAGGGAAATTCTATCACGTTTGTTCAATTTACGTCGCTCCTATTTCAGATAGCTTATTGGGCTAAGCGGCATGTCAAAGCGCATGAAATGACGAGTGAAATGCACTGTTAAACTTCTATGATAGGGCAATCAGAGACCCGATTAGATCATTTTATATTTTGTTTAATATAAGATTTCAGGGAAATTCTATCACATTTGTTCAATTTACGTCGCTTCTATTACAGATAGCTTATTGGGCTTAGCGGCATCTCAAAGCGCATGAAATGACGAGTGCAATGCACTATTAAACTTCTAGGGTAGGGCAAACAGAGACCCGATTAGGTTATTTTATATTATGGTTAATTTAAGAATTCAGCGAAATTCTATCACATTTGTTCAATTTACGTCGCTCCTATTACAGGTAGGTTATTGGGCTCAGCGGCATCTCAAAGCGCATGAAATGACGAGTGAAATGCACTATTAATCTTCTAGGCTAGGGCGAACAGAGACCCGAGCAGATCATTTTACATTATGGTTAATAAAAGAATTCAGCGAAATTCTATCACATTTGTTCAACTTACGTCGCTCCTATTTCAGATAGCGTATTGGGCTAAGCGGCATCTCAAAGCGCATGAAATGGCGAGTGAAATGCACCATTAGACTTCTATGGTAGGGCGAATAGAGACACGATTAGGTCATTTTATATTTTGGTTAATATAAGAATTCAGTGAAATTCTATCACATTTGTTCAATTTACGTCGCTCCTATTTCAGATAGCGTACTGGGCTAGGCGGCATCTTAAAGCGCGTGGAATGGCGAGTAATATGCACTACTAAACTTCTATGATAGGGCAATCAGAGACCCGATTAGATCATTTTATATTTTGGTTAATATAAGAATTCAACGAAATTCTATGACATTCGTTCAATTTACGTCGCTCCTATTCCAGATAGCTTATTGGGCTTAGCGGCATCTCAAAGCGCATGAAATGACGAGTGAAATGCACTGTTAAACTTCTATGATAGGGCAATCAGAGACCCGATTAGATCATTTTATATTTTGTTTAATATAAGATTTCAGGGAAATTCTATCACATTTGTTCAATTTACGTCGCTCCTATTTCAGATAGCTTATTGGGCTTAGCGGCATCTGAAGGCGCATGAAATGGCGAGTAAAATGCACTATTAAACTTCTAGGGTAGGGCAAACAGAGACCCGATGAGATCATTTTATATTATGGTTAATTTAAGATGTCAGCAAAATTTTATCACATTTGTTCAATTTACGTCGCTCCTATTTCAGATAGCGTACTGGGCTAGGCGGCATCTTAAAGCGCGTGGAATGGCGAGTAATATGCACTACTAAACTTCTATGATAGGGCAATCAGAGACCCGATTAGATCATTTTATATTTTGGTTAATATAAGAATTCAACGAAATTCTATGACATTCGTTCAATTTACGTCGCTCCTATTCCAGATAGCTTATTGGGCTTAGCGGCATCTCAAAGCGCATGAAATGACGAGTGAAATGCACTATTAAACTTCTATGATAGGGCAATCAGAGACCCGATTAGATCATTTTATATTTTGGTTAATATAAGAATTCAACGAAATTCTATCACATTCGTTCAATTTACGTCGCTCCTATTATAGATAGCTTATTGGGCTTAGCGGCATCTCAAAGCGCATGGAATGACGAGTGAAATGCACTATTAACCTTCTAGGGTAGGGTAAACAGTTACGCGATTAGATCATTTTATATTATGGTTAATTTAAGAATTCAGCAAAATTCTATCACATTTGCTCAATTTGCGTCGCTCCTATTTCAGATAGCGTATTGGGCTAAGCGGTATCTCAAAGCGCATGAAATGGCGAGTAAAATGCAATACTAAACTTCGAGGATAAGGCAAACAGAGACCCGATTAGATTATTTTATATTACGGTTAATATAAGAATTCAGCGTAATTCTATCACATTTGTTCAACTTACGTCGCTCCTAATTTAGATAGCGTACTGGGCTAGGCGGCATCTTAAAGCGCGTGGAATGGCGAGTAAAATGCACTGCTAAACTTCTATGATAGGGCAATCAGAGACCCGATTAGATCATTTTATATTTTGTTTAATATAAGATTTCAGGGAAATTCTATCACATTTGTTCAATTTACGTCGCTCCTATTTCAGATAGCGTATTGGGCTAAGCGGCATCTCAAGGCGCATGAAATGGCGAATAAAATGCGCTATTAAACTTCTAGGCTAGGGCGAACAGAGACCCGATTAGATCATTTTACATTAAGGTTAATATAAGTATTCAGCGAGATTCTATCACACTTGTTCAAGTTACGTCGCTTCTATTTCAGACAGCGTACTGAGCTGGGCGGCATCTTAAAGCGCGTGGAATGGCGAGTAATATGCACTACTAAACTTCTATGATAGGGCAATCAGAGACCCGATTAGATCATTTTATATTTTGTTTAATATAAGGCTTCAGGGAAATTCTATCACATTTGTTCAATTTACGTCGCTCCTATTTCAGATAGCTTATTGGGCGAAGCGGCATCTGAAGGCGCATGAAATGGCGAGTAAAATGCACTATTAAACTTCTATGATAGGGCAATCAGAGACCCGATTAGATCATTTTATATTTTGGTTAATATAAGAATTCAACGACATTCTATCACATTCGTTCAATTTACGTCGCTCCTGTTGCAGATAGCTTATTGGGCTTAGCGGCATCTCAAAGCGCATGGAATGACGAGTGAAATGCACTATTAACCTTCTCGGGTAGGGTAACCAGTGACGCGATTAGATCATTTTATATTATGGTTAATTTAAGAATTCAGCAAAATTCTATCACATTTGCTCAATTTACGTCGCTCCTATTTCAGACAGCGTATTGGGCTAAGCGGTATCTCAAAGCGCATGAAATGACGAGTGAAATGCACTATTAAACTTCTAGGGTAGGGCAAACAGGGACCCGATTAGATCATTTTATATTATGGTTAATTTAAGAATTCAGCAAAATTCTATCACATTTGTTCAATTTACGTCGTTCCTATTTCAGATAGCGTCCTGCGCTAAGCGGAATCTAAAAGCGCATGAAATGGCGAGTATAATGCACTATTATACTTCTAGGATGAGGCAAACAGAGACCCGATTAGATCATTTTATATTACGGTTAATATAAGAATTCAGCGTAATTCTATCACATTTGTTCAATTTACGTCGCTCCTATTTCAAATAGCGTGTTGGGCTAAGCGGCATCTCATGGCGCATGAAATGGCGAATAAAATGCGCTATTAAACTTCTGGGCTAGGGCGAACAGAGACCCGATTAGATCATTTTACATTAAGGTTAATATAAGTATTCAGCGAGATTCTATCACACTTGTTCAAGTTACGTCGCTTCTATTTCAGACAGCGTACTGAGCTAGGCGGTATCTTAAAGCGCGTGGAATGGCGAGTAAAATGCACTATTAACCTTCTATGATAGGGCAATCAGAGACCAGATTAGATCATTATATACTTTGGTTAATAAAAGAATTCAGCGAAATTCTATCACATTTGTTCAATTTACGTCGCTCCTATTTCAGATAGCGTATTGGGCTAAGCGGCATCTCAAGGCGCATGAAATGGCGAATAAAATGCGCTATTAAACTTCTAGGCTAGGGCGAACAGAGACCCGATTAGATCATTTTACATTACGGTTAATATAAGTATTCAGCGAGATTCTATCACACTTGTTCAAGTTACGTCGCTTCTATTTCAGACAGCGTACTGAGCTAGGCGGCATCTTAAAGCGCGTGGAATGGCGAGTAAAATGCACTATTAACCTTCTATGATAGGGCAATCAGAGACCAGATTAGATCATTATATACTTTGGTTAATATAAGAATTCAGCGAAATTCTATCACATTTGTTCAATTTACGTCGCTCCTATTTCAGATAGCGTATTGGGCTAAGCGGCATCTCAAAGCGCATGAAATGACGAGTGAAATGCACTATTAAACTTCTAGGGTAGGGCAAACAGGGACCCGATTAGATCATTTTATATTATGGTTAATTTAAGAATTCTGCAAAATTCTATCACATTTGTTCAATTTACGTCGTTCCTATTTCAGATAGCGTCCTGCGCTAAGCGGAATCTAAAAGCGCATGAAATGGCGAGTATAATGCACTATTATTCTTCTAGGATGAGGCAAACAGAGACTCGATTAGATCATTTTATATTACGGTTAATATAAGAATTCAGCGTAATTTTATCACATTTGTTCAACTTACGTCGTTCCTATTTCAGATAGCGTACTGGGCTAGGCGGCATCTTAAAGCGCGTGGAATGGCGAGTAAAATGCACTATTAAACTTCTATGATAGGGCAATCAGAGACCCGATTAGATCATTTTATATATTGGTTAATATAAGAATTCAACGAAATTCTATCACATTTGTAAAATTTACGTCGCTCCTATTACAGATAGCTTATTGGGCTTAGCGGCATCTCAAAGCGCATGAAATGACGAGTGAAATGCACTATTAAAATTCTATGATAGGGCAATCAGAGACACGATTAGATCATTTTATATTATGGTTAATTTAAGAATTCAGCAAAATTCTATCACATTTGTTCAATTTGCGTCGCTCCTATTACAAATAGCTTATTGGGCTCAGCGGCATCTTAAAGCGCATGAAATGACGAGTGAAATGCACTATTAAACTTCTAGGCTAGGGCGAACAGAGACCCGAGCAGATCATTTCACATTATGGTTAATAAAAGAATTCAGCGAAATTCTATCACATTTGTTCAACTTACGTCGCTCCTATTTCAGATAGCGTATTGGGCTAAGCGGCATCGCAAAGCGCATGAAATGGCGAGAGAAATGCACCATTAGACTTCTATGGTAGGGCGAACAGAGACCCGATTAGATCATTTTATATTTTGGTTAATATAAGAATTCAGTGAAATTCTATCACATTTGTTCAATTTACGTCGCTCCTATTTCAAATAGCGTATTGGGCTCAGCGGCATCTCAAAGCGCATGAAATGACGAGCAAAATGCACTATTAAACTTCTAGGGTAGGGCAAACAGAGACCCGATTAGATCATTTTATGTTATGGTTAATTTAAGAATTCAGCGAAATTCTATCACATTTGTTCAACTTACGTCGCTCCTATTTCAAATAGCGTATTGAGCTAAGCGGCATCTCAAAGCGCATGAAATGGCGAGCGAAATGCACTATTAAACTTCTAGGGTAGAGCAAACAGAGACCCGATTAGATCATTTTGTACTATGGTTAATTTAAGAATTCAGCAAAATTCTATCACATTTATTCAATTTACGTCGCTCCTATTGCAGATAGCGAACTGGGCTAGACGGCATCTTAAAGCGCGTGGAATGGCGAGTAATATGCACTACTAAACTTCTATGATAGGGCAATTAGAGACCCGATTAGATCATTTTATATTTTGTTTAATATAAGGCTTCAGGGAAATTCTATCACATTTGTTCAATTTACGTCGCTCCTATTTCAGATAGCTTATTGGGCTAAGCGGCATCTGAAGGCGCATGAAATGGCGAGTAAAATGCACTATTAAACTTCTATGATACGGCAATCAGAGACCCGATTAGATCATTTTATATTTTGGTTAATATAAGAATTCAACGAAATTCTATCACATTCGTTCAATTTACGTCGCTCCTGTTACAGATAGCTTATTGGGCTTAGCGGCATCTCAAAGCGCATGGAATGACGAGTGAAGTGCACTATTAACCTTCTCGGGTAGGGTAAACAGTGACGCGATTAGATCATTTTATATTATGGTTAATTTAAGAATTCAGCAAAATTCTATCACATTTGCTCAATTTACGTCGCTCCTATGTCAGATAGCGTATTGGGCTAAGCGGTATCTCAAAGCGCATGAAATGGCGAGTAAAATGCAATACTAAACTTCTAGGATAAGGCAAACAGAGACCCGATTAGATTATTTTATATTACGGTTAATATAAGAATTCAGCGTAATTCTATCACATTTGTTCAACTTACGTCGCTCCTAATTTAGATAGCGTACTGGGCTAGGCGGCATCTTAAAGCGCGTGGAATGGCGAGTAAAATGCACTGCTAAACTTCTATGATAGGGCAATCAGAGACCCGATTAGATCATTTTATATTTTGTTTAATATAAGATTTCAGGGAAATTCTATCACATTTGTTCAATTTACGTGGCTCCTATTTCAGATAGCGTATTGGGCTAAGCGGCATCTCAAGGCGCATGAAATGGCGAATAAAATGCGCTATTAAACTTCTAAGCTAGGGCGAACAGAGAACCGATTAGATCATTTTACATTAAGGTTAATATAAGTATTCAGCGAGATACTATCACACTTGTTCAAGTTACGTCGCTCCTATTTCAGATAGCGTATTGGGTTAAGCGTCATCTCAAAGCGTGTGGAATGGCGAGAAAAATGCACTATTAACCTTCTATGATAGGGCAATCACAGACCAGACTAGATCATTTTATACTTTTGTTAATATAAGAATTCATCGAAATTCTATCACATTTGTTCAATTTACGTCGCTCCTATTTCAGATAGCGTATTGGGCTAGGCGGCATCTCAAAGCTCATGAAATGACGAGTGAAATGCACTATTATACTTCTAGGGTAGGGCGAACAGAGACCCGAAGAGATCATTTTACATTAAGGTGAATATAAGAATGCAGCGTAATTCTGTCACATTTGTCCAACTTACGTCGCTCCTATTTCAGATAGCGTATTGGGTTAAGCGTCATCTCAAAGCGCATGAAATGACGAGTGACATGCACTATTAAACTTCTAGGGTAGGGCAAACAGGGACCCGATTAGATCATTTTACATTAAGGTTAATATAAGTATTCAGCGAGATTCTATCACACTTGTTCAATTTGCGTCGCTTCTATTTCAGATAGCGTATTGTGCTAAGCGGCATCTCAAAGCGCATGAAATGGCAAGTAAAATGCTCTATTAAACTTCTAGGATAGGGCAATCAGTGACCCGATTAGATCATTTTATATTATAGTTAATTTAAGAATTCAGCGAAATTCTATCACATTTGTTCAATTTACGTCGCTCCTATTTCAGATAGCGTATTGGGCTATGCGGCATCTTAACGCGCTCGGAATGGCGAGTAAAATGCACTATTAAACTTCTATGCTAGGGCAATCAGAGACCCGATTAGATCATTTTTTATTTTGGTTAATATAAGAATTCAGGGAAATTGTATCTCATTTGTTCAATTTACGTCGCTCCTATTTCAGATAGCGCATTGGGCAAAGCGGCATCTCAAAGCGCATGAAATGACGAGTAAAGTGCACTATTAAACTTCTAGGGTAGGGCAAGCAGAGACCCGATTAGATCATTTTATATTATGGTTAATTTAAGAATTCAGCAAAATTCTATCACATTCGTACAATTTAGGTCGCTCCTATTTCAGATAGCGTATTGGGCTAAGCGGCATCTCAAAGCGCATGAAATGGCGAGTGAAATGCACTATAAGACTTCTATGGTAGGGCGAACAGAGACCAGATTAGATCATTTTACATTCTGGTTAATAAAATAATTCAGCGAAATTCTATCTCATTTGTTCAACTTTCGTCGCTCCTATTTCAGATAGCGTATTGAGCTACGCGGCATATCGAAGCGCATGAAATGGCGAGTATAATGCACTATTAAACTTCTAGGATAAGGCAAACAGATACCCGATTAGATCATTTTATATTATGGTTAATTTAAGAATTCAGCAAAATTCTATCACATTTGTTCAATTTACGTCGCTCCTATTTCGGATAGCGTACTGGGCTAGGCGGCATCCTAAAGCGCGTGGAGTGGCGAGTAAAATGCACTATTAAACTTGTATGATAGGGAAATCAGAGACGCGATTAGATCATTTTATATTTTGTGTAATACAAGATTTCAGGGAAATTCTATCACATTTGTTCAATTCGTGTCGCTCATATTTCAGATAGCGTATTGGGCTAAGCGGCATCTCAAAGCGCATGAAATGGCGAGTAAAATGCACTATTAAACTCCTAGGCTAGGGCAAACAGAGACCCGATTAGATCATTTTATATTATGGTTAATTTAAGAATTCAGCAAGATTCTATCACATTTGTTGAATTTACGTCGCTCCTATTTCAGATAGCGTACTGGGCTAGGCGGCATCTTAAAGCGCGTGGAATGGCGAGTAAAATGCACTGTTAAGCTTCAATGATAGGGCAGTCAGAGACCAGATTAGATCATTTTATATTTTGTTTAATATAAGATTTCCGGGAAATCCTATCACATTTGTCCTATTTACGTCGCTCCTATTTCAGTTAGCGTATTGGGCTAACCGGCATCTCAAAGCGCATGAAATGGCGAATAAAATGGACTATTAAACTTCTAGGGTAGGGCAAACAGAGACCCGATTAGATCATTTTATATTACGGTTAATATAAGAATTCAGCGTAATTCTATCACATTTCTTCAATTTACGTCGCTCCTATTCCAGATAGCGTATTGGGCTAAGCGGCATCTCAAAGCGCATGAAATGGCGAGTAAAATGCGCTATTAAACTTCTAGGATAAGGCAAACAGAGACCCGATTAGATCGTTTTATATTACGGTTAATATAAGAATTCAGCGTAATTCTATCACATTTGTTCAAGTTACGTCGCTCCTATTTCAGATAGCGTACTGGGCTAGGCGGCATCTTAAAGCGCGTGGAATGGCGAGTACAATGCACTACTAATCTTCTATGATAGGGCAATCAGAGACCCGATTAGATCATTTTATATTTTGATTAATATAAGATTTCAGGGAAATTCTATCACATTTGTTCAATTTACGTCGCTCCTATTTCAGATAGCGTATTCGGCTAAGCGGCATCTCAAAGCGCATGAAATGGCGAATAAAATTCACTATTAAACTTCTAGGGTAGGGCAAACAGAGACCCGATTAGAACATTTTATATTACGATTAATATAAGAATTCAGCGTAATTCTATCACATTTGTTCATCTTACGTCGTTCCTATTTCAGATAGCGTACTGGGCTATGCGGCATCTTAAAGCGCGTGGAAGGGCGAGTAAAATGCACTACTAAACTTCTATGATAGAGCAATCAGAGACCCGATTAGATCATTTTATATTTTGTTTAATATAAGATTTCACGGAAATTCTATCACATTTGTTCAATTTACGTCGCTCCTATTTCAGATAGCGTATTGGGCTAAGCGGCCTCTCAAAGCGCATGAAATGGCGAGTAAAATGCGCTATTAAACTTCTAGGATAAGGCAAACGGAGACCCGATTAGTTCATTTTATATTACGGTTAATATAAGAATTCAGCGTAATTCTATCACATTTGTTCATATTACGTCGCTCCTATTTCAGATAGCCTACTGGGCTAGGCGGCATCTTAAAGCGCGTGGAAGGGCGAGTGAAATGCACTATTAGACTTCTATGGTAGGGCGAAAAGAGACCCGACTAGATCATTTTACATTAAGGTTAATATAAGAATTCAGGGAAATTCTATCACATTTGTTCAATTTACGTCGCTGCTATTTCAGATAGCGTACTGGACTAGGCGGCATCTCAAAGCGCATGAAATGGCGAGTGAAATGCACTATTAAACTTCTATGCTAGGGCAATCAGAGACCCGATTAGATCATTTTTTATTTTGGTTAATATAAGAATTCAGGGAAATTGTATCTCATTTGTTCAATTTACGTCGCTCCTAATTCAGATAGCGTATTGGGCTAAGCGGCATCTCAAAGCGCATGAAATGGCAAGTAAAATGCACTATTAAACTTCTAGGATAGGGCAAACAGAGACCCGATTAGATCATTTTATATTATGGTTAATTTAAGAATTCAGCAAAATTCTATCACATTTGTTCAATTTACGTCGCTCATATTTCAGATAGCCTACTGGGCTAGCCGGCATCTTAAAGCGCGTGGAATAGCGAGTGAAATGCACTATTAAACTTCTAGGGTAGGGCGAACGGAGACCCGATTAGATCATTTTACATTAAGGTTAATATAAGAATTCAGGGAAATTATATCACATTTGTCCAATTTACGTCGCTGCTATTTCAGATAGCGTATTGGGCTAAGCGGCATCTCAAAGCGCATGAAATGGCGAGCAAAATCCACTATTAAACTTCTAGGGCATGGCAAACAGAGCCCCGATTAGATCATTTTATATTATGGTTAATATAAGAATTCAGGGAAATTATATCACATTTGTTCAATTTACGTCGCTGCTATTTCAGATAGCGTACTGGACTAGGCGGCATCTCAAAGCGCATGAAATGGCGAGTGAAATGCACTATTAAACTTCTAGGGTAGGGCGAACAGAGACCCGATTAGATCATTTTACATTAAGATTAATATAAGAATTCAGGGAAATTCTATCACATTTGTTCAATTTACGTCGCTCATATTTCAGATAGCCTACTGGGCTAGCCGGCATCTTAAAGCGCGTGGAATAGCGAGTGAAATGCACTATTAAACTTCTATGATAGGGCAATCAGTGACCCGATTAGATCATTTTATATTATAGTTAATTTAAGAATTCAGCGAAATTCTATCACATTTGTTCAATTTACGTCGCTCCTATTTCAGATAGCGTATTTGGATAAGCGGCATCTCAAAGCGCATGAAATGGCGAGTGAAATGCAATACTAAACTTCTAGGATAAGGCAAACAGAGACCCGATTAGATCATTTTATATTACGGTTAATATAAGAATTCAGCGTAATTCTATCACATTTGTTCAAGTTACGTTGCTCCTATTTTAGATAGCGTACTGGGCTACGCGGCATCTTAAAGCGCGTGGAATGGCGAGTAAAATGCACTACTAAACTTCTATGATAGGGCAATCAGAGACCCGATTAGATCATTTTATATTTTGTTTAATATAAGACTTGAGGGAAATTCTATCACATTTGTTCAATTTACATCGCTCCTATTTCAGATAGGTTACATGGCTAAGCGGCATCTTAGAGCGCATGAAATGACGAGAGAAATGCACTATTAAACTTCTAGGGTAGGGCGAACAGAGACCCGATTAGATCATTTTACATTAAGGTTAATATAAGAAGTCAGCGAAATTCTATCACATTTGTTCAATTTACGTCGCTCATATTTCAGATAGCCTACTGGGCTAGCCGGCATCTTAAAGCGCGTGGAATAGCGAGTGAAATGCACTATTAAACTTCTAGGGTAGGGCGAACAGAGACCCGATTAGATCATTTTACATTAAGGTTAATATAAGAATTCAGCGAAATTCTATCACATTCGTTCAATTTACGTCGCTCATATTTCAGATAGCGTATTGGGCTCTGCGGCATCTCAAAGCGCATGAAATGGCGAGTAAAATGCGCTACTAACCTTCTATGATAGGGCAATCAGAGACCCGATTAGATCATTTTATATTTTGTTTAATATAAGATTTCAGGGAAATTCTATCACATTTGTTCAATTTACGTCGCTCATATCTCAGATAGCGTATTGGGCTAAGCGGCATCTCAAAGCGCATGAAATGGCGAGTAAAATGCACTAGTAAACTTCTAGGGTAAGGCAAACAGGGACCCGATTAGATCATTTTATATTACGGTTAACATAACAATTCAGCGTAATTCTATCACATTTGTTAAACTTACGTCGCTCCTATTTCAGATAGCGTACTGGGCTAGGCGGCATCTCAAAGCGCATGAAATGGCGAGTGTAATGCACTATTAAACTTCTAGGGTAGGGCGAACAGAGACCCGATGAGATCATTTTATATTATGGTTAATTTAAGAATTCAACGAAATTCTATCACACTTGTTCGATTTACGTCGCTCCTATTTCAGATAGCGTATTGGGCTAAACGGCATCTTAAGACGCGTGGAATGGCGAGTAAAATGCACTATTAAACTTCTATGATAGGGCAATCAGAGACCCCATTAGTTCATTTTATATTTTTGTCAATATATGAATTCAACGAAATTCTATCACATTTGTTCAATTTACGTCGCTCCTATTTCAGATAGCGTATTGGGCTAAGCGGCATCTTAAAGCGTATGAAATGGCGAATAAAATGCACTATTAAAGTTCTATGATAGGGCAATCAGAGACACGATTAGATCATTTTACATTATGGTTAATAAAAGAATTCAGCGAAATTCTATCACATTTGTTCAATTTACATCGCTCCTATTCCAGATAGCGTATTGGGCTAAGCGGCATCTCAAAGCGCATGAAATGTCTAATAAAATGCACTATTAAACTTCTAGGCTAGGGCAAACAGAGACCCGATTAGATCATTTTACATTGAGGTTAATATAAGAATTCAGGGAAATTCTATCACATTTGTTCAATTTAGGTGGCTCCTATTTCAGATAGCGTATTGGGCTATGCGGCATCTCAAAGCGCATGAAATGGCGAGGAAAATGCACTATTAAACTTCTAGGGTAGAGCAAACAGAGACCCGTTTAGTTCATTTTATATTATAGTGAATTTAAGAATTCAGCGAAATTCTCTCACATTTGTTCAAATAACGTCGATCCTATTTCAGATAGGGTATTGGGCTAAGCGGCATCTCAAAGCGCATGAAATGGCGAGTAAAATGCACTATTAAACTTCTAGGATAAGGCAAACAGAGACCCGATTAGATCATTTTATATTTCGGTTAATATAAGAATTCAGCGTAATTCTATCACATTTGTTCAACTTACGTCGCTCCTATTTCAGATAGCGTACTGGGCTAGGCGGCATCTTAAAGCGCGTGGAATGGCGAGTAAAATGCACTACTAAACTTCTATGATAGGGCAATCAGAGACCCAATTAGATCATTTTATATTTTGTTCAATATAAGTTTTCAGGGAAATTCTATCACATTTGTTCAATTTACGTCGCTCCTATTTCAGATAGCGTACTGGGCTAGGCGGCATCTCAAAGCGCATGAAATGGCGAGTAAAATGCACTGCTAAACTTCTAGGCTAGGGCGAACAGAGACCCGATTACATCATTTTAAATTATGGTTAATAAAAGAATTCAGCGAAATTCTATCACATTTGTTCAACTTACATCGCTCCTATTTCTGATAGCGTACTGGGCTAGGCACCATCTTAAAGCGCGTGGAATGGCGAGTAAAATGCACTATGAAACTTCTATGATAGGGCTTTAAGAGACCCGATTAGATGATTTTATATTTTGGTTAATATAAGGATTCAGCGAAATTCTATCACATTTGTTCAATTTACGTCGCTCCTATTTCAGATAGCGTACTGGGCTAGGCGTCATCTTAAAGCGCGTGGAATGGCGAGTAAAATGCACTATTAAACTTCTAGGTTAGGGCGAACAGGGACTCGATTAGATCAGTTTACATTAATGTTAATATGAGAATTCAGCGAAATTCTATCACATTTGTTCAATTTACGTCGCTCCTATTTCAGATAGCTTATTGGGCTAAGCGGCATCTCAAAGCGCATGAAATGTCGAGTGAAATGCACTATTAAACTTCTAGGGTAGGGCAATCAGAGACCCGATAAGATCATTTTATATTTTGGTTAATATAAGAAATCAGCGAAATTCTATCACATTTGTTCAATTTACGTCGCTCCTATTTCAGATGGCGTACTGGGCTAGACGGCATCTTAAAGCGCGTGGAAGGGCGAGTAAAATGCACTACTGAACTTCGATGATAGGGCAATCAGAGACCCGATTAGATCATTTTATATTTTGGTTAATATAAGGATTCAGCGAAATTCTATCGCTTTTGTTCAACTTACGTCGCTCCTATTTCAGATAGCGTACTCGGCTATGCGGCATCTCAAAGCGCGTGAAATGGCGAGCAAAATCCACTATTAAACTTCTAGGGTATGGCAAACAGAGACCCGATTATATCAGTTTAGATTATGGTTAATAAAAGAATTAAGAGTAATTGTATCACATTTGTTCAATTTACGTCACTCCTATTTCAGATAGCCTACTGGGCTAGCCGGCACCTTAAAGCGCGTGGAATAGCGAGTAAAATGCACTATTAGCCTTCTATGATAGGGCAATCAGAGACCCGATTAGATCATTTTATATTTTGGTTAATATAAGAATTCAGCGAAATCCTATCACGTTTGTTCAATTTACGTCGCTCCTATTCCAGATAGCGTATTGGGCTTAGCGGCATCTTAAAGCGCGTGGAATGGCGAGTAAAATGCACTATTAAACTTCTAGGGTAGGGCAATCAGAGACCCGATTAGATCATTTTATATTTTGGTTAATATAAGAATTCAGCGTAATTCTATCACATTTGTTAAACTTACGTTGCTCGTATTTCAGATAGCGTACTGGGCTAGGCGGCATCTTAAAGCGCGTGGAAGGGCGAGTAAAATGCACTATTAAACGTCTAGGCTGGGGCGAACAGAGACCCGATTAGATCATTGTATATTATGGTTAATTTAAGAATTCAACGAAATTCTATCACATTTGTTCGATTTACGTCGCTCCTATTTCAGATAGCGTATTGGGCTAAGCGGCATCTCAAAGCGGATGAAATGGCGAGTAAAATGCACTATTAAACTTCTAGGGTAAGGCTAACAGGGACCCGATTAGATCATATTACATTAAGGTTATTAAAAGAATTAAGAGTAATTCTATCACATTTGTTCAATTTACGTCACTCCTATTTCAGATAGCCTACTGGGCTAGCCGGCATCTTAAAGCGCGTGGAATAGCGAGTAAAATGCACTATTAGCCTTCTATGATAGGGCAATCAGAGACCCGATTAGATCATTTTATATTTTGGTTAATATAAGAATTCAGCGAAATCCTATCACGTTTGCTCAATTTACGTCGCTCCAATTCCAGATAGCGTATTGGGCTAAGCGGCATCTCGAAGCGCATGAAATGGCGAATAAAATGCACTACTAAACTTCTCGGCTAGGGCGAACAGAGACCCGATTAGATCATTTTATATTATGGTTAATTTAAGAATTCAGCAAAATTCTATCACATTTGTTCAATTTACGTCGTTCCTATTTCAGATAGCGTACTGGGCTAGGCGGCATCTCAAAGCGCATGAAATGGCGAGTGAAATGCACTATTAAACTTCTAGGGTAGGGCGAACGGAGACCCGATTAGATCATTTTACATTAAGGTTAATATAAGAATTCAGGGAAATTATATCACATTTGTTCAATTTACGTAGCTGCTATTTCAGATAGCGTATTTGGCTAAGCGGCATCTCAAAGCGCATGAAATGGCGAGCAAAATCCACTATTAAACTTCTAGGGTATGGCAAACAGAGACCCGATTAGATCATTTTATATTATGGTTAATATAAGAATTCAGGGAAATTATATCACATTTGTTCAATTTACGTCGCTGCTATTTCAGATAGCGTACTGGGCTAGGCGGCATCTCAAAGCGCATGAAATGGCGAGAGAAATGCACTATTAAACTTCTAGGGTAGGGCGAACAGAGACCCGATTAGATCATTTTACATTAAGATTAATATAAGAATTCAGGGAAATTCTATCACATTTGTTCAATTTACGTCGCTCATATTTCAGATAGCCTACTGGGCTAGCCGGCATCTTAAAGCGCGTGGAATAGCGAGTAAAATGCACTATTAAACTTCTAGGGTAGGGCAAACAGAGACCCGATTAGATCATTTTATATTATGGTTAATTTAAGAATTCAGCGAGATTCTATCACATTTGTTCAATTTACGTCGCTCCTATTACAGATAGCGTATTGGGCTAAGCGGCATCTCAAAGCGCATGAAATGGCGAGTAAAATGCATTATTAAACTTCTAGGATAAGGCAAACAGAGACCCGATTAGATCATTTTATATTACGGTTAACATAAGAATTCAGCGTAATTCTGTGACATTTGTTCAACTTACGTAGCTCCTATTTCAGATAGCGTACTGGGCTAGGCGGCAACTTAAACCGCGTGGAATGGCGAGTAAAATGCACTATTAAACTTCTATGATAGGGCAATCAGAGACCCGATTAGTTCATTTAATATTTTGGTTAATATAAGAATCCAGCGAAATTCTATCACATTTGTTCAATTTACGTCGCTCCTATTTCAGATAGCGTATTGGGCTAAGCGGCATCTCAAAGCGCACGAAAGGGCGAGTAAAATGCACTATTAAACTTCTAGGGTGGGGCAAGCAGAGAACCGATCAGATCATTTTATATTACGGTTAACATAAGAATTCAGCGAAGTTCTATCACATTTGTTCAATTTACGTCGCTCCTATTTCAGATAGCTTATTGGGCTAAGCGGCAACTCAGAGCGCATGAAAGACGAGTGAAATTCACTGTTAAACTTCTAGGGTAGGGCGAACAAAGACCCGATTAGATCATTTTACATTAAGGTTAAAATAAGAATTCAGCGAAATTCTATCACATTTGTTCAATTTACGTCGCTCCTATTTCAGATAGCGTATTGGGCTAAGCTGCATCTCAAAGCGCAAGAAATGGCTCGTAAAATGCACTATTAAACTTCTAGGGTAGGGCAAACAGAGACCGGATTAGATCATTTTATATTTTGGTTAATATAAGAATTCAGAGAAATTCTATCACATTTGTTCAATTTACGTCGCTCCTATTTCAGATAGCGTATTGGGCTAAGAGGCATCTCAAAGCGCATGAAATGGCGAGTAAAATGCACTATTAAACTTCCAGGATAAGGCAAACAGAGACCCGATTAGATCATTTTATATTACGGTTAATATAAGAAATCAGCGTAATTCTGTCACATTCGTTCAACTTACGTTGCTCCTATTTCAGATAGCGTACTGGGCTAGGCGGCATCTCAAAGCGCGTGGAATGGCGAGTAAAATGCACTATTAAACTTCTACGATAGGGCAATCAGAGACCCGATCAGATCATTTTATATTTTGGTTATTATAAGAATTCAGCGAAATTCTATCACATTTGTTCAATATACGTCGCTCCAATTTCAGATAGCTTATTGGGCTAAGCCGCATCGCAAAGCGCATGAACTGACGAGTGAAATGCTCTATTAAACTTCTTGGGTAGGGCGAACAAAGACCCGATTAGATCATTTTACATTAAGGTTAATATAAGAATTCAGCGAAATTCTATCACGTTTGTTCAATTTACATCGCTCCTATTTCAGATAGCGACTTGTGCTAAGCGGCATCTCAAAGCGCAAGAAATGGCGAGTAAAATGCACTATTAAACTTCTAGGGTAGGGCAAACAGAGACCCGATTAGGTCATTTCATATTATGGTTAATTTAAGAATTCAGCGAAATTCTATCACATTTGTTCAATTTACGTCGCTCCTATTTCAGATAGCGTACTGGGCTAAGCGGCATCTCAAAGCGCAAGAAATGGCGAGTAAAATGCACTATTAAACTTCTAGGATAAGGCAAACAGAGACCCGATTAGATCATTTTATATTACGGTTAATATAAGAATTCAGCGTAATTCTGTGACATTTGTTCAACTTACGTAGCTTCTATTTCAGATAGCGTGCTGGGCTAGGCGGCAACTTAAAGCGCGTGGAATGGCGAGTAAAATGCACTGTTAAACTTCTATGATAGGGCAATCAGAGACCCGATTAGATCATTTTATATTTTGGTTAATATAAGAATTCAGCGAAATTCTATCACATTTGTTTAATTTACGTCGCTCCTATTTCAGATAGCGTATTGGGCTAAGCGGCATCTCAAAGCGCATTAAATGGCGAGCAAAATGCACTATCAAACATCTAGGGTATTGCAAACAGAGACCCGATTAGATCATTTTATATTATGGTTAATTTAAGAATTCAACGAAATTCTATCACATTTGTTCAATTTATGTCGCTCCAATTTCAGATGGCGTATTGAGCTAGTCGGCATCTTAAAGCGCGTGGAATGTCGAGTGAAAATCACTATTTAACTTCGATAATAGGGCAATCAGGGACCCGATTAGATCATTTTATATTTGGGTTAATATAAGAATTCAGGGAAATTCTATCACATTTGTTCAATTTACGTCGCTCCTATTTCAGATAGCGTATTGGGCTAAGCGGCATCTCAATGCGCATGAAATGGCGAGTAAAATGCACTATTAAACTTCTAGGGTAGGACAAACAGAGACCCGATTAGATCATTTTATATTATGGTTAATTTAAGAATTCAGCAAAATTCTATCACATTTGTTCAATTTACGTCGTTCCTATTTCAGATAGCGTACTGGGCTAGGCGGCATCTTAAGGCGCGTGGAATGGCGAGTAAAATGCAGTACTAAACTTCTATGATAGGGCAATCGGAGTCCCGATTAGATCATTTTATATTTTGTTTAATATAAGATTTCAGGGAAATTCTATCACATTTGTTCAATTTACGTCGCTCCTATTTCAGATAGCGTATTGGGCTAAGCGGCATCTCAAAGCGCATTAAATGGCGAGCAAAATGCACTATCAAACATCTAGGGTATTGCAAACAGAGACCCGATTAGATCATTTTATATTATGGTTAATTTAAGAATTCAACGAAATTCTATCACATTTGTTCAATTTATGTCGCTCCTATTTCAGATGGCGTATTGGGCTAAGCCGCATCTCAATGCGCATGAAATGGCGAGTAAAATGCACTATTAAACTTCTAGGATAAGGCAAACAGAGACCCGATTAGATCATTTTATATTACGGTTAATACAAGAATTCAGTGTAATTCTATCACATTTGTTCAACTACGTCGCTCCTATTTCAGACAGCATACTGGGCTAGGCGGCATCTTAAAGCGCGTGGAATGGCGAGTAAAATGCACTATTAAAGTTCTATGATAGGGCGAACAGAGACCCGATGAGATCATTTTATATTATGGTTAATTTAAGAATTCAGCGAAATTCTATCACATTCGTTCAATTTACGTCGCTTCTATTTCAGATAGCGTATTGGGCAAAGCGGCATCTCAAAGCGCATGAAATGACGAGTAAAATGCACTATTACACTTCTATGATAGGGCAATCAGAGACCCGATTAGATCATTTTATATTTTGGTTAATATAAGAATTCAGCGAAATTCTATCACATTTGTTCAATTTACGTCGCTCCTATTTCAGATAGCTTATTGGGCTAAGCGGCATCTCAAAGCGCATGAAATGTCGAGTGAAATGCACTATTAAACTTCTAGGGTAGGGCGAACAGAGACTCGATTAGATCATTTTATATTATGGTTAATTTAAGAATTCAGCGAAATTCTATCACATTTGTTCAATTTACGTCGCTCCCATTCCAGATAGCGTATTGGGCTACGCGGCATCTTAAAGCGCGTGGAATGGCGAGTAAAATGCTCTACTAAACTTCTATGGTAGGGCAATCAGAGACCCGATTAGATCATTTTATATTTTGGTTAATATAAGGATTCAGCGAAATTCTATCACTTTTGTTCAACTTACGTCGCTCCTATTTCAGATAGCGTACTGGGCTATGCGGCATCTCAATGCGCATGAAATGGCGAGCAAAATCCACTATTAAACTTCTAGGGTATGGCAAACAGAGACCCGATTAGATCATATTACATTATGGTTAATAAAAGAATTAAGAGTAATTCTATCACATTTGTTCAATTTACGTCACTCCTATTTCAGATAGCCTACTGGGCTAGCCGGCACCTTAAAGCGCGTGGAATAGCGAGTAAAATGCACTATTAGCCTTCTATGGTAGGGCAATCAGAGACCCGATTAGATCATTTTATATTTTGGTTAATATAAGAATTCAGCGAAATCCTATCACGTCTGTTCAATTTACGTCGCTCCTATTCGAGATAGCGTATTGGGCTTAGCGGCATCTTAAAGCGCGTGGAATGGCGAGTAAAATGCTCTACTAAACTTCTATGGTAGGGCAATCAGAGACCCGATTAGATCATTTTATATTTTGTTTAATATAAGATTTCAGGGAAATTGTATCACATTTGTTCAATTTACGTCGCTCCTATTTCAGATAGCGTATTCGGCTAAGCGGCATCTCAAAGCGCATGAAATGGCGAGTGAAATGCCCCATTAGACTTCTATGGTAAGGCGAACAGAGACCCGATTAGATCATTTTACATTAAGGTTAATATAAAAATTCACGGAAATTCTATTACATTTGTTCAATTTACATCGCTCCTATTTCAGATAGCGACTTGTGCTAAGCGGCATCTCAAAGCGCAAGAAATGGCGAGTAAAATGCACTATTAAACTTGTAGGGTAGGGCAAACAGAGACCCGATTAGGTCATTTCATATTATGGTTAATTTAAGAATTCAGCGAAATTCTATCACATTTGTTCAATTTACGTCGCTCCTTTTTCAGACAGCGTACTGGGCTAAGCGGCACCTCAAAGCGCAAGAAATGACGAGTAATATGCACTATTAAACTTCTAGGATAAGGCAAACAGAGACCCGATTAGATCATTTTATATTACGGTTAATATAAGAATTCAGCGTAATTCTGTGACATTTGTTCAACTTACGTAGCTCCTATTGCAGATAGCGTGCTGGGCTAGGCGGCAACTTAAAGCGCGTGGAATGGCGAGTAAAATGCACTGTTAAACTTCTATGATAGGGCAATCAGAGACCCGATTAGATCATTTTATATTTTGGTTAATATAAGAATTCAGCGAAATTCTATCACATTTGTTTAATTTACGTCGCTCCTATTTCAGATAGCGTATTGGGCTAAGCGGCATCTCAAAGCGCATGAAATGGCGAGTAAAATGCACTATTAAACTTCTAGGGTAGGGCAATCAGAGACCCGATTAGATCATTTTATATTTTGGTTAATATAAGAATTCAGCGAAATTCTATCACATTTGTTCAATTTACGTCGCTCCTATTTCAGATAGCGTATTGGGCTAAGCGGCATCTCAAAGCGCATGAAATGGCGAGTAAAATGCACTATTAAACTTCTAGGATAAGGCAAACAGAGACCCGATTAGATCATTTTATATTACGGTTAACATAAGAATGCAGCGTAATTCTGTGACATTTGTTCAACTTACGTAGCTCCTATTTCAGATAGCGTACTGGGCTAGGCGGCAACTTAAAGCGCGTGGAATGGCGAGTAAAATGCACTATTAAACTTCTATGATAGGGCAATCAGAGACGCGATTAGATCATTTTATATTTTGGTTAATATAAGAATCCAGCGAAATTCTATCACATTTGTTCAATTTACGTCGCTCCTATTTCAGATAGCGTATTGGGCTAAGCGGCATCTCAAAGCGCATGAAATGGCGAGTAAAATGCACTATTAAACTTCTAGGGTAGGGCAAACAGAGACCCCATTAGATCATTTTATATTATGGTTAATATAAGAATTCAGCGAAGTTTTATCACATTTGTTTAATTTACGTCGCTCCTATTTCAGATAGCGTATTGGGCTAAGCGGCATCTCAAAGCGCATGAAATGGCGAGTAAAATGCACTATTAAACTTCTAGGGTAGGGCAATCAGAGACCCGATAAGATCATTTTATATTTTGGTTAATATAAGTATTCAGCGAAATTCTATCACATTTGTTCAATTTACGTCGCTCCTATTTCAGATAGCGTATTGGGCTAAGCGGCATCTCAAAGCGCATGAAATGGCGAGTAAAATGCACTCTTGAACTTCTAGGATAAGGCAAACAGAGACCCGATTAGATCATTTTATATTACGGTTAACATAAGAATGCAGCGTAATTCTGTGACATTTGTTCAACTTACGTAGCTCCTATTTCAGATAGCGTACTGGGCTAGGCGGCAACTTAAAGCGCGTGGAATGGCGAGTAAAATGCACTATTAAACTTCTATGATAGGGCAATCAGAGACGCGATTAGATCATTTTATATTTTGGTTAATATGAGAATCCAGCGAAATTCTATCACATTTGTTCAATTTACATCGCTCCTATTTCAGATAGCGTATTGGGCTAAGCGGCATCTCAAAGCGCATGAAATGGCGAGTAAAATGCACTATTAAACTTCTAGGGTAGGGCAATCAGAGACCCGATTAGATCATTTTATATTTTGGTTAATATAAGAATTCAGCGAAATTCTATCACATTTGTTCAATTTACGTCGCTCCTATTTCAGATAGCGTATTGGGCTAAGCGGCATCTCAAAGCGCATGAAATGGCGAGTAAAATGCACTCTTAAACTTCTAGGATAAGGCAAACAGAGACCCGATTAGATCATTTTATATTACGGTTAACATAAGAATGCAGCGTAATTCTTCGACATTTGTCCAACTTACGTAGCTCCTATTTCAGATAGCGTACTGGGCTAGGCGGCAACTTAAAGCGCGTGGAATGGCGAGTAAAATGCACTATTAAACTTCTATGATAGGGCAATCAGAGACCCGATTAGATCATTTTATATTTTGGTTAATATAAGAATTCAGCATAATTCTATCACATTTGTTCAATATACGTCGCTCCATTTTCAGATAGCTTATTGGGCTAAGCGGCATCGCAAAGCGCATGAAATGACGAGTGAAATGCACTATTAAACTTCTTGGGTAGTGCGAACAAAGACCCGATTAGATCATTTTACATTAAGGTTAATATAAGTATTCAGCGAAATTCTATCACATTTGTTCAATTTACGTCGCTCCTATTTCAGATAGCGTATTGGGCTAAGCGGCATCTCAAAGCGCATGAAATGGCGAGTAAAATGCACTCTTGAACTTCTAGGATAAGGCAAACGGAGACCCGATTAGATCATTTTATGTTACGGTTAATATAAGAATTCAGCGTAATTTTGTGACATTTGTTCAACTTACGTAGCTCCTATTTCAGATAGCGTGCTGGGCTTGGCGGCAACGTAACGCGCGTGGAATGGCGAGTAAAATGCACTGTTAAACTTCTATGATAGGGCAATCAGAGACCCGATTAGATCATTTTATATTTTGGTTAATATAAGAATTCAGCGTAATTCTATCACATTTGTTCAACATACGTCGCTCCTATTTCAGATAGTGTACTGGGCTAGGCGGCATCTTAAAGCGCGTGGAAGGGCGAGTAAAATGCACTACTAAACTTCTATGGTAGGGCAATCAGAGTCCCGTTTAGATCATTTTATGTATTGTTTAATATATGATTTCAGGGAAATTCTATCACATTTGTTCAATTTACGTCGCTCCTATTTCAGATAGCTTATTGGGCTAAGCGGCATCGCAAAGCGCATGAATTGACGAGTAAAATGCACTATTAAACTTCTAGGATAAGGCAAACAGAGACCCGATTAGATCATTTTATATTACGGTTAATATAAGAATTCAGCGTAATTCTGTGACATTTGTTCAACTTACGTAGCTCCTATTTCAGATAGCGTACTGGGCTAGGCGGCAACTTAAAGCGCGTGGAATGGTGAATAAAATGCACTATTAAACTTCTATAATAGGGCAATCAGAGACCCGATTAGATCATTTTATATTTTGGTTAATATAAGGATTCAGCGTAATTCTATCACATTTGTTCAATTTACGTCGCTCCTATTTCGGATAGCGTATTGGGCTAAGCGGCATCTCAAAGCGCATGAAATGGCGAGTAAAATGCACTATTAAACTTGTAGGGTAAGGCAAACAGAGACCCAATTAGATCATTTTATATTACGGTTAATATAAGAATTCAGCGTAATTCTATCACATTTGTTCAACATACGTCGCTCCTATTTCAGATAGCGTGCTGGGCTAGGCGGCAACTTAAAGCGCGTGGAATGGCGAGTGAAATGCACTGTTAAACTTCTATGATAGGGCAATCAGAGACCCGATTAGATCATTTTATATTTTGGTTAATATAAGAATTCAGCGAAATTCTATCACATTTGTTTAATTGACGTCGCTCCTATTTCAGATAGCGTATTGGGCTAAGCGGCATCTCAAAGCGCATGAAATGGCGAGTAAAATGCACTATTAAACTTCTAGGGTAGGGCAATCACAGACCAGACTAGATCATTTTATATTTTGGTTAATATAAGAATTCATCGAAATTCTATCACATTTGTTCAATTTACGTCGCTCCTATTTCAGATAGCGTATTGGGCTAGGCGGCATCTCAAAGCTCATGAAATGACGAGTGAAATGCACTATTATACTTCTAGGGTAGGGCGAACAGAGACCCGAAGAGATCATTTTACATTAAGGTGAATATAAGAATGCAGCGTAATTCTGTCACATTTGTCCAACTTACGTCGCTCCTATTTCAGATAGCGTATTGGGTTAAGCGTCATCTCAAAGCGCATGAAATGACGAGTGACATGCACTATTAAACTTCTAGGGTAGGGCAAACAGGGACCCGATTAGATCATTTTACATTAAGGTTAATATAAGTATTCAGCGAGATTCTATCACACTTGTTCAATTTGCGTCGCTTCTATTTCAGATAGCGTATTGTGCTAAGCGGCATCTCAAAGCGCATGAAATGGCAAGTAAAATGCTCTATTAAACTTCTAGGATAGGGCAATCAGTGACCCGATTAGATCATTTTATATTATAGTTAATTTAAGAATTCAGCGAAATTCTATCACATTTGTTCAATTTACGTCGCTCCTATTTCAGATAGCGTATTGGGCTATGCGGCATCTTAACGCGCTCGGAATGGCGAGTAAAATGCACTATTAAACTTCTATGCTAGGGCAATCAGAGACCCGATTAGATCATTTTTTATTTTGGTTAATATAAGAATTCAGGGAAATTGTATCTCATTTGTTCAATTTACGTCGCTCCTATTTCAGATAGCGCATTGGGCAAAGCGGCATCTCAAAGCGCATGAAATGACGAGTAAAGTGCACTATTAAACTTCTAGGGTAGGGCAAGCAGAGACCCGATTAGATCATTTTATATTATGGTTAATTTAAGAATTCAGCAAAATTCTATCACATTCGTACAATTTAGGTCGCTCCTATTTCAGATAGCGTATTGGGCTAAGCGGCATCTCAAAGCGCATGAAATGGCGAGTGAAATGCACTATAAGACTTCTATGGTAGGGCGAACAGAGACCAGATTAGATCATTTTACATTCTGGTTAATAAAATAATTCAGCGAAATTCTATCTCATTTGTTCAACTTTCGTCGCTCCTATTTCAGATAGCGTATTGAGCTACGCGGCATATCGAAGCGCATGAAATGGCGAGTATAATGCACTATTAAACTTCTAGGATAAGGCAAACAGATACCCGATTAGATCATTTTATATTATGGTTAATTTAAGAATTCAGCAAAATTCTATCACATTTGTTCAATTTACGTCGCTCCTATTTCGGATAGCGTACTGGGCTAGGCGGCATCCTAAAGCGCGTGGAGTGGCGAGTAAAGTGCACTATTAAACTTGTATGATAGGGAAATCAGAGACGCGATTAGATCATTTTATATTTTGTGTAATACAAGATTTCAGGGAAATTCTATCACATTTGTTCAATTCGTGTCGCTCATATTTCAGATAGCGTATTGGGCTAAGCGGCATCTCAAAGCGCATGAAATGGCGAGTAAAATGCACTATTAAACTCCTAGGCTAGGGCAAACAGAGACCCGATTAGATCATTTTATATTATGGTTAATTTAAGAATTCAGCAAGATTCTATCACATTTGTTGAATTTACGTCGCTCCTATTTCAGATAGCGTACTGGGCTAGGCGGCATCTTAAAGCGCGTGGAATGGCGAGTAAAATGCACTGTTAAGCTTCAATGATAGGGCAGTCAGAGACCAGATTAGATCATTTTATATTTTGTTTAATATAAGATTTCCGGGAAATCCTATCACATTTGTCCTATTTACGTCGCTCCTGTTTCAGTTAGCGTATTGGGCTAACCGGCATCTCAAAGCGCATGAAATGGCGAATAAAATGGACTATTAAACTTCTAGGGTAGGGCAAACAGAGACCCGATTAGATCATTTTATATTACGGTTAATATAAGAATTCAGCGTAATTCTATCACATTTCTTCAATTTACGTCGCTCCTATTCCAGATAGCGTATTGGGCTAAGCGGCATCTCAAAGCGCATGAAATGGCGAGTAAAATGCGCTATTAAACTTCTAGGATAAGGCAAACAGAGACCCGATTAGATCGTTTTATATTACGGTTAATATAAGAATTCAGCGTAATTCTATCACATTTGTTCAAGTTACGTCGCTCCTATTTCAGATAGCGTACTGGGCTAGGCGGCATCTTAAAGCGCGTGGAATGGCGAGTACAATGCACTACTAATCTTCTATGATAGGGCAATCAGAGACCCGATTAGATCATTTTATATTTTGATTAATATAAGATTTCAGGGAAATTCTATCACATTTGTTCAATTTACGTCGCTCCTATTTCAGATAGCGTATTCGGCTAAGCGGCATCTCAAAGCGCATGAAATGGCGAATAAAATTCACTATTAAACTTCTAGGGTAGGGCAAACAGAGACCCGATTAGAACATTTTATATTACGATTAATATAAGAATTCAGCGTAATTCTATCACATTTGTTCATCTTACGTCGCTCCTATTTCAGATAGCGTACTGGGCTATGCGGCATCTTAAAGCGCGTGGAAGGGCGAGTAAAATGCACTACTAAACTTCTATGATAGAGCAATCAGAGACCCGATTAGATCATTTTATATTTTGTTTAATATAAGATTTCACGGAAATTCTATCACATTTGTTCAATTTACGTCGCTCCTATTTCAGATAGCGTATTGGGCTAAGCGGCCTCTCAAAGCGCATGAAATGGCGAGTAAAATGCGCTATTAAACTTCTAGGATAAGGCAAACGGAGACCCGATTAGTTCATTTTATATTACGGTTAATATAAGAATTCAGCGTAATTCTATCACATTTGTTCATATTACGTCGCTCCTATTTCAGATAGCCTACTGGGCTAGGCGGCATCTTAAAGCGCGTGGAAGGGCGAGTAAAATGCACTATTATACTTCTAGGGTAGGGCGAACAGAGACCCGAAGAGATCATTTTACATTAAGGTGAATATAAGAATGCATCGTAATTCTGTCACATTTGTTCAACTTACGTCGCTCCTATTTCAGATAGCGTATTGGGTTAAGCGTCATCTCAAAGCGTGTGGAATGGCGAGAAAAATGCACTATTAACCTTCTATGATAGGGCAATCACAGACCAGACTAGATCATTTTATACTTTTGTTAATATAAGAATTCATCGAAATTCTATCACATTTGTTCAATTTACGTCGCTCCTATTTCAGATAGCGTATTGGGCTAGGCGGCATCTCAAAGCTCATGAAATGACGAGTGAAATGCACTATTATACTTCTAGGGTAGGGCGAACAGAGACCCGAAGAGATCATTTTACATTAAGGTGAATATAAGAATGCAGCGTAATTCTGTCACATTTGTCCAACTTACGTCGCTCCTATTTCAGTTAGCGTATTGGGTTAAGCGTCATCTCAAAGCGCATGAAATGACGAGTGACATGCACTATTAAACTTCTAGGGTAGGGCAAACAGGGACCCGATTAGATCATTTTACATTAAGGTTAATAAAAGTATTCAGCGAGATTCTATCACACTTGTTCAATTTGCGTCGCTTCTATTTCAGATAGCGTATTGTGCTAAGCGGCATCTCAAAGCGCATGAAATGGCAAGTAAAATGCTCTATTAAACTTCTAGGATAGGGCAATCAGTGACCCGATTAGATCATTTTATATTATAGTTAATTTAAGAATTCAGCGAAATTCTATCACATTTGTTCAATTTACGTCGCTCCTATTTCAGATAGCGTATTGGGCTATGCGGCATCTTAACGCGCTCGGAATGGCGAGTAAAATGCACTATTAAACTTCTATGCTAGGGCAATCAGAGACCCGATTAGATCATTTTTTATTTTGGTTAATATAAGAATTCAGGGAAATTGTATCTCATTTGTTCAATTTACGTCGCTCCTATTTCAGATAGCGTATTGGGCTAAGCGGCATCTCAAAGCGCATGAAATGGCAAGTAAAATGCACTATTAAACTTCTAGGATAGGGCAAACAGAGACCCGATTAGATCATTTTATATTATGGTTAATTTAAGAATTCAGCAAAATTCTATCACATTTGTTCAATTTACGTCGCTCATATTTCAGATAGCCTACTGGGCTAGCCGGCATCTTAAAGCGCGTGGAATAGCGAGTGAAATGCACTATTAAACTTCTAGGGTAGGGCGAACGGAGACCCGATTAGATCATTTTACATTAAGGTTAATATAAGAATTCAGGGAAATTATATCACATTTGTCCAATTTACGTCGCTGCTATTTCAGATAGCGTATTGGGCTAAGCGGCATCTCAAAGCGCATGAAATGGCGAGCAAAATCCACTATTAAACTTCTAGGGCATGGCAAACAGAGCCCCGATTAGATCATTTTATATTATGGTTAATATAAGAATTCAGGGAAATTATATCACATTTGTTCAATTTACGTCGCTGCTATTTCAGATAGCGTACTGGACTAGGCGGCATCTCAAAGCGCATGAAATGGCGAGTGAAATGCACTATTAAACTTCTAGGGTAGGGCGAACAGAGACCCGATTAGATCATTTTACATTAAGATTAATATAAGAATTCAGGGAAATTCTATCACATTTGTTCAATTTACGTCGCTCATATTTCAGATAGCCTACTGGGCTAGCCGGCATCTTAAAGCGCGTGGAATAGCGAGTGAAATGCACTATTAAACTTCTATGATAGGGCAATCAGTGACCCGATTAGATCATTTTATATTATAGTTAATTTAAGAATTCAGCGAAATTCTATCACATTTGTTCAATTTACGTCGCTCCTATTTCAGATAGCGTATTTGGATAAGCGGCATCTCAAAGCGCATGAAATGGCGAGTGAAATGCAATACTAAACTTCTAGGATAAGGCAAACAGAGACCCGATTAGATCATTTTATATTACGGTTAATATAAGAATTCAGCGTAATTCTATCACATTTGTTCAACTTACGTTGCTCCTATTTTAGATAGCGTACTGGGCTACGCGGCATCTTAAAGCGCGTGGAATGGCGAGTAAAATGCACTACTAAACTTCTATGATAGGGCAATCAGAGACCCGATTAGATCATTTTATATTTTGTTTAATATAAGACTTGAGGGAAATTCTATCACATTTGTTCAATTTACATCGCTCCTATTTCAGATAGGTTACATGGCTAAGCGGCATCTTAGAGCGCATGAAATGACGAGAGAAATGCACTATTAAACTTCTAGGGTAGGGCGAACAGAGACCCGATTAGATCATTTTACATTAAGGTTAATATAAGAAGTCAGCGAAATTCTATCACATTTGTTCAATTTACGTCGCTCATATTTCAGATAGCCTACTGGGCTAGCCGGCATCTTAAAGCGCGTGGAATAGCGAGTGAAATGCACTATTAAACTTCTAGGGTAGGGCGAACAGAGACCCGATTAGATCATTTTACATTAAGGTTAATATAAGAATTCAGCGAAATTCTATCACATTCGTTCAATTTACGTCGCTCATATTTCAGATAGCGTATTGGGCTCTGCGGCATCTCAAAGCGCATGAAATGGCGAGTAAAATGCGCTACTAACCTTCTATGATAGGGCAATCAGAGACCCGATTAGATCATTTTATATTTTGTTTAATATAAGATTTCAGGGAAATTCTATCACATTTGTTCAATTTACGTCGCTCATATCTCAGATAGCGTATTGGGCTAAGCGGCATCTCAAAGCGCATGAAATGGCGAGTAAAATGCACTAGTAAACTTCTAGGGTAAGGCAAACAGGGACCCGATTAGATCATTTTATATTACGGTTAACATAACAATTCAGCGTAATTCTATCACATTTGTTAAACTTACGTCGCTCCTATTTCAGATAGCGTACTGGGCTGGGCGGCATCTCAAAGCGCATGAAATGGCGAGTGTAATGCACTATTAAACTTCTAGGGTAGGGCGAACAGAGACCCGATGAGATCATTTTATATTATGGTTAATTTAAGAATTCAACGAAATTCTATCACACTTGTTCGATTTACGTCGCTCCTATTTCAGATAGCGTATTGGGCTAAACGGCATCTTAAAACGCGTGGAATGGCGAGTAAAATGCACTATTAAACTTCTATGATAGGGCAATCAGAGACCCCATTAGTTCATTTTATATTTTTGTCAATATATGAATTCAACGAAATTCTATCACATTTGTTCAATTTACGTCGCTCCTATTTCAGATAGCGTATTGGGCTAAGCGGCATCTTAAAGCGTATGAAATGGCGAATAAAATGCACTATTAAAGTTCTATGATAGGGCAATCAGAGACACGATTAGATCATTTTACATTATGGTTAATAAAAGAATTCAGCGAAATTCTATCACATTTGTTCAATTTACATCGCTCCTATTCCAGATAGCGTATTGGGCTAAGCGGCATCTCAAAGCGCATGAAATGTCTAATAAAATGCACTATTAAACTTCTAGGCTAGGGCAAACAGAGACCCGATTAGATCATTTTACATTGAGGTTAATATAAGAATTCAGGGAAATTCTATCACATTTGTTCAATTTAGGTGGCTCCTATTTCAGATAGCGTATTGGGCTATGCGGCATCTCAAAGCGCATGAAATGGCGAGGAAAATGCACTATTAAACTTCTAGGGTAGAGCAAACAGAGACCCGTTTAGTTCATTTTATATTATAGTGAATTTAAGAATTCAGCGAAATTCTCTCACATTTGTTCAAATAACGTCGATCCTATTTCAGATAGGGTATTGGGCTAAGCGGCATCTCAAAGCGCATGAAATGGCGAGTAAAATGCACTATTAAACTTCTAGGATAAGGCAAACAGAGACCCGATTAGATCATTTTATATTTCGGTTAATATAAGAATTCAGCGTAATTCTATCACATTTGTTCAACTTACGTCGCTCCTATTTCAGATAGCGTACTGGGCTAGGCGGCATCTTAAAGCGCGTGGAATGGCGAGTAAAATGCACTACTAAACTTCTATGATAGGGCAATCAGAGACCCAATTAGATCATTTTATATTTTGTTCAATATAAGATTTCAGGGAAATTCTATCACATTTGTTCAATTTACGTCGCTCCTATTTCAGATAGCGTACTGGGCTAGGCGGCATCTCAAAGCGCATGAAATGGCGAGTAAAATGCACTGCTAAACTTCTAGGCTAGGGCGAACAGAGACCCGATTACATCATTTTAAATTATGGTTAATAAAAGAATTCAGCGAAATTCTATCACATTTGTTCAACTTACATCGCTCCTATTTCTGATAGCGTACTGGGCTAGGCACCATCTTAAAGCGCGTGGAATGGCGAGTAAAATGCACTATGAAACTTCTATGATAGGGCTTTAAGAGACCCGATTAGATGATTTTATATTTTGGTTAATATAAGGATTCAGCGAAATTCTATCACATTTGTTCAATTTACGTCGCTCCTATTTCAGATAGCGTACTGGGCTAGGCGTCATCTTAAAGCGCGTGGAATGGCGAGTAAAATGCACTATTAAACTTCTAGGTTAGGGCGAACAGAGACTCGATTAGATCAGTTTACATTAATGTTAATATGAGAATTCAGCGAAATTCTATCACATTTGTTCAATTTACGTCGCTCCTATTTCAGATAGCTTATTGGGCTAAGCGGCATCTCAAAGCGCATGAAATGTCGAGTGAAATGCACTATTAAACTTCTAGGGTAGGGCAATCAGAGACCCGATAAGATCATTTTATATTTTGGTTAATATAAGAAATCAGCGAAATTCTATCACATTTGTTCAATTTACGTCGCTCCTATTTCAGATGGCGTACTGGGCTAGACGGCATCTTAAAGCGCGTGGAAGGGCGAGTAAAATGCACTACTGAACTTCGATGATAGGGCAATCAGAGACCCGATTAGATCATTTTATATTTTGGTTAATATAAGGATTCAGCGAAATTCTATCGCTTTTGTTCAACTTACGTCGCTCCTATTTCAGATAGCGTACTCGGCTATGCGGCATCTCAAAGCGCGTGAAATGGCGAGCAAAATCCACTATTAAACTTCTAGGGTATGGCAAACAGAGACCCGATTATATCAGTTTAGATTATGGTTAATAAAAGAATTAAGAGTAATTGTATCACATTTGTTCAATTTACGTCACTCCTATTTCAGATAGCCTACTGGGCTAGCCGGCACTTTAAAGCGCGTGGAATAGCGAGTAAAATGCACTATTAGCCTTCTATGATAGGGCAATCAGAGACCCGATTAGATCATTTTATATTTTGGTTAATATAAGAATTCAGCGAAATCCTATCACGTTTGTTCAATTTACGTCGCTCCTATTCCAGATAGCGTATTGGGCTTAGCGGCATCTTAAAGCGCGTGGAATGGCGAGTAAAATGCACTATTAAACTTCTAGGGTAGGGCAATCAGAGACCCGATTAGATCATTTTATATTTTGGTTAATATAAGAATTCAGCGTAATTCTATCACATTTGTTAAACTTACGTCGCTCGTATTTCAGATAGCGTACTGGGCTAGGCGGCATCTTAAAGCGCGTGGAAGGGCGAGTAAAATGCACTATTAAACGTCTAGGCTGGGGCGAACAGAGACCCGATTAGATCATTGTATATTATGGTTAATTTAAGAATTCAACGAAATTCTATCACATTTGTTCGATTTACGTCGCTCCTATTTCAGATAGCGTATTGGGCTAAGCGGCATCTCAAAGCGGATGAAATGGCGAGTAAAATGCACTATTAAACTTCTAGGGTAAGGCTAACAGGGACCCGATTAGATCATATTACATTAAGGTTATTAAAAGAATTAAGAGTAATTCTATCACATTTGTTCAATTTACGTCACTCCTATTTCAGATAGCCTACTGGGCTAGCCGGCATCTTAAAGCGCGTGGAATAGCGAGTAAAATGCACTATTAGCCTTCTATGATAGGGCAATCAGAGACCCGATTAGATCATTTTATATTTTGGTTAATATAAGAATTCAGCGAAATCCTATCACGTTTGCTCAATTTACGTCGCTCCAATTCCAGATAGCGTATTGGGCTAAGCGGCATCTCGAAGCGCATGAAATGGCGAATAAAATGCACTACTAAACTTCTCGGCTAGGGCGAACAGAGACCCGATTAGATCATTTTATATTATGGTTAATTTAAGAATTCAGCAAAATTCTATCACATTTGTTCAATTTACGTCGTTCCTATTTCAGATAGCGTACTGGGCTAGGCGGCATCTCAAAGCGCATGAAATGGCGAGTGAAATGCACTATTAAACTTCTAGGGTAGGGCGAACGGAGACCCGATTAGATCATTTTACATTAAGGTTAATATAAGAATTCAGGGAAATTATATCACATTTGTTCAATTTACGTAGCTGCTATTTCAGATAGCGTATTTGGCTAAGCGGCATCTCAAAGCGCATGAAATGGCGAGCAAAATCCACTATTAAACTTCTAGGGTATGGCAAACAGAGACCCGATTAGATCATTTTATATTATGGTTAATATAAGAATTCAGGGAAATTATATCACATTTGTTCAATTTACGTCGCTGCTATTTCAGATAGCGTACTGGGCTAGGCGGCATCTCAAAGCGCATGAAATGGCGAGAGAAATGCACTATTAAACTTCTAGGGTAGGGCGAACAGAGACCCGATTAGATCATTTTACATTAAGATTAATATAAGAATTCAGGGAAATTCTATCACATTTGTTCAATTTACGTCGCTCATATTTCAGATAGCCTACTGGGCTAGCCGGCATCTTAAAGCGCGTGGAATAGCGAGTAAAATGCACTATTAAACTTCTAGGGTAGGGCAATCAGAGACCCGATTAGATCATTTTATATTATGGTTAATTTAAGAATTCAGCGAGATTCTATCACATTTGTTCAATTTACGTCGCTCCTATTACAGATAGCGTATTGGGCTAAGCGGCATCTCAAAGCGCATGAAATGGCGAGTAAAATGCATTATTAAACTTCTAGGATAAGGCAAACAGAGACCCGATTAGATCATTTTATATTACGGTTAACATAAGAATTCAGCGTAATTCTGTGACATTTGTTCAACTTACGTAGCTCCTATTTCAGATAGCGTACTGGGCTAGGCGGCAACTTAAACCGCGTGGAATGGCGAGTAAAATGCACTATTAAACTTCTATGATAGGGCAATCAGAGACCCGATTAGTTCATTTAATATTTTGGTTAATATAAGAATCCAGCGAAATTCTATCACATTTGTTCAATTTACGTCGCTCCTATTTCAGATAGCGTATTGGGCTAAGCGGCATCTCAAAGCGCACGAAAGGGCGAGTAAAATGCACTATTAAACTTCTAGGGTGGGGCAAGCAGAGACCCGATCAGATCATTTTATATTACGGTTAATATAAGAATTCAGCGAAGTTCTATCACATTTGTTCAATTTACGTCGCTCCTATTTCAGATAGCTTATTGGGCTAAGCGGCAACTCAGAGCGCATGAAAGACGAGTGAAATTCACTGTTAAACTTCTAGGGTAGGGCGAACAAAGACCCGATTAGATCATTTTACATTAAGGTTAAAATAAGAATTCAGCGAAATTCTATCACATTTGTTCAATTTACGTCGCTCCTATTTCAGATAGCGTATTGGGCTAAGCTGCATCTCAAAGCGCAAGAAATGGCTCGTAAAATGCACTATTAAACTTCTAGGGTAGGGCAAACAGAGACCGGATTAGATCATTTTATATTTTGGTTAATATAAGAATTCAGAGAAATTCTATCACATTTGTTCAATTTACGTCGCTCCTATTTCAGATAGCGTATTGGGCTAAGAGGCATCTCAAAGCGCATGAAATGGCGAGTAAAATGCACTATTAAACTTCCAGGATAAGGCAAACAGAGACCCGATTAGATCATTTTATATTACGGTTAATATAAGAAATCAGCGTAATTCTGTCACATTCGTTCAACTTACGTTGCTCCTATTTCAGATAGCGTACTGGGCTAGGCGGCATCTCAAAGCGCGTGGAATGGCGAGTAAAATGCACTATTAAACTTCTACGATAGGGCAATCAGAGACCCGATCAGATCATTTTATATTTTGGTTATTATAAGAATTCAGCGAAATTCTATCACATTTGTTCAATATACGTCGCTCCAATTTCAGATAGCTTATTGGGCTAAGCCGCATCGCAAAGCGCATGAACTGACGAGTGAAATGCTCTATTAAACTTCTTGGGTAGGGCGAACAAAGACCCGATTAGATCATTTTACATTAAGGTTAATATAAGAATTCAGCGAAATTCTATCACGTTTGTTCAATTTACATCGCTCCTATTTCAGATAGCGACTTGTGCTAAGCGGCATCTCAAAGCGCAAGAAATGGCGAGTAAAATGCACTATTAAACTTCTAGGGTAGGGCAAACAGAGACCCGATTAGGTCATTTCATATTATGGTTAATTTAAGAATTCAGCGAAATTCTATCACATTTGTTCAATTTACGTCGCTCCTATTTCAGATAGCGTACTGGGCTAAGCGGCATCTCAAAGCGCAAGAAATGGCGAGTAAAATGCACTATTAAACTTCTAGGATAAGGCAAACAGAGACCCGATTAGATCATTTTATATTACGGTTAATATAAGAATTCAGCGTAATTCTGTGACATTTGTTCAACTTACGTAGCTTCTATTTCAGATAGCGTGCTGGGCTAGGCGGCAACTTAAAGCGCGTGGAATGGCGAGTAAAATGCACTGTTAAACTTCTATGATAGGGCAATCAGAGACCCGATTAGATCATTTTATATTTTGGTTAATATAAGAATTCAGCGAAATTCTATCACATTTGTTTAATTTACGTCGCTCCTATTTCAGATAGCGTATTGGGCTAAGCGGCATCTCAAAGCGCATTAAATGGCGAGCAAAATGCACTATCAAACATCTAGGGTATTGCAAACAGAGACCCGATTAGATCATTTTATATTATGGTTAATTTAAGAATTCAACGAAATTCTATCACATTTGTTCAATTTATGTCGCTCCAATTTCAGATGGCGTATTGGGCTAGTCGGCATCTTAAAGCGCGTGGAATGGCGAGTGAAAATCACTATTTAACTTCGATAATAGGGCAATCAGGGACCCGATTAGATCATTTTATATTTGGGTTAATATAAGAATTCAGGGAAATTCTATCACATTTGTTCAATTTACGTCGCTCCTATTTCAGATAGCGTATTGGGCTAAGCGGCATCTCAATGCGCATGAAATGGCGAGTAAAATGCACTATTAAACTTCTAGGGTAGGACAAACAGAGACCCGATTAGATCATTTTATATTATGGTTAATTTAAGAATTCAGCAAAATTCTATCACATTTGTTCAATTTACGTCGTTCCTATTTCAGATAGCGTACTGGGCTAGGCGGCATCTTAAGGCGCGTGGAATGGCGAGTAAAATGCAGTACTAAACTTCTATGATAGGGCAATCGGAGTCCCGATTAGATCATTTTATATTTTGTTTAATATAAGATTTCAGGGAAATTCTATCACATTTGTTCAATTTACGTCGCTCCTATTTCAGATAGCGTATTGGGCTAAGCGGCATCTCAAAGCGCATTAAATGGCGAGCAAAATGCACTATCAAACATCTAGGGTATTGCAAACAGAGACCCGATTAGATCATTTTATATTATGGTTAATTTAAGAATTCAACGAAATTCTATCACATTTGTTCAATTTATGTCGCTCCTATTTCAGATGGCGTATTGGGCTAAGCCGCATCTCAATGCGCATGAAATGGCGAGTAAAATGCACTATTAAACTTCTAGGATAAGGCAAACAGAGACCCGATTAGATCATTTTATATTACGGTTAATACAAGAATTCAGTGTAATTCTATCATATTTGTTCAACTACGTCGCTCCTATTTCAGACAGCATACTGGGCTAGGCGGCATCTTAAAGCGCGTGGAATGGCGAGTAAAATGCACTATTAAAGTTCTATGATAGGGCGAACAGAGACCCGATGAGATCATTTTATATTATGGTTAATTTAAGAATTCAGCGAAATTCTATCACATTCGTTCAATTTACGTCGCTTCTATTTCAGATAGCGTATTGGGCAAAGCGGCATCTCAAAGCGCATGAAATGACGAGTAAAATGCACTATTACACTTCTATGATAGGGCAATCAGAGACCCGATTAGATCATTTTATATTTTGGTTAATATAAGAATTCAGCGAAATTCTATCACATTTGTTCAATTTACGTCGCTCCTATTTCAGATAGCTTATTGGGCTAAGCGGCATCTCAAAGCGCATGAAATGTCGAGTGAAATGCACTATTAAACTTCTAGGGTAGGGCGAACAGAGACTCGATTAGATCATTTTATATTATGGTTAATTTAAGAATTCAGCGAAATTCTATCACATTTGTTCAATTTACGTCGCTCCCATTCCAGATAGCGTATTGGGCTACGCGGCATCTTAAAGCGCGTGGAATGGCGAGTAAAATGCTCTACTAAACTTCTATGGTAGGGCAATCAGAGACCCGATTAGATCATTTTATATTTTGGTTAATATAAGGATTCAGCGAAATTCTATCACTTTTGTTCAACTTACGTCGCTCCTATTTCAGATAGCGTACTGGGCTATGCGGCATCTCAATGCGCATGAAATGGCGAGCAAAATCCACTATTAAACTTCTAGGGTATGGCAAACAGAGACCCGATTAGATCATATTACATTATGGTTAATAAAAGAATGCAGCGTAATTCTGTGACATTTGTTCAACTTACGTAGCTCCTATTTCAGATAGCGTACTGAGCTAGGCGGCAACTTAAAGCGCGTGGAATGGCGAGTAAAATGCACTATTAGCCTTCTATGGTAGGGCAATCAGAGACCCGATTAGATCATTTTATATTTTGGTTAATATAAGAATTCAGCGAAATCCTATCACGTCTGTTCAATTTACGTCGCTCCTATTCGAGATAGCGTATTGGGCTTAGCGGCATCTTAAAGCGCGTGGAATGGCGAGTAAAATGCTCTACTAAACTTCTATGGTAGGGCAATCAGAGACCCGATTAGATCATTTTATATTTTGTTTAATATAAGATTTCAGGGAAATTGTATCACATTTGTTCAATTTACGTCGCTCCTATTTCAGATAGCGTATTCGGCTAAGCGGCATCTCAAAGCGCATGAAATGGCGAGTGAAATGCCCCATTAGACTTCTATGGTAAGGCGAACAGAGACCCGATTAGATCATTTTACATTAAGGTTAATATAAAAATTCACGGAAATTCTATTACATTTGTTCAATTTACGTCACTCCTATTTCAGATAGCCTACTGGGCTAGCCGGCATCTTAAAGCGCGTGGAATAGCGAGTAAAATGCACTATTAGCCTTCTATGATAGGGCAATCAGAGACCCGATTAGATCATTTCATATTTTGGTTAATATAAGAATTCAGCGAAATCCTATCACGTTTGTTCAATTTACGTCGCTCCAATTCCAGATAGCGTATTGGGCTAAGCGGCATCTCAAAGCGCATGAAATGGCGAATAAAATGCACTATTAAACGTCTAGGCTAGGGCGAACAGAGACCCGATTAGATCATTGTATATTATGGTTAATTTAAGAATTCAACGAAATTCTATCACATTTGTTCAATTTACGTCGTTCCTATTTCAGATAGCGTACTGGCTATGCGGCATCTCAAAGCGCATGAAATGGCGAGTGAAATGCACTATTCAACTTCTAGGGTAGGGCGAACAGAGACCCGATTAGATCATTTTACATTAAGGTTAATATAAGAATTCAGGGAAATTCTATCACTTTTGTTCAATTTACGTCGCTCCTATTTCAGATAGCGTATTGGGCTAAGCGGCAACTTAAAGCGCGCGGAATGGCGAGTAAAATGCACTATTAAACTTCTAGGGTAGGGCAAACAGAGACTCGATTAGATCATTTTATACTTTGGTTAATATAAGAATTCAGCGAAATTCTATCACATTTGTTCAATTTACGTCGCTCCTATTTCAGATAGCGTATTGGGCTAAGCGGCATCTCAAAGCGCATGAAATGACGAGAAATGTACTATTAAACTTCTTGGGTAGGGCGAACAGAGACCCGAATACATCATTTTATATTATGGTTAATTTAAGAATTCAGCAAAATTCTATCACATTTGTTCAATTTACATCGCTCCTATTTCAGATAGCGTATTGGGCTAAGCGGCATCTCAAAGCCCATGGAATGACGAGCAAAATGCACTATTAAGCTTGTACGCTAGGGCGAACAGAGACCCGATTAGATCATTTAACATTATGGTAAATAAAAGAATTCAGCGAAATTCTATCACATTTGTTCAATTTACGTCGCTCCTATTTCAGATAGCTATTGGGCTAAGCGGCATCTCAAAGCGCATGAAATGACGAGAGAAATGTACTATTAAACTTCTTGGGTAGGGCGAACAGAGACCCGATTACATCATTTTATATTACGGTTAATTTAAGAATTCAGCAAAATTCTATCACATTTGTTCAATTTACGTCGCTCCTATTTCAGATAGCGTGCTGGGCTACGCGGTATCTTAAAGCGCGTGGAAGGGCGAGTAAAATGCACTACTAAACTTCTATGATAGGGCAATCAGAGTCCCGTTTAGATCATTTTATATTTTCTTTAATATAAGATTTCAGGGAAATTCTATCACATTTGTTCAACTTACGTCGCTCCTATTTCAAATAGCGTAATGGGCTAGGCGGCATCTCAAAGCGGGTGGAATGGCGAGTAAAATGCACTCTTAAACATCTATGATAGGGCAATCAGAGACCCGATTAGATCATTTTATATTTTGGTTAATATAAGAATTCAGCGAAATTCTATCACATTTGTTCAATTTACGTCGCTCCTATTTCAGATAGCGTATTGGGCTAAGCGGCATCTCAAAGCACATGTAATGGCGAGTTAAATGCGCTATTAAACTTCTAGGGTAGGGCGAACAGAGACCCGAATAGATCATTTTATATTACGGTTAATATAAGAATTCAGCGTAATTCTATCACATTTGTTCAACTAACGTCGCTCCTATTTCAGATAGCGTACTGCGCTAGGCGGCATCTTAAAGCGCGTGGAAGGGCGAGTAAAATGCACTATTAAACTTCTCGGGTAATGCAAACAGAGACCCGATTAGATCATTTTATATTACGGTTAATATAAGATTTCAGGGAAATTCTATCACATTTGTTCAATTTACGTCGCTCCTATTTCAGATAGCGTACTGGGCTAGGCGGCATCTCAAAGCGTATGAAATGAGGAGTAAAATGCTCTATTAAACTTCTAGGGTAGGGCAAACAGAGACCCGATTAGGTCATTTCATATTATGGTTAATTTAAGAATTCCGCGAAATTCTATCACATTTGTTCAAGTTACATCGCTCCTATTTCAGATAGCTTATTGGGCTAAGCGGCATCTCAAAGCGCATGAAATGGCGAGTAAAATCCACTATTAAACTTCTAGGATAAGGCAAACAGAGACCCGATTAGATCATTTTACATTAAGGTTAATGTAAGTATTCAGGGAACTTCTATCACATTTGTTCAATTTACGTCGCTCCTATTTCAGACAGCTAATTGGGCTAAGCGGCATCTCAAAGCGCATGGAATGGCGAGTGAAATGCACTATTAAACTTCTAGGGTAGGGCGAACAGACACCCGAATAGATCATTTTATATTACGGTTAATATAAGAATTCAGCGTAATTCTGTGACATTTGTTCAACTTACGTAGCTCCTATTTCAGATAGCGTGCTGGGCTGGGCGGCAACTTAAAGCGAGTGGAATGGCGAGTAAAATGCACTGTTAAACTTCTATGATAGGGCAATCAGAGACCCGATTAGATCATTTTATATTTTGGTTAATATAAGAATTCAGCGAAATTCTATCACATTTGTTCAATTTACGTCGCTCCTATTTCAGATAGCGTATTGGGCTAAGCGGCATCTCAAAGCGCATGAAATGGCGAGTAAAATGCATTATTAAACTTCTAGGATAAGGCAAACAGAGACCCGATTAGATCATTTTATATTACGGTTAACATAAGAATTCAGCGTAATTCTGTGACATTTGTTCAACTTACGTAGCTCCTATTTCAGATAGCGTACTGGGCTAGGCGGCAACTTAAACCGGGTGGAATGGCGAGTAAAATGCACTGTTAAACTTCTATGATAGGGCAATCAGAGACCCGATTAGTACATTTAATATTTTGGTTAATATAAGAATCCAGCGAAATTCTATCACATTTGTTCAATTTACGTCGCTCCTATTTCAGATAGCGTATTGGGCTAAGCGGCATCTCAAAGCGCACGAAAGGGCGAGTAAAATGCACTATTAAACTTCTAGGGTGGGGCAAGCAGAGACCCGATCAGATCATTTTATATTACGGTTAATATAAGAATTCAGCGAAGTTCTATCACATTTGTTCAATTTACGTCGCTCCTATTTCAGATAGCTTATTGGGCTAAGCGGCAACTCAGAGCGCATGAAAGACGAGTGAAATTCACTGTTAAACTTCTAGGGTAGGGCGAACAAAGACCCGATTAGATCATTTTACATTAAGGTTAAAATAAGAATTCAGCGAAATTCTATCACATTTGTTCAATTTACGTCGCTCCTATTTCAGATAGCGTATTGGGCTAAGAGGCATCTCAAAGCGCATGACATGGCGAGTAAAATGCACTATTAAACTTCTAGGATAAGGCAAACAGAGACCCGATTAGATCATTTTATATTACGGTTAATATAAGAAATCAGCGTAATTCTGTCACATTCGTTCAACTTACGTTGCTCCTATTTCAGATAGCGTACTGGGCTAGGCGGCATCTTAAAGCGCGTGGAATGGCGAGTAAAATGCACTATTAAACTTCTATGATAGGGCAATCAGAGACCCGATCAGATCATTTTATATTTTGGTTATTATAAGAATTCAGCGAAATTCTATCACATTTGTTCAATATACGTCGCTCCAATTTCAGATAGCTTATTGGGCTAAGCGGCATCGCAAAGCGCATGAACTGACGAGTGAAATGCTCTATTAAACTTCTTGGGTAGGGCGAACAAAGACCCGATTAGATCATTTTACATTAAGGTTAATATAAGAATTCAGCGAAATTCTATCACATTTGTTCAATTTACATCGCTCCTATTTCAGATAGCGACTTGTGCTAAGCGGCATCTCAAAGCGCAAGAAATGGCGAGTAAAATGCACTATTAAACTTCTAGGGTAGGGCAAACAGAGACCCGATTAGGTCATTTCATATTATGGTTAATTTAAGAATTCAGCGAAATTCTATCACATTTGTTCAATTTACGTCGCTCCTTTTTCAGACAGCGTACTGGGCTAAGCGGCATCTCAAAGCGCAAGAAATGACGAGTAATATGCACTATTAAACTTCTAGGATAAGGCAAACAGAGACCCGATTAGATCATTTTATATTACGGTTAATATAAGAATTCAGCGTAATTCTGTGACATTTGTTCAACTTACGTAGCTCCTATTGCAGATAGCGTGCTGGGCTAGGCGGCAACTTAAAGCGCGTGGAATGGCGAGTAAAATGCACTGTTAAACTTCTATGATAGGGCAATCAGAGACCCGATTAGATCATTTTATATTTTGGTTAATATAAGAATTCAGCGAAATTCTATCACATTTGTTTAATTTACGTCGCTCCTATTTCAGATAGCGTATTGGGCTAAGCGGCATCTCAAAGCGCATGAAATGGCGAGTAAAATGCACTATTAAACTTCTAGGGTAGGGCAATCAGAGACCCGATTAGATCATTTTATATTTTGGTTAATATAAGAATTCAGCGAAATTCTATCACATTTGTTCAATTTACGTCGCTCCTATTTCAGATAGCGTATTGGGCTAAGCGGCATCTCAAAGCGCATGAAATGGCGAGTAAAATGCACTATTAAACTTCTAGGATAAGGCAAACAGAGACCCGATTAGATCATTTTATATTACGGTTAATATAAGAAATCAGCGTAATTCTGTCACATTCGTTCAACTTACGTTGCTCCTATTTCAGATAGCGTACTGGGCTAGGCGGCATCTTAAAGCGCGTGGAATGGCGAGTAAAATGCACTATTAAACTTCTATGATAGGGCAATCAGAGACCCGATCAGATCATTTTATATTTTGGTTATTATAAGAATTCAGCGAAATTCTATCACATTTGTTCAATATACGTCGCTCCAATTTCAGATAGCTTATTGGGCTAAGCGGCATCGCAAAGCGCATGAACTGACGAGTGAAATGCTCTATTAAACTTCTTGGGTAGGGCGAACAAAGACCCGATTAGATCATTTTACATTAAGGTTAATATAAGAATTCAGCGAAATTCTATCACATTTGTTCAATTTACATCGCTCCTATTTCAGATAGCGACTTGTGCTAAGCGGCATCTCAAAGCGCAAGAAATGGCGAGTAAAATGCACTATTAAACTTCTAGGGTAGGGCAAACAGAGACCCGATTAGGTCATTTCATATTATGGTTAATTTAAGAATTCAGCGAAATTCTATCACATTTGTTCAATTTACGTCGCTCCTATTTCAGATAGCGTACTGGGCTAAGCGGCATCTCAAAGCGCAAGAAATGACGAGTAAAATGCACTATTAAACTTCTAGGATAAGGCAAACAGAGACCCGATTAGATCATTTTATATTACGGTTAATATAAGAATTCAGCGTAATTCTGTGACATTTGTTCAACTTACGTAGCTCCTATTGCAGATAGCGTGCTGGGCTAGGCGGCAACTTAAAGCGCGTGGAATGGCGAGTAAAATGCACTGTTAAACTTCTATGATAGGGCAATCAGAGACCCGATTAGATCATTTTATATTTTGGTTAATATAAGAATTCAGCGAAATTCTATCACATTTGTTTAATTTACGTCGCTCCTATTTCAGATAGCGTATTGGGCTAAGCGGCATCTCAAAGCGCATGAAATGGCGAGTAAAATGCACTATTAAACTTCTAGGGTAGGGCAATCAGAGACCCGATTAGATCATTTTATATTTTGGTTAATATAAGAATTCAGCGAAATTCTATCACATTTGTTCAATTTACGTCGCTCCTATTTCATATAGTGTATTGGGCTAAGAGGCATCTCAAAGCGCATGAAATGGCGAGTAAAATGCACTATTAAACTTCTAGGATAAGGCAAACAGAGACCCGATTAGATCATTTTATATTACGGTTAATATAAGAAATCAGCGTAATTCTGTCACATTCGTTCAACTTACGTAGCTCCTATTTCAGATAGCGTACTGGGCTAGGCGGCATCTAAAAGCGCGTGGAATGGCGAGTAAAATGCACTATTAAACTTCTATGATAGGGCAATCAGAGACCCGATTAGATTATTTTATATTTTGGTTAATATAAGAATTCAGCGAAATTCTATCACATTTGTTCAATATACGTCGCTCCAATTTCAGATAGCTTATTGGGCTAAGCGGCATCGCAAAGCGCATGAAATGACGAGTGAAATGCACTATTAAACTTCTTGGGTAGGGCGAACAAAGACCCGATTAGATCATTTTACATTAAGGTTAATATAAGAATTCAGCGAAATTCTATCACATTTGTTCAATTTACATCGCTCCTATTTCAGATAGCGACTTGTGCTAAGTGGCATCTCAAAGCGCAAGAAATGGCGAGTAAAATGCACTATTAAACTTCTAGGGTAGGGCAAACAGAGACCCCATTAGATCATTGTATATTATGGTTAATTTAAGAATTCAGCGAAATTCTATCACATTTGTTCAATTTACGTCGCTCCTATTTCAGATAGCGTATTGGGCTAAGCGGTATCTCAAAGCGCATGAAATGGCGAGTAAAATGCACTATTAAACTTCTAGGGTAGGGCAATGAGAGACCCGATTAGATCATTTTATATTTTGGTTAATATAAGAATTCAGCGAAATTCTATCACATTTGTTCAATTTACGTCGCTCCTATTTCAGATAGCGTATTGGGCTAAGCGGCATCTCAAAGCGCATGAAATGGCGAGTAAAATGCACTATTAAACTTCTAGGGTAGGGCAATCAGAGACCCGATTAGATCATTTTATATTTTGGTTAATATAAGAATTCAGCGAAATTCTATCACATTTGTTCAATTTACGTCGCTCCTATTTCAGATAGCGTATTGGGCTAAGCGGCATCTCAAAGCGCATGAAATGGCGAGTAAAATGCACTCTTAAACTTCTAGGATAAGGCAAACAGAGACCCGATTAGATCATTTTATATTACGGTTAACATAAGAATGCAGCGTAATTCTGTGACATTTGTTCAACTTACGTAGCTCCTATTTCAGATAGCGTACTGGGCTAGGCGGCAACTTAAAGCGCGTGGAATGGCGAGTAAAATGCACTATTAAACTTCTATGATAGGGCAATCAGAGACGCGATTAGATCATTTTATATTTTGGTTAATATAAGAATCCAGCGAAATTCTATCACATTTGTTCAATTTACGTCGCTCCTATTTCAGATAGCGTATTGCGCTAAGCGGCATCTCAAAGCGCATGAAATGGCGAGTAAAATGCACTATTAAACTTCTAGGGTAGGGCAATCAGAGACCCGATTAGATCATTTTATATTTTGGTTAATATAAGAATTCAGCGAAATTCTATCACATTTGTTCAATTTACGTCGCTCCTATTTCAGATAGCGTATTGGGCTAAGCGGCATCTCAAAGCGCATGAAATGGCGAGTAAAATGCACTCTTAAACTTCTAGGATAAGGCAAACAGAGACCCGATTAGATCATTTTATATTTTGGTTAATATAAGAATTCAGCGAAATTCTATCACATTTGTTCAATTTACGTCGCTCCTATTTCAGATAGCGTATTGGGCTAAACGGCATCTCAAAGCGCATGAAATGGCGAGTAAAATGCACTCTTAAACTTCTAGGATAAGGCAAACAGAGACCCGATTAGATCATTTTATATTACGGTTAACATAAGAATGCAGCGTAATTCTGTGACATTTGTTCAACTTACGTAGCTCCTATTTCAGATAGCGTACTGGGCTAGGCGGCAACTTAAAGCGCGTGGAATGGCGAGTAAAATGCACTATTAAACTTCTATGATAGGGCAATCAGAGACGCGATTAGATCATTTTATATTTTGGTTAATATAAGAATCCAGCGAAATTCTATCACATTTGTTCAATTTACGTCGCTCCTATTTCAGATAGCGTATTGGGCTAAGCGGCATCTCAAAGCGCATGAAATGGCGAGTAAAATGCACTATTAAACTTCTAGGGTAGGGCAATCAGAGACCCGATTAGATCATTTTATATTTTGGTTAATATAAGAATTCAGCGAAATTCTATCACATTTGTTCAATTTACGTCGCTCCTATTTCAGATAGCGTATTGGGCTAAGCGGCATCTCAAAGCGCATGAAATGGCGAGTAAAATGCACTCTTAAACTTCTAGGATAAGGCAAACAGAGACCCGATTAGATCATTTTATATTACGGTTAACATAAGAATGCAGCGTAATTCTGTGACATTTGTTCAACTTACGTAGCTCCTATTTCAGATAGCGTACTGGGCTAGGCGGCAACTTAAAGCGCGTGGAATGGCGAGTAAAATGCACTATTAAACTTCTAGGGTAGGGCAATGAGAGACCCGATTAGATCATTTTATATTTTGGTTAATATAAGAATTCAGCGAAATTCTATCACATTTGTTCAATTTACGTCGCTCCTATTTCAGATAGCGTATTGGGCTAAGCTGCATCTCAAAGCGCAAGAAATGGCTCGTAAAATGCACTATTAAACTTCTAGGGTAGGGCAAACAGAGACCGGATTAGATCATTTTATATTTTGGTTAATATAAGAATTCAGCGAAATTCTATCACATTTGTTCAATTTACGTCGCTCCTATTTCAGATAGCGTATTGGGCTAAGCGGCATCTCAAAGCGCATGAAATGGCGAGTAAAATGCACTCTTAAACTTCTAGGGTAGGGCAATCAGAGACCCGATTAGATCATTTTATATTTTGGTTAATATAAGAATTCAGCGAAATTCTATCACATTTGTTCAATTTACGTCGCTCCTATTTCAGATAGCGTATTGGGCTAAGCGGCATCTCAAAGCGCATGAAATGGCGAGTAAAATGCACTCTTAAACTTCTAGGATAAGGCAAACAGAGACCCGATTAGATCATTTTATATTACGGTTAACATAAGAATGCAGCGTAATTCTGTGACATTTGTTCAACTTACGTAGCTCCTATTTCAGATAGCGTACTGGGCTAGGCGGCAACTTAAAGCGCGTGGAATGGCGAGTAAAATGCACTATTAAACTTCTATGATAGGGCAATCAGAGACGCGATTAGATCATTTTATATTTTGGTTAATATAAGAATCCAGCGAAATTCTATCACATTTGTTCAATTTACGTCGCTCCTATTTCAGATAGCGTATTGGGCTAAGCGGCATCTCAAAGCGCATGAAATGGCGAGTAAAATGCACTATTAAACTTCTAGGGTAGGGCAAACAGAGACCCCATTAGATCATTTTATATTATGGTTAATATAAGAATTCAGCGAAGTTTTATCACATTTGTTTAATTTACGTCGCTCCTATTTCAGATAGCGTATTGGGCTAAGCGGCATCTCAAAGCGCATGAAATGGCGAGTAAAATGCACTATTAAACTTCTAGGGTAGGGCAATCAGAGACCCGATAAGATCATTTTATATTTTGGTTAATATAAGTATTCAGCGAAATTCTATCACATTTGTTCAATTTACGTCGCTCCTATTTCAGATAGCGTATTGGGCTAAGCGGCATCTCAAAGCGCATGAAATGGCGAGTAAAATGCACTCTTGAACTTCTAGGATAAGGCAAACAGAGACCCGATTAGATCATTTTATATTACGGTTAACATAAGAATGCAGCGTAATTCTGTGACATTTGTTCAACTTACGTAGCTCCTATTTCAGATAGCGTACTGGGCTAGGCGGCAACTTAAAGCGCGTGGAATGGCGAGTAAAATGCACTATTAAACTTCTATGATAGGGCAATCAGAGACGCGATTAGATCATTTTATATTTTGGTTAATATGAGAATCCAGCGAAATTCTATCACATTTGTTCAATTTACATCGCTCCTATTTCAGATAGCGTATTGGGCTAAGCGGCATCTCAAAGCGCATGAAATGGCGAGTAAAATGCACTATTAAACTTCTAGGGTAGGGCAATCAGAGACCCGATTAGATCATTTTATATTTTGGTTAATATAAGAATTCAGCGAAATTCTATCACATTTGTTCAATTTACGTCGCTCCTATTTCAGATAGCGTATTGGGCTAAGCGGCATCTCAAAGCGCATGAAATGGCGAGTAAAATGCACTCTTAAACTTCTAGGATAAGGCAAACAGAGACCCGATTAGATCATTTTATATTACGGTTAACATAAGAATGCAGCGTAATTCTTCGACATTTGTCCAACTTACGTAGCTCCTATTTCAGATAGCGTACTGGGCTAGGCGGCAACTTAAAGCGCGTGGAATGGCGAGTAAAATGCACTATTAAACTTCTATGATAGGGCAATCAGAGACCCGATTAGATCATTTTATATTTTGGTTAATATAAGAATTCAGCATAATTCTATCACATTTGTTCAATATACGTCGCTCCAATTTCAGATAGCTTATTGGGCTAAGCGGCATCGCAAAGCGCATGAAATGACGAGTGAAATGCACTATTAAACTTCTTGGGTAGTGCGAACAAAGACCCGATTAGATCATTTTACATTAAGGTTAATATAAGTATTCAGCGAAATTCTATCACATTTGTTCAATTTACATCGCTCCTATTTCAGATAGCGACTTGTGCTAAGTGGCATCTCAAAGCGCAAGAAATGGCGAGTAAAATGCACTATTAAAGTTCCAGGGTAGGGCAAACAGAGACCCCATTAGATCATTTTATATTATGGTTAATATAAGAATTCAGCGAAATTCTATCACATTTGTTCAATTTACGTCGCTCCTATTTCAGATAGCGTACCGGGCTAAGCGGCATCTCAAAGCGCATGAAATGGCGAGTAAAATGCACTATTAAACTTCTAGGATAAGGCAAACGGAGACCCGATTAGATCATTTTATATTTTGGTTAATAAATGAATTCATCGAAATTCTATCACATTTGTTCAATTTACATCGCTCCTATTTCAGATAGCGTACTGGGCTAAGCGGCATCTCAAAGCGCATGAAATGGCGAGTAAAATGCACTATTAAACTTCTAGGATAAGGCAAACGGAGACCCGATTAGATCATTTTATGTTACGGTTAATATAAGAATTCAGCGTAATTTTGTGACATTTGTTCAACTTACGTAGCTCCTATTTCAGATAGCGTGCTGGGCTTGGCGGCAACGTAACGCGCGTGGAATGGCGAGTAAAATGCACTGTTAAACTTCTATGATAGGGCAATCAGAGACCCGATTAGATCATTTTATATTTTGGTTAATATAAGAATTCAGCGTAATTCTATCACATTTGTTCAACATACGTCGCTCCTATTTCAGATAGTGTACTGGGCTAGGCGGCATCTTAAAGCGCGTGGAAGGGCGAGTAAAATGCACTACTAAACTTCTATGGTAGGGCAATCAGAGTCCCGTTTAGATCATTTTATGTATTGTTTAATATAAGATTTCAGGGAAATTCTATCACATTTGTTCAATTTACGTCGCTCCTATTTCAGATAGCTTATTGGGCTAAGCGGCATCGCAAAGCGCATGAATTGACGAGTAAAATGCACTATTAAACTTCTAGGATAAGGCAAACAGAGACCCGATTAGATCATTTTATATTACGGTTAATATAAGAATTCAGCGTAATTCTGTGACATTTGTTCAACTTACGTAGCTCCTATTTCAGATAGCGTACTGGGCTAGGCGGCAACTTAAAGCGCGTGGAATGGTGAATAAAATGCACTATTAAACTTCTATAATAGGGCAATCAGAGACCCGATTAGATCATTTTATATTTTGGTTAATATAAGGATTCAGCGTAATTCTATCACATTTGTTCAATTTACGTCGCTCCTATTTCGGATAGCGTATTGGGCTAAGCGGCATCTCAAAGCGCATGAAATGGCGAGTAAAATGCACTATTAAACTTGTAGGGTAAGGCAAACAGAGACCCAATTAGATCATTTTATATTACGGTTAATATAAGAATTCAGCGTAATTCTATCACATTTGTTCAACATACGTCGCTCCTATTTCAGATAGCGTGCTGGGCTAGGCGGCAACTTAAAGCGCGTGGAATGGCGAGTAAAATGCACTGTTAAACTTCTATGATAGGGCAATCAGAGACCCGATTAGATCATTTTATATTTTGGTTAATATAAGAATTCAGCGAAATTCTATCACATTTGTTTAATTGACGTCGCTCCTATTTCAGATAGCGTATTGGGCTAAGCGGCATCTCAAAGCGCATGAAATGGCGAGTAAAATGCACTATTAAACTTCTAGGGTAGGGCAATCAGAGACCCGATTAGATCATTTTATATTTTGGTTAATATAAGAATTCAGCGAAATTCTATCACATTTGTTCAATTTACGTCGGTCCTATGTCAGATAGCGTATTGGGCTAAGCGGCATCTCAAAGCGCATGAAATGGCGAGTAAAATGCACTATTAAACTTCTAGGATAAGGCAAACAGAGACCCGATTAGATCATTTTATATTACGGTTAACATAAGAATGCAGCGTAATTCTGTGACATTTGTTCAACTTACGTAGCTCCTATTTCAGATAGCGTACTGGGCTAGGCGGCAACTTAAAGCGCCTGGAATGGCGAGTAAAATGCACTATTAAACTTCTATGATAGGGCAATCAGAGACCCGATTAGATCATTTTATATTTTGGTTAATATAAGAATCCAGCGAAATTCTATCACATTTGTTCAATTTACGTCCCTCCTATTTCAGATAGCGTATTGGGCTAAGCGGCATCTCACAGCGCACGAAAGGGCGAGTAAAATGCACTATTAAACTTCTAGGGTAGGGCAATCAGAGACCCGATAAGATCTTTTCATATTTTGGTTAATATAAGAATTCAGCGAAATTCTATCACATTTGTTCAACTAACGTCGCTCCTATTTCAGAGAGCGTACTGGGCTAGGCGGCATCTTAAAGCGCGTGGAAGGGCGAGTAAAATGGACTTCTAAACTTCTATGATAGGGCAGTCAGAGTTACGAATAGATCATTTTATATTTTGTTTACTATAACATTTCAGGGAAATTCTATCACATTTGTTCAATTTACGTCGCTCCTATTTCAGATAGCGTATTGGGCTAAGCGGCATCTCAAAGCGCATGGAATGGCGAGTGAAATGCACTATTAAACTTCTAGGGTAGGGCGAACAGACACCCGAATAGATCATTTTATATTACGGTTAATATAAGAATTCAGCGTAATTCTATCACATTTGTTCAACTAACGTCGCTCCTATTTCAGATAGCGTACTGGGCTAGGCGGCATCTTAAAGCGCGTGGAAGGGCGAGTAAAATGGACTTCTAAACTTCTATGATAGGGCAGTCAGAGTTACGAATAGATCATTTTATATTTTGTTTACTATAACATTTCAGGGAAATTCTATCACATTTGTTCAATTTACGTCGCTCCTATTTCAGATAGCGTATTGGGCTAAGCGGCATCTCAAAGCGCAAGAAATGGCGAGTAAAATGCACTATTAAGCTTCTAGGGTTGGGCACATATAGACCCGATTAGATCATTTTATATTATGGTTAATTTAAGAATTCAGCGAAATCCTATCACATTTGTTCATTTTACGTCGCTCCTATTTCAGATAGCGTATTGGGCTAAGCGGCATCTCAAAGCGCAAGAAATGGCGAGTAAAATTTACTATTAAACTTCTAGGGTAGGGCAAACAGAGGCCCCATTAGATCATTTTATATTTTGATTAATATAAGAATTCAGCGAAATTCTATCACATTTTTTCAATTTACGTCGCTCCTATTTCAGATAGCTTATTGGGCTAAGCGGCATCGCAAAGCACATGAATTGACGAGTAAAATGCAGTATTAAACTTGTAGGATAAGGCAAACAGAGACCCGATTAGATCATTTTATATTACGGTTAATATAAGAATTCAGCGTAATTCTGTGACATTTGTTCAACTTACGTAGCTCCTATTTCAGATAGCGTACTGGGCTAGGCGGCAACTTAAAGCGCGTGGAACGGTGAGTAAAATGCACTATTAAACTTCTAGGGTAGGGCAATCAGAGACCCGATTAGATCATTTTATATTATGGTTAATATAAGAATTCAGCGAAGTTCTATCACATTTGTATAATTTACGTCGCTCCTATTTCAGATAGCGTATTGGTCTAAGCGGCATCTCAAAGCGCATGAAATGGCGAGTAAAATGCACTATTAAACTTCTAGGGTAGGGCAATCAGAGACCCGATTAGATCATTTTATATTTTGGTTAATATAAGAATTCAGCGAAATTCTATCACATTTGTTCAATTTACGTCGCTCCTATTTCAGATAGCGTATTGTGCTAAGCGGCATCTCAAAGCGCATGAAATGGCGAGTAAAATGCACTATTAAACTTCTAGGGTAGGGCAATCAGAGACCCGATTAGATCATTTTATATTTTGGTTAATACAAGAATTCAGCGAAATTCTATCACATTTGTTCAATTTACGTCGCTCCTATTTCAGATAGCGTATTGGGCTAAGCGGCATCTAACAGCGCACGAAAGGGCGAGTAAAATGCACTATCAAACTTCTAGGGTAGGGCAATCAGAGACCCGATAAGATCATTTCATATTTTGGTTAATATAAGAATTCAGCGAAATTCTATCACATTTGTTCAATTTACGTCGCTCCTATTTCAGATAGCGTATTGGGCTAAGCTGCATCTCAAAGCGCAAGAAATGGCTCGTAAAATGCATTATTAAACTTCTAGGGTAGGGCAAACAGAGACCGGATTAGATCATTTTATATTTTGGTTAATATAAGAATTCAGCGAAATTCTATCACATTTGTTCAATTTACGTCGCTCCTATTTCAGATAGCGTATTGGGCTAAGAGGCATCTCAAAGCGCATGAAATGGCGAGTAAAATGCACTATTAAACTTCTAGGATAAGGCAAACAGAGACCCGATTAGATCATTTTATATTACGGTTAATATAAGAAATCAGCGTAATTCTGTCACATTCGTTCAACTTACGTAGCTCCTATTTCAGATAGCGTACTGGGCTAGGCGGCATCTGAAAGCGCGAGGAATGGCGAGTAAAATGGACTTCTAAACTTCTATGATAGGGCAGTCAGAGTTACGAATAGATCATTTTATATTTTGTTTACTATAACATTTCAGGGAAATTCTATCACATTTGTTCAATTTACGTCGCTCCTATTTCAGATAGCGTATTGGGCTAAGCGGCATCTCAAAGCGCATGGAATGGCGAGTGAAATGCACTATTAAACTTCTAGGGTAGCGCGAACAGACACCCGAATAGATCATTTTATATTACGGTTAATATAAGAATTCAGCGTAATTCTATCACATTTGTTCAACTAACGTCGCTCCTATTTCAGATAGCGTACTGGGCTAGGCGGCATCTTAAAGCGCGTGGAAGGGCGAGTAAAATGGACTTCTAAACTTCTATGATAGGGCAGTCAGAGTTACGAATAGATCATTTTATATTTTGTTTACTATAACATTTCAGGGAAATTCTATCACATTTGTTCAATTTACGTCGCTCCTATTTCAGATAGCGTATTGGGCTAAGCGGCATCTCAAAGCGCAAGAAATGGCGAGTAAAATGCACTATTAAGCTTCTAGGGTTGGGCACATATAGACCCGATTAGATCATTTTATATTATGGTTAATTTAAGAATTCAGCGAAATCCTATCACATTTGTTCATTTTACGTCGCTCCTATTTCAGATAGCGTATTGGGCTAAGCGGCATCTCAAAGCGCAAGAAATGGCGAGTAAAATTTACTATTAAACTTCTAGGGTAGGGCAAACAGAGGCCCCATTAGATCATTTTATATTTTGATTAATATAAGAATTCAGCGAAATTCTATCACATTTTTTCAATTTACGTCGCTCCTATTTCAGATAGCTTATTGGGCTAAGCGGCATCGCAAAGCACATGAATTGACGAGTAAAATGCAGTATTAAACTTGTAGGATAAGGCAAACAGAGACCCGATTAGATCATTTTATATTACGGTTAATATAAGAATTCAGTGTAATTCTGTGACATTTGTTCAACTTACGTAGCTCCTATTTCAGATAGCGTACTGGGCTAGGCGGCAACTTAAAGCGCGTGGAACGGTGAGTAAAATGCACTATTAAACTTCTAGGGTAGGGCAATCAGAGACCCGATTAGATCATTTTATATTATGGTTAATATAAGAATTCAGCGAAGTTCTATCACATTTGTATAATTTACGTCGCTCCTATTTCAGATAGCGTATTGGTCTAAGCGGCATCTCAAAGCGCATGAAATGGCGAGTAAAATGCACTATTAAACTTCTAGGGTAGGGCAATCAGAGACCCGATTAGATCATTTTATATTTTGGTTAATATAAGAATTCAGCGAAATTCTATCACATTTGTTCAATTTACGTCGCTCCTATTTCAGATAGCGTATTGTGCTAAGCGGCATCTCAAAGCGCATGAAATGGCGAGTAAAATGCACTATTAAACTTCTAGGGTAGGGCAATCAGAGACCCGATTAGATCATTTTATATTTTGGTTAATACAAGAATTCAGCGAAATTCTATCACATTTGTTCAATTTACGTCGCTCCTATTTCAGATAGCGTATTGGGCTAAGCGGCATCTAACAGCGCACGAAAGGGCGAGTAAAATGCACTATCAAACTTCTAGGGTAGGGCAATCAGAGACCCGATAAGATCATTTCATATTTTGGTTAATATAAGAATTCAGCGAAATTCTATCACATTTGTTCAATTTACGTCGCTCCTATTTCAGATAGCGTATTGGGCTAAGCTGCATCTCAAAGCGCAAGAAATGGCTCGTAAAATGCACTATTAAACTTCTAGGGTAGGGCAAACAGAGACCGGATTAGATCATTTTATATTTTGGTTAATATAAGAATTCAGCGAAATTCTATCACATTTGTTCAATTTACGTCGCTCCTATTTCAGATAGCGTATTGGGCTAAGAGGCATCTCAAAGCGCATGAAATGGCGAGTAAAATGCACTATTAAACTTCTAGGATAAGGCAAACAGAGACCCGATTAGATCATTTTATATTACGGTTAATATAAGAAATCAGCGTAATTCTGTCACATTCGTTCAACTTACGTAGCTCCTATTTCAGATAGCGTACTGGGCTAGGCGGCATCTGAAAGCGCGAGGAATGGCGAGTAAAATGCACTATTAAACTTCTATGATAGGGCAATCAGAGACCCGATTAGATTATTTTATATTTTGGTTAATATAAGAATTCAGCGAAATTCTATCACATTTGTTCAATATACGTCGCTCCAATTTCAGATAGCTTATTGGGCTAAGCGGCATCGCAATGCGCATGAAATGATGAGTGAAATGCACTATTAAACTTCTTGGGTGGGGCGAACAAAGACCCGATTAGATCATTTTACATTAAGGTTAATATAAGAATTCAGCGAAATTCTATCACATTTGTTCAATTTACATCGCTCCTATTTCAGATAGCGACTTGTGCTAAGTGGCATCTCAAAGCGCAGGAAATGGCGAGTAAAATGCACTATTAAACTTCTAGGGTAGGGCAAACAGAGACCCCATTAGATCATTTTATATTATGGTTAATTTAAGAATTCAGCGAAATTCTATCACATTTGTTCAATTTACGTCGCTCCTATTTCAGATAGCGTATTGGGCTAAGCAGTATCTCAAAGCGCATGAAATGGCGAGTAAAATGCACTATTAAACTTCTAGGGTAGGGCAATGAGAGACCCGATTAGATCATTTTATATTTTGGTTAATATAAGAATTCAGCGAAATTCTATCACATTTGTTCAATTTACGTCGCTCCTATTTCAGATAGCGTATTGGGCTAAGCGGCATCTCAAAGCGCATGAAATGGCGAGTAAAATGCACTATTAAACTTCTAGGGTAGGGTAATCAGAGACCCGATTAGATCATTTTATATTTTGGTTAATATAAGAATTCAGCGAAATTCTATCACATTTGTTCAATTTACGTCGCTCCTATTTCAGATAGCGTATTGGGCTAAGCGGCATCTCAAAGCGCATGAAATGGCGAGTAAAATGCACTCTTAAACTTCTAGGATAAGGCAAACAGAGACCCGATTAGATCATTTTATATTACGGTTAACATAAGAATGCAGCGTAATTCTGTGACATTTGTTCAACTTACGTAGCTCCTATTTCAGATAGCGTACTGGGCTAGGCGGCAACTTAAAGCGCGTGGAATGGCGAGTAAAATGCACTATTAAACTTCTATGATAGGGCAATCAGAGACGCGATTAGATCATTTTATATTTTGGTTAATATAAGAATCCAGCGAAATTCTATCACATTTGTTCAGTTTACGTCGCTCCTATTTCAGATAGCGTATTGGGCTAAGCGGCATCTCAAAGCGCATGAAATGGCGAGTAAAATGCACTATTAAACTTCTAGGGTAGGGCAATCAGAGACCCGATTAGATCATTTTATATTTTGGTTAATATAAGAATTCAGCGAAATTCTATCACATTTGTTCAATTTACGTCGCTCCTATTTCAGATAGCGTATTGGGCTAAGCGGCATCTCAAAGCGCATGAAATGGCGAGTAAAATGCACTCTTAAACTTCTAGGATAAGGCAAACAGAGACCCGATTAGATCATTTTATATTTTGGTTAATATAAGAATTCAGCGAAATTCTATCACATTTGTTCAATTTACGTCGCTCCTATTTCAGATAGCGTATTGGGCTAAGCGGCATCTCAAAGCGCATGAAATGGCGAGTAAAATGCACTCTTAAACTTCTAGGATAAGGCAAACAGAGACCCGATTAGATCATTTTATATTACGGTTAACATAAGAATGCAGCGTAATTCTGTGACATTTGTTCAACTTACGTAGCTCCTATTTCAGATAGCGTACTGGGCTATGCGGCAACTTAAAGCGCCTGGAATGGCGAGTAAAATGCACTATTAAACTTCTATGATAGGGCAATCAGAGACCCGATTAGATCATTTTATATTTTGGTTAATACAAGAATTCAGCGAAATTCTATCACATTTGTTCAATTTACGTCGCTCCTATTTCAGATAGCGTATTGGGCTAAGCGGCATCTAACAGCGCACGAAAGGGCGAGTAAAATGCACTATCAAACTTCTAGGGTAGGGCAATCAGAGACCCGATAAGATCATTTCATATTTTGGTTAATATAAGAATTCAGCGAAATTCTATCACATTTGTTCAATTTACGTCGCTCCTATTTCAGATAGCGTATTGGGCTAAGCTGCATCTCAAAGCGCAAGAAATGGCTCGTAAAATGCACTATTAAACTTCTAGGGTAGGGCAAACAGAGACCGGATTAGATCATTTTATATTTTGGTTAATATAAGAATTCAGCGAAATTCTATCACATTTGTTCAATTTACGTCGCTCCTATTTCAGATAGCGTATTGGGCTAAGAGGCATCTCAAAGCGCATGAAATGGCGAGTAAAATGCACTATTAAACTTCTAGGATAAGGCAAACAGAGACCCGATTAGATCATTTTATATTACGGTTAATATAAGAAATCAGCGTAATTCTGTCACATTCGTTCAACTTACGTAGCTCCTATTTCAGATAGCGTACTGGGCTAGGCGGCATCTGAAAGCGCGTGGAATGGCGAGTAAAATGCACTATTAAACTTCTATGATAGGGCAATCAGAGACCCGATTAGATTATTTTATATTTTGGTTAATATAAGAATTCAGCGAAATTCTATCACATTTGTTCAATATACGTCGCTCCAATTTCAGATAGCTTATTGGGCTAAGCGGCATCGCAAAGCGCATGAAATGACGAGTGAAATGCACTATTAAACTTCTTGGGTAGGGCGAACAAAGACCCGATTAGATCATTTTACATTAAGGTTAATATAAGAATTCAGCGAAATTCTATCACATTTGTTCAATTTACATCGCTCCTATTTCAGATAGCGACTTGTGCTAAGTGGCATCTCAAAGCGCAGGAAATGGCGAGTAAAATGCACTATTAAACTTCTAGGGTAGGGCAAACAGAGACCCCATTAGATCATTTTATATTATGGTTAATTTAAGAATTCAGCGAAATTCTATCACATTTGTTCAATTTACGTCGCTCCTATTTCAGATAGCGTATTGGGCTAAGCAGTATCTCAAAGCGCATGAAATGGCGAGTAAAATGCACTATTAAACTTCTAGGGTAGGGCAATGAGAGACCCGATTAGATCATTTTATATTTTGGTTAATATAAGAATTCAGCGAAATTCTATCACATTTGTTCAATTTACGTCGCTCCTATTTCAGATAGCGTATTGGGCTAAGCGGCATCTCAAAGCGCATGAAATGGCGAGTAAAATGCACTATTAAACTTCTAGGGTAGGGTAATCAGAGACCCGATTAGATCATTTTATATTTTGGTTAATATAAGAATTCAGCGAAATTCTATCACATTTGTTCAATTTACGTCGCTCCTATTTCAGATAGCGTATTGGGCTAAGCGGCATCTCAAAGCGCATGAAATGGCGAGTAAAATGCACTCTTAAACTTCTAGGATAAGGCAAACAGAGACCCGATTAGATCATTTTATATTACGGTTAACATAAGAATGCAGCGTAATTCTGTGACATTTGTTCAACTTACGTAGCTCCTAATTCAGATAGCGTACTGGGCTAGGCGGCAACTTAAAGCGCGTGGAATGGCGAGTAAAATGCACTATTAAACTTCTATGATAGGGCAATCAGAGACGCGATTAGATCATTTTATATTTTGGTTAATATAAGAATCCAGCGAAATTCTATCACATTTGTTCAATTTACGTCGCTCCTATTTCAGATAGCGTATTGGGCTAAGCGGCATCTCAAAGCGCATGAAATGGCGAGTAAAATGCACTATTAAACTTCTAGGGTAGGGCAATCAGAGACCCGATTAGATCATTTTATATTTTGGTTAATATAAGAATTCAGCGAAATTCTATCACATTTGTTCAATTTACGTCGCTCCTATTTCAGATAGCGTATTGGGCTAAGCGGCATCTCAAAGCGCATGAAATGGCGAGTAAAATGCACTCTTAAACTTCTAGGATAAGGCAAACAGAGACCCGATTAGATCATTTTATATTACGGTTAACATAAGAATGCAGCGTAATTCTGTGACATTTGTTCAACTTACGTAGCTCCTATTTCAGATAGCGTACTGGGCTATGCGGCAACTTAAAGCGCCTGGAATGGCGAGTAAAATGCACTATTAAACTTCTATGATAGGGCAATCAGAGACCCGATTAGATCATTTTATATTTTGGTTAATATAAGAATCCAGCGAAATTCTATCACATTTGTTCAATTTACGTCCCTCCTATTTCAGATAGCGTATTGGGCTAAGCGGCATCTCACAGCGCACGAAAGGGCGAGTAAAATGCACTATTAAACTTCTAGGGTAGGGCAATCAGAGACCCGATAAGATCTTTTCATATTTTGGTTAATATAAGAATTCAGCGAAATTCTATCACATTTGTTCAACTAACGTCGCTCCTATTTCAGATAGCGTACTGGGCTAGGCGGCATCTTAAAGCGCGTGGAAGGGCGAGTAAAATGGACTTCTAAACTTCTATGATAGGGCAGTCAGAGTTACGAATAGATCATTTTATATTTTGTTTACTATAACATTTCAGGGAAATTCTATCACATTTGTTCAATTTACGTCGCTCCTATTTCAGATAGCGTATTGGGCTAAGCGGCATCTCAAAGCGCATGGAATGGCGAGTGAAATGCACTATTAAACTTCTAGGGTAGGGCGAACAGACACCCGAATAGATCATTTTATATTACGGTTAATATAAGAATTCAGCGTAATTCTATCACATTTGTTCAACTAACGTCGCTCCTATTTCAGATAGCGTACTGGGCTAGGCGGCATCTTAAAGCGCGTGGAAGGGCGAGTAAAATGGACTTCTAAACTTCTATGATAGGGCAGTCAGAGTTACGAATAGATCATTTTATATTTTGTTTACTATAACATTTCAGGGAAATTCTATCACATTTGTTCAATTTACGTCGCTCCTATTTCAGATAGCGTATTGGGCTAAGCGGCATCTCAAAGCGCAAGAAATGGCGAGTAAAATGCACTATTAAGCTTCTAGGGTTGGGCACATATAGACCCGATTAGATCATTTTATATTATGGTTAATTTAAGAATTCAGCGAAATCCTATCACATTTGTTCATTTTACGTCGCTCCTATTTCAGATAGCGTATTGGGCTAAGCGGCATCTCAAAGCGCAAGAAATGGCGAGTAAAATTTACTATTAAACTTCTAGGGTGGGGCAAACAGAGGCCCCATTAGATCATTTTATATTTTGATTAATATAAGAATTCAGCGAAATTCTATCACATTTTTTCAATTTACGTCGCTCCTATTTCAGATAGCTTATTGGGCTAAGCGGCATCGCAAAGCACATGAATTGACGAGTAAAATGCAGTATTAAACTTGTAGGATAAGGCAAACAGAGACCCGATTAGATCATTTTATATTACGGTTAATATAAGAATTCAGCGTAATTCTGTGACATTTGTTCAACTTACGTAGCTCCTATTTCAGATAGCGTACTGGGCTAGGCGGCAACTTAAAGCGCGTGGAACGGTGAGTAAAATGCACTATTAAACTTCTAGGGTAGGGCAATCAGAGACCCGATTAGATCATTTTATATTATGGTTAATATAAGAATTCAGCGAAGTTCTATCACATTTGTTTAATTTACGTCGCTCCTATTTCAGATAGCGTATTGGTCTAAGCGGCATCTCAAAGCGCATGAAATGGCGAGTAAAATGCACTATTAAACTTCTAGGGTAGGGCAATCAGAGACCCGATTAGATCATTTTATATTTTGGTTAATATAAGAATTCAGCGAAATTCTATCACATTTGTTCAATTTACGTCGCTCCTATTTCAGATAGCGTATTGTGCTAAGCGGCATCTCAAAGCGCATGAAATGGCGAGTAAAATGCACTATTAAACTTCTAGGGTAGGGCAATCAGAGACCCGATTAGATCATTTTATATTTTGGTTAATACAAGAATTCAGCGAAATTCTATCACATTTGTTCAATTTACGTCGCTCCTATTTCAGATAGCGTATTGGGCTAAGCGACATCTAACAGCGCACGAAAGGGCGAGTAAAATGCACTATCAAACTTCTAGGGTAGGGCAATCAGAGACCCGATTAGATTATTTTATATTTTGGTTAATATAAGAATTCAGCGAAATTCTATCACATTTGTTCAATATACGTCGCTCCAATTTCAGATAGCTTATTGGGCTAAGCGGCATCGCAAAGCGCATGAAATGACGAGTGAAATGCACTATTAAACTTCTTGGGTAGGGCGAACAAAGACCCGATTAGATCATTTTACATTAAGGTTAATATAAGAATTCAGCGAAATTCTATCACATTTGTTCAATTTACATCGCTCCTATTTCAGATAGCGACTTGTGCTAAGTGGCATCTCAAAGCGCAGGAAATGGCGAGTAAAATGCACTATTAAACTTCTAGGGTAGGGCAAACAGAGACCCCATTAGATCATTTTATATTATGGTTAATTTAAGAATTCAGCGAAATTCTATCACATTTGTTCAATTTACGTCGCTCCTATTTCAGATAGCGTATTGGGCTAAGCGGTATCTCAAAGCGCATGAAATGGCGAGTAAAATGCACTATTAAACTTCTAGGGTAGGGCAATGAGAGACCCGATTAGATCATTTTATATTTTGGTTAATATAAGAATTCAGCGAAATTCTATCACATTTGTTCAATTTACGTCGCTCCTATTTCAGATAGCGTATTGGGCTAAGCGGCATCTCAAAGCGCATGAAATGGCGAGTAAAATGCACTATTAAACTTCTAGGGTAGGGCAATCAGAGACCCGATTAGATCATTTTATATTTTGGTTAATATAAGAATTCAGCGAAATTCTATCACATTTGTTCAATTTACGTCGCTCCTATTTCAGATAGCGTATTGGGCTAAGCGGCATCTCAAAGCGCATGAAATGGCGAGTAAAATGCACTCTTAAACTTCTAGGATAAGGCAAACAGAGACCCGATTAGATCATTTTATATTACGGTTAACATAAGAATGCAGCGTAATTCTGTGACATTTGTTCAACTTACGTAGCTCCTATTTCAGATAGCGTACTGGGCTAGGCGGCAACTTAAAGCGCGTGGAATGGCGAGTAAAATGCACTATTAAACTTCTATGATAGGGCAATCAGAGACGCGATTAGATCATTTTATATTTTGGTTAATATAAGAATCCAGCGAAATTCTATCACATTTGTTCAATTTACGTCGCTCCTATTTCAGATAGCGTATTGGGCTAAGCGGCATCTCAAAGCGCATGAAATGGCGAGTAAAATGCACTGTTAAACTTCTAGGGTAGGACAATCAGAGACCCGATTAGATCATTTTATATTTTGGTTAATATAAGAATTCAGCGAAATTCTATCACATTTGTTCAATTTACGTCGCTCCTATTTCAGATAGCGTACTGGGCTAAGCGGCATCTCAAAGCGCATGAAATGGCGAGTAAAATGCACTCTTAAACTTCTAGGATAAGGCAAACAGAGACCCGATTAGATCATTTTATATTTTGGTTAATATAAGAATACAGCGAAATTCTATCACATTTGTTCAATTTACGTCGCTCCTATTTCAGATAGCGTATTGGGCTAAGCGGCATCTCAAAGCGCATGAAATGGCGAGTAAAATGCACTCTTAAACTTCTAGGATAAGGCAAACAGAGACCCGATTAGATCATTTTATATTACGGTTAACATAAGAATGCAGCGTAATTCTGTGACATTTGTTCAACTTACGTAGCTCCTATTTCAGATAGCGTACTGGGCTATGCGGCAACTTAAAGCGCCTGGAATGGCGAGTAAAATGCACTATTAAACTTCTATGATAGGGCAATCAGAGACCCGATTAGATCATTTTATATTTTGGTTAATATAAGAATCCAGCGAAATTCTATCACATTTGTTCAATTTACGTCCCTCCTATTTCAGATAGCGTATTGGGCTAAGCGGCATCTCACAGCGCACGAAAGGGCGAGTAAAATGCACTATTAAACTTCTAGGGTAGGGCAATCAGAGACCCGATAAGATCTTTTCATATTTTGGTTAATATAAGAATTCAGCGAAATTCTATCACATTTGTTCAACTAACGTCGCTCCTATTTCAGATAGCGTACTGGGCTAGGCGGCATCTTAAAGCGCGTGGAAGGGCGAGTAAAATGGACTTCTAAACTTCTATGATAGGGCAGTCAGAGTTACGAATAGATCATTTTATATTTTGTTTACTATAACATTTCAGGGAAATTCTATCACATTTGTTCAATTTACGTCGCTCCTATTTCAGATAGCGTATTGGGCTAAGCGGCATCTCAAAGCGCATGGAATGGCGAGTGAAATGCACTATTAAACTTCTAGGGTAGGGCGAACAGACACCCGAATAGATCATTTTATATTACGGTTAATATAAGAATTCAGCGTAATTCTATCACATTTGTTCAACTAACGTCGCTCCTATTTCAGATAGCGTACTGGGCTAGGCGGCATCTTAAAGCGCGTGGAAGGGCGAGTAAAATGGACTTCTAAACTTCTATGATAGGGCAGTCAGAGTTACGAATAGATCATTTTATATTTTGTTTACTATAACATTTCAGGGAAATTCTATCACATTTGTTCAATTTACGTCGCTCCTATTTCAGATAGCGTATTGGGCTAAGCGGCATCTCAAAGCGCAAGAAATGGCGAGTAAAATGCACTATTAAGCTTCTAGGGTTGGGCACATATAGACCCGATTAGATCATTTTATATTATGGTTAATTTAAGAATTCAGCGAAATCCTATCACATTTGTTCATTTTACGTCGCTCCTATTTCAGATAGCGTTTTGGGCTAAGCGGCATCTCAAAGCGCAAGAAATGGCGAGTAAAATTTACTAATAAACTTCTAGGGTAGGGCAAACAGAGACCCCATTAGATCATTTTATATTTTGGTTAATATAAGAATCCAGCGAAATTCTATCACATTTGTTCAATTTACGTCGCTCCTATTTCAGATAGCGTATTGGGCTAAGCGGCATCTCAAAGCGCATGAAATGGCGAGTAAAATGCACTGTTAAACTTCTAGGGTAGGGCAATCAGAGACCCGATTAGATCATTTTATATTTTTGGTTAATATAAGAATTCAGCGAAATTCTATCACATTTGTTCAATTTACGTCGCTCCTATTTCAGATATCGTATTGGGCTAAGCGGCATCTCAAAGCGCATGAAATGGCGAGTAAAATGCACTCTTAAACTTCTAGGATAAGGCAAACAGAGACCCGATTAGATCATTTTATATTTTGGTTAATATAAGAATTCAGCGAAATTCTATCACATTTGTTCAATTTACGTCGCTCCTATTTCAGATAGCGTATTGGGCTAAGCGGCATCTCAAAGCGCATGAAATGGCGAGTAAAATGCACTCTTAAACTTCTAGGATAAGGCAAACAGAGACCCGATTAGATCATTTTATATTACGGTTAACATAAGAATGCAGCGTAATCTGTGACATTTGTTCAACTTACGTAGCTCCTATTTCAGATAGCGTACTGGGCTATGCGGCAACTTAAAGCGCCTGGAATGGCGAGTAAAATGCACTATTAAACTTCTATGATAGGGCAATCAGAGACCCGATTAGATCATTTCATATTTTGGTTAATATAAGAATCCAGCGAAATTCTGTCACATTTGTTCAATTTACGTCCCTCCTATTTCAGATAGCGTATTGGGCTAAGCGGCATCTCACAGCGCACGAAAGGGCGAGTAAAATGCACTATTAACTTCTAGGGTAGGGCAATCAGAGACCCGATAAGATCTTTTCATATTTTGGTTAATATAAGAATTCAGCGAAATTCTATCACATTTGTTCAACTAACGTCGCTCCTATTTCAGATAGCGTACTGGGCTAGGCGGCATCTTAAAGCGCGTGGAAGGGCGAGTAAAATGGACTTCTAAACTTCTATGATAGGGCAGTCAGAGATACGAAATAGATCATTTTATATTTTGTTTACTATAACATTTCAGGGAAATTCTATCACATTTGTTCAATTTACGTCGCTCCTATTTCAGATAGCGTATTGGGCTAAGCGGCATCTCAAAGCGCATGGAATGGCGAGTGAAATGCACTATTAAACTTCTAGGGTAGGGCGAACAGACACCCGAATAGATCATTTTTATATTACGGTTAATATAAGAATTCAGCGTAATTCTATCACATTTGTTCAACTAACGTCGCTCCTATTTCAGATAGCGTCTGGGCTAGGCGGCATCTTAAAGCGCGTGGAAGGGCGAGTAAAATGACTTCTAAACTTCTATGATAGGGCAGTCAGAGTTACGAATAGATCATTTTATATTTTGTTTACTATAACATTTCAGGGAAATTCTATCACATTTGTTCAATTTACGTCGCTCCTATTTCAGATAGCGTATTGGGCTAAGCGGCATCTCAAAGCGCAAGAATGGCGAGTAAAATGCACTATTAAGCTTCTAGGGTTAGGCACATATAGACCCGATTAGATCATTTTATATTATGGTTAATTAAGAATTCAGCGAAATCCTATCACATTTGTTCATTTTACGTCGCTCCTATTTCAGATAGCGTATTGGGCTAAGCGGCATCTCACAGCGCAAGAAATGGCGAGTAAAATTTACTAATAAACTTCTAGGGTAGGGCAAACAGAGACCCCATTAGATCATTTTATATTTTGGTTAATATAAGAATTCAGCGAAATTCTATCACATTTGTTCAATTTACGTCGCTCCTATTTCAGATAGCTTATTGGGCTAAGCGGCATCGCAAAGCACATGAATTGACGAGTAAAATGCAGTATTAAACTTGTAGGATAAGGCAAACAGAGACCCGATTAGATCATTTTATATTACGGTTAATATAAGAATTCAGCGTAATTCTGTGACATGTGTTCAACTTACGTAGCTCCTATTTCAGATAGCGTACTGGGCTAGGCGGCAACTTAAAGCGCGTGGAACGGTGAGTAAAATGCACTATTAAACTTCTAGGGTAGGGCAATCAGAGACCCGATTAGATCATTTTATATAATGGTTTAATATAAGAATTCAGCGAAGTTCTATCACATTTGTTTAATTTACGTCGCTCCTATTTCAGATAGCGTATTGGTCTAAGCGGCATCTCAAAGCGCATGAAATGGCGAGTAAAATGCACTATTAAACTTCTAGGGTAGGGCAATCAGAGACCCGATTAGATCATTTTATATTTTTGGTTAATATAAGAATTCAGCGAAAATTCTATCACATTTGTTCAATTTACGTCGCTCCTATTTCAGATAGCGTATTGGGCTAAGCGGCATCTAACAGCGCACGAAAGGGCGAGTAAAATGCACTATCAAACTTCTAGGGTAGGGCAATCAGAGACCCGATAAGATCATTTCATATTTTTGGTTAATAAATTCAGCGAAATTCTATCACATTTGTTCAATTTACGTCGCTCCTATTTCAGATAGCGTATTGGGCTAAGCTGCATCTCAAAGCGCAAGAAATGGCTCGTAAAATGCACTATTAAACTTCTAGGGTAGGGCAAACAGAGACCGGATTAGATCATTTTATATTTTGGTTAATATAAGAATTCAGCGAAATTCTATCACATTTGTTCAATTTACGTCGCTCCTATTTCAGATAGCGTATTGGGCTAAGAGGCATCTTAAAGCGCGTGGAATGGCGAGTAAAATGCACTATTAAACTTCTATGATAGGGCAATCGGAGACCCGATTAGATCATTTTATATTTTGGTTAATATAAGAATTCAGCAAAATTCTATCACATTTGTTCAATATACGTCGCTCCAATTTCAGATAGCTTATTGGGCTAAGTGGCATCGCAAAGCGCATGAAATGGCGAGTGAAATGCACTATTAAACTTCTTGGGTAGGGCGAACAATGACCCGATTAGATCATTTTACATTAAGGTTAATATAAGAATTCAGCGAAATTCTATCACATTTGTTCAATTTACATCGCTCCTATTTCAGATAGCGACTTGTGCTAAGTGGCATCTCAAAGCGCAAGAAATGGCGAGTAAAATGCACTATTAAACTTCTAGGGTAGGGCAAACAGAGACCCCATTAGATCATTTTATATTATGGTTAATATAAGAATTCAGCGAAGTTTTATCACATTTGTTTAATTTACGTCGCTCCTATTTCAGATAGCGTATTGGGCTAAGCGGCATCTCAAAGCGCATGAAATGGCGAGTAAAATGCACTATTAAACTTCTAGGGTAGGGCAATCAGAGACCCGATAAGATCATTTTATATTTTGGTTAATATAAGTATTCAGCGAAATTCTATCACATTTGTTCAACTTACGTAGCTCCTATTTCAGATAGCGTACTGGGCTAGGCGGCAACTTAAAGCGCGTGGAATGGCGACTAAAATGCACTATTAAACTTCTATGATAGGGCAATCAGAGACGCGATTAGATCATTTTATATTTTGGTTAATATGAGAATCCAGCGAAATTCTATCACATTTGTTCAATTTACGTCGCTCCTATTTCAGATAGCGTATTGGGCTAAGCGGCATCTCAAAGCGCATGAAATGGCGAGTAAAATGCACTATTAAACTTCTAGGGTAGGGCAATCAGAGACCCGATTAGATCATTTTATATTTTGGTTAATATAAGAATTCAGCGAAATTCTATCACATTTGTTCAATTTACGTCGCTCCTATTTCAGATAGCGTATTGGGCTAAGCGGCATCTCAAAGCGCATGAAATGGCGAGTAAAATGCACTCTTAAACTTCTAGGATAAGGCAAACAGAGACCCGATTAGATCATTTTATATTACGGTTAACATAAGAATGCAGCGTAATTCTTCGACATTTGTCCAACTTACGTAGCTCCTATTTCAGATAGCGTACTGGGCTAGGCGGCAACTTAAAGCGCGTGGAATGGCGAGTAAAATGCACTATTAAACTTCTATGATAGGGCAATCAGAGACCCGATTAGATCATTTTATATTTTGGTTAATATAAGAATTCAGCAAAATTCTATCACATTTGTTCAATATACGTCGCTCCAATTTCAGATAGCTTATTGGGCTAAGCGGCATCGCAAAGCGCATGAAATGACGAGTGAAATGCACTATTAAACTTCTTGGGTAGTGCGAACAAAGACCCGATTAGATCATTTTACATTAAGGTTAATATAAGAATTCAGCGAAATTCTATCACATTTGTTCAATTTACATCGCTCCTATTTCAGATAGCGACTTGTGCTAAGTGGCATCTCAAAGCGCAAGAAATGGCGAGTAAAATGCACTATTAAACTTCTAGGGTAGGGCAAACAGAGACCCCATTAGATCATTTTATATTATGGTTAATATAAGAATTCAGCGAAGTTCTATCACATTTGTTTAATTTACGTCGCTCCTATTTCAGATAGCGTATTGGGCTAAGCGGCATCTCAAAGCGCATGAAATGGCGAGTAAAATGCACTATTAAACTTCTAGGGTAGGGCAATGAGAGACCCGATTAGATCATTTTATATTTTGGTTAATATAAGAATTCAGCGAAATTCTATCACATTTGTTCAATTTACGTCGCTCCTATTTCAGATAGCGTACTGGGCTAAGCGGCATCTCAAAGCGCATGAAATGGCGAGTAAAATGCACTATTAAACTTCTAGGATAAGGCAAACGGAGACCCGATTAGATCATTTTATATTTTGGTTAATAAATGAATTCATCGAAATTCTATCACATTTGTTCAATTTACATCGCTCCTCTTTCAGATAGCGTACTG
>CAKAJE020001777.1:206364-319819 GCA_916610135.2 Macropis europaea | reverse complement strand
CCATTTCATGCACTTTAAGATGCTGCTTAGCCCAATACGCTATCTGAAATAGGAGCGACGTAAATTGAACATATGTGATAGAATTACGCTGAATTTTTATATTAAGCGTAATATAAAATGATCTAATCGGGTCTCTGTTCGCCCTACCCTATAAGTTTAATAGGGCATTTTACTCGCCATTTCATGCGCTTTGAGATGCCGCTTAGCATAGTAGGCTATCTGAAATAGGAGCGACGTAAATTGAACAAATGTGATAGAATTACACTGAATTCTTTTATTAAACGTAATGTAAAATGATCTAATCGGGTCTCTGTTCGCCCCACCCTAGAAGTTTAATAATGCATTTCCCTCGCCCTTCCACGCGCTTTAGGATCCCGCCTAGCCCAGTAGGCTATCTGACATAGGACCGACGTAAATTGAACAAATGTGATAGAATTTTGCTGAATTCTTAAATTAACCATAATATAAAAGGATCTAATCGGGTCTCTGTTTGCCGTACCCTAGAAGTTTAGTAGTGCATTTTACTCGCCATTTCATGCGCTTTGAGATGCCGCTTAGCCCAATGCGCTATCTGAAGTAGGAGCGACGTAAATTGAACAAATGTGATAGAATTTCGCTGAATTATTATATTAACCATAATGTAAAATGATCTAATCGGCTGTCTGTTCGCCCTACCCTATAAGTTTAATAGTGTATTTTACTCGCCATTTCATGCGCTTTGAGACGCCGCTTAGCCCAATACGCTATCTGAAATAGGAGCGACGTAAATTGAACAAATGTGATAGAATTACGCTGAATTCTTATATTAACCGTGATATAAAATGATCTAATCGGGTCTCTGTTTGCCTTACCCTAGAAGTTTAATAGTGCATTTTACTCGCCATGTCATGCTCTTTGAGATGCAGCTTAGCCCAATACGCTATCTGAAACAGGAGCGACGTAAATTGACAAATGTGATAGAATCTTGCTGAATTCTTAAATTAACCATAATATAAAATGATCTAATCGGGTCCATGTTTGCCCTACCCTAGAAGATTAATAGTGCATTTTACTCGCCATTTCATGCGCTTTGAGATGCCGCTTAGCCCAATACGCTATCTGAAATAGGAGCGACGTAAATTGAACAAATGTGATAGAATTTTGCTGAATTCTTAAATTAACCATAATATAAAGTGATCTAATCGGGTCTATGTTTGCCCTACCCTAGAAGATTAATAGTGCATCTTACTCGCCATTTCATGCGCTTTGAGATGCCGCTTAGCCCAATACGCTATCTGAAATAGTAGCGACGTAAATTGAACAAATGTGATAGAATTTCGCTGAATCCTTATATTAACCAAAATATAAAATGATCTAATCGGGTCTCTGATTCCCTATCATAGATGTTTAATAGTGCATTTTACTCGCCATTCCACGCGCTTTAAGATGCCGCCTAGCCCAGTACGCTATCTGAAACAGGAGCGACATAAATTGAACAAATGTGATAGGATTTTGCTGAATTCTTAAATTAACCATAATATAAAATGATCTATTCGGGTCTCTGTTTGCCCTACCCTACTAGTTTAATAGTGCATTTTTCTCGCCATTTCATGCTCTTTGAGATGCCGCTTAGACCAATCCGCTATCTGAAATAGGAGCGGCGTAAATTGAACAAATGTGATAGAATTTCGCTGAATTCTTAAATTAACCATAATATAAAATGATCTAATCGGGTCTATGATTGCCCTATCATAGAAGTTTAATAGTGCATTTTACTCGACATTCCACGCGCTTTAAGATGCCACCTAGCACAATACGCAATCAGAAATAGAGGCGACGTAAATTGAACAGATGTGATAAAATTACGCTGCATTCTTATATTAACAATAATATAAGATGATCTAATCGGGTCTCTGATTGCCCTATCATAGAAGTTTAATAGTGCATTTTGCTCGACATTTTATGCGCTTTAAGATTCTGCTTAGACCAATACGCTATCTGAAATAGGAGCAACGTAAATTGAATAAATGTCGTTCAATTACGCTGAATTCTTCTATTAACCATAATATAAAATGACGTAAAGGTGTCTCTGATTACCGTATCACTGAAGTTTAGTAGTACATTTTAATCGGCATCTCATGCCCTTTAAGATTCTGCTTAGTCCAATACGCTATCTGAAATAGGTGCGTCGGAAATTGAACAAATGTGACAGAATTTCGCTGAATTCTTATATTAACCATAATATGAAATGATCTAATCTGGTCTCTCATTGCCCTACCATAGATGGTTAGTAGTGCATTTTATTCGTCATTCCACGCGCTTTAAGATGCCGCCTAGCCGAATACGCTATCTGAAATAGGAGCGACGTAAATTGAACAAATGTGATAGAATATCGCTGAATTCTTAAATTAACCATAATATAAAATGATCTAATCGGGTCTCTGTTTGCCCTGCCGTACTAGTTTAGTAGTGCATTTTACTCCCCATGTCATGCTCTTTGAGATGCCGCTTAGCCCAATACGCTATCAGAAATAGGAGCAACGTAAATTGAACAAATGTGCTGCAATTGCGCTGAATTCTTATATTAATCAAAATATAAAATGATCTAATCGGGTCTCTGATTGCCCTATCATAGAAGGTTAATTGTGCATTTTACTCGCCATTCCACGCGCTTTAAGATGCCGCCTAGACCAGTAGGCTATCTGAAATAGGAGCGACGTAAATTGAACAAATGTGATAGAATTTCGCTGAATTCTTATATTAACCGTAATATAAAATGATCTAATCGGGTCTCTGTCTGCCCTACCCTACAAGTTTAATAGTGAATTTCACTCGACATTTCATGCGCTTTGAGATGCCGCTTAGACCAATCCGCTATCTGAAATAGGAGCGGCGTAAATTGAACAAATGTGATAGAATTTCGCTGAATTCTTAAATTAACCATAATATAAAATGATCTAATCGGGTCTATGATTGCCCTATCATAGAAGTTTAATAGTGCATTTTACTCGACATTCCACGCGCTTTAAGATGCCACCTAGCACAATACGCAATCAGAAATAGGGGCGACGTAAATTGAACAGATGTGATAAAATTACGCTGCATTCTTATATTAACAATAATATAAGATGATCTAATCGGGTCTCTGATTGCCCTATCATAGAAGTTTAATAGTGCATTTTGCTCGACATTTTATGCGCTTTAAGATTCTGCTTAGACCAATACGCTATCTGAAATAGGAGCAACGTAAATTGAATAAATGTCGTTCAATTACGCTGAATTCTTCTATTAACCATAATATAAAATGACGTAAAGGTGTCTCTGATTACCGTATCACTGAAGTTTAGTAGTACATTTTAATCGGCATCTCATGCCCTTTAAGATTCTGCTTAGTCCAATACGCTATCTGAAATAGGTGCGTCGGAAATTGAACAAATGTGACAGAATTTCGCTGAATTCTTATATTAACCATAATATGAAATGATCTAATCTGGTCTCTCATTGCCCTACCATAGATGGTTAGTAGTGCATTTTATTCGTCATTCCACGCGCTTTAAGATGCCGCCTAGCCGAATACGCTATCTGAAATAGGAGCGACGTAAATTGAACAAATGTGATAGAATTTCGCTGAATTCATATATTATTCATAATATAAGATGACATAATCGGGTTTCTGGTTGCCCTATCCTAGAAGTTTAGCAGTGCATTTTACTTGGCCTTTCATGCGCTTTAAGATGCCGCCTAGCCCAATACGCTATCTGAATAGGAGCGACGTAAATTGAACAAATGTGATAGAATTTCGCTGTATTCTTATATTAACCTTAACATAAGATAACCTAGTCGGGTCTCTGATTGCCCCATCCGAGAAGTTTAGTAGTGCATTGTACTCGACATTTCAGGCGCTTTAAGATGCCGCCTAGCCCAATACGCTATCTGAAATTGGAGCTACGTAAATTGAACAAACGTGATAGAATTACGCAGAATTCTTATATTAACCATAATAGAATACGATCTATTTGGGTCTCTGATTTCCCTATCATAGAAGTTTAATAGTGCATTTTACTCGTCATTTCACGCGTTTTAAGGAGCCGCCTAGCACAATACGCTATCTGAAATAGGAGCGACGTAAATTGAACAAATGTGATGAATTTCGCTGAATTCATAAATTAACCATAATATAAAATGATCTTATCGGGTCTCTGTTTGCCCTACCCTAGAAGTTTAATAGTACATTTTACTCGTCATTTCATGCGCTTTAAGGTGCCGCCTAGCCCAATACGCTATCTGAATAGGAGCGACGTAAATTGAACAAATGTGATAGAATTTCGCTGAATTCTTATATTAACCATAATAGAATACGATCTATTTGGGTCTCTGTTAGCCGTACCCTAGAAGTTTAATAGTGCATTTTACTCGTCATTTCATGCGCTTTAAGATGCTACCTAGCCCAGTACGCTATCTGAAATAGAGTCGATGTAAATTGATCAAATGTGATAGAATTACGCTGCATTCTTACATTAACCATAATATAAAATGATGTAATCGGGTCTCTGATTACCCTATCATAGAAGCTTAATAGTGCATTTTACTTGACATTTCATGCCCTTTAAGGAGCCGCCAAGCCCTATACGCTATCTGAAATAGGAGCGCAATAAATTGAACAAATGTGATAGAATTACGCAGAATTCTTATTTTAATCATAATATAATATGATCTAATCGGGTCTCTGATTGCCCTATCATAGAAGTTTAATAGTGCACTTTACTCGCCATTTCATGCGCTTTAAGGTGCCGCTTATCCCAATACGCTATCTGAAATAGCAGCGACGTAAATTGAACAAGTGTGATAGAATTAAGCTGAATTCTTATATTAACCATGATTTAAAGTGATCTAATCAGGTCTCTGATTGTCCTATCGTAGAAGTTTAATAATGCATTTTACTCGTCATTTCATGCGCTTTAAGGTGCCTCCTAGCCCAATGCGCTATCTGAAATAGGAGCGACGCAAATTGAACAAATGTGATGGAATTACACTGAATTCTTAAATTAATCATAATATAAAATGATCTAATGGGGCCTCTGATTACCCTATCATAGAAGCTTAGTAGTGCCTCTTAATCGTCATTTCATGCCCATTAAGATTCTGCTTAGGCCAATACGCTATCTGAAATAGGAGTGACGTAAATTGAGTAAATGTGGTTCAATTACGCTGAATTATAATATTAACCATAATATAAGATGATCTAATCGGGTCTTTGATTGCCCTATCATAGAAGGTTAGTAGTGCATTTCACTCGCCACTGCACGCGCTTTAAGATGCCGCCTAGCCCGATACGCTATCTGAAATAGGAGCGACGTAAATTGAACAAATGTGATAGAATTTTGCTGAATTCTTATATTAACAATAATATAAAATGATCTAAACGGGTCTCCGATTGCCATATCATAGAAGTTTAATACTGCATTTTACTCGACATTTCATGCGCTTTAAGGTGCCGCCTCGCCCAATACGCTATCAGAAATTGGAGCTACGTAAATTGAACAAGTGTGATAGAGTTTCGCTGAATTCTTAAATTAACCATAATATAAAATGATCTAATTTGGTCTCTGTTTGCCCTACCCTAGAAGTTTGATAGTGCATTTTCCTCGACATTTCATGCGCTTTAAAATGCCACCTAGCCCAATACGCTATCTGAAATAGGGGCGACGTAAATTGCACAAATGTGATAAAATTACGTTGAATTCTTATATTAACAATAATATAAAATGATCTAATCGGGTCTTTGATTGCCCTATCATAGAAGGTTAGTAGTGCATTTCACTCGCCACTCCACGCGCTTTAAGATGCCGCCTAGCCCAATACGCTATCTGAAATAGGAGCGACGTAAATTGAACAAATGTGATAGAATTTCGCTGAATTCTTATATTAACAATAATATAAAATGGTCTAAGCGGGTCTCTGATCGCCCTATCATAGAAGTTTAATAGTTCGTTTTGCTCAGCATCTCATGCGCTTTAAGATGCCGCCTAGCTCAATACGGTATCTGGTGTTGGAGCGACGTAAATTGAACAAATGTGATAGAATTTCGCGGAATTCTTATATTAACCATAATATAAAATGATCTATTCGGGTCTCTGATTGCCCTATCATAGAAAGTTAGTAGTGCATTTTAGTCGTCGTTCCTCGCGCTATAAGATGCCGGCTAGCCAAATACGCTATCTGAAATAGTGGCGATGTAAATTGAACAAATGTGGTAGAATTACGCTGAATTCTTAAATTAATCATAATATAAAATGATCTAATGGGGCCTCTGATTGCCCTATCATAGAAGCTTAGTAGTGCCTCTTAATCGTCATTTCATGCCCATTAAGATTCTGCTTAGGCCAATACGCTATCTGAAATAGGAGTGACGTAAATTGAGTAAATGTGGTTCAATTACGCTGAATTATAATATTAACCATAATATAAGATGATCTAACCGGGTCTCTGATCGCCCTATCCTAGCAGATTAGTGGTGCATTTTTCTGGACATTTCATGCGCTGTAAGATGCCGCTTTGACCCATACTGTATCTGAAATAGGAGCGACGTAAGTTGAACAAATGTGATAGAATTACGCTAAATTCTTATATTAATCATAACATAAGATGATCTAATCGGGCCTCTGATTGCGCTACCCTAGAAGTTTAATAGTGCATTTTACTCGACATTTCATGCTCTTTAAGATGCCTCCTAGCTCAATACGATATCTGAAATAGGAGCGACGTAAATTGAACAAATGTGATAGAATTTCGCTGAATTCTTATATTAACCATAATATATAATTATCTTATCGGGTCTCTGATTGCCCTATCAAAGAAGTTTAGCAGCGCATTTTACTCATCATTTCATGCGCTTTAAGGTGCCGCCTCGCCCAATACGCTATCTGAAATAGGAGCGACGTAAATTGAACAAATGTGATAGAATTATGCAGAGTTCTTATATTAACCATAATTTAAAATGATCTAATCGGGTTTCTGATTGCACTATCCTTGAAGCCTAGTAGTGCATTTTACTCGACATTTCATGCGCTTTAAGATGCCGCCTAGCCCAATATGCTATCTGAAATAGGAGCGACGTAAATTGAACAAATGTGATAGAATAACGCTGAATTCTTATATTAACCATAATATAAAATGATCTAATCAGGTCTCTGATTGCCTTATCATGGAAGTTTAATAGTGCATTTTACTCGACATTTCATGCGCTTTATGGTGCCGCCTAGCCCAAAACGCTATCTGAAATGGGGGAGACGTAAATTGAACAAATGTGATAAAATTTCGCTAAATTCTTATATTAACCATAATATAAGATGACCTAATCAGGTCTATGATTGCCCTACCCGAGAAGCTTAGCAGTGCATTTTACTCGTCATTTCATGCGCTTTAAGGTGCCACCTAGCCCAATGCGCTATCGGAAATTGGAGCGACATAAATTGAACAAATGTGATAAAATTACGTTGAATTCTTATATTAACCACAATTTAAAATGATCTAATCGGGTCTCTGATTGCCCTATCATAGAAGTTTAATTGTGCACTTTACTCGCCATTTCATGAGCTTTAAGGTGCCGCTTAGCCCAATACGCTATCTGAAATAGGAGCGACGTAAATTGAACAAATGTGATAGAATTTCGCTGAATTCTTATATTAGCCATAATATAAGATGACCTAATCGGGTCTGTGATTGCCCTATGCGAGAAGTTTAGCAGTGCATTTTACTCGTCATTTCATGCACTGTAAGGTGCCGCCTATCCCAATACGCTATCTGAAATTGGAACTACGTAAATTAAACAAATGTGATCGAGTTACGACGAATTCTTAAATTAACCATAATATACGATGATCTAATCGGGTCTCTGATTACCCCATCCTAGATGTTTAGTAGTGTATTTTAATAGACATTTCGTGCGCTTTAACATGCCGCTTAGACCAATACGCTATCTGAAATATGAGCGACGTAAATTGAACAAATGTGATTGATTTACGCTGAATTCTTATATTAATCATAATATAAGATGACCTAATCGGGTATCTGATTGCCCTATCCTAGAAGTTTTGTAGTGCATTTTACTCGACATTTCACGCGCTTTAAGATGCCGCTTAGACCAATACTCTACCTGAAATAGGGGCGACGTAAATTGAACAAGTGTGATAGAGTTTCGCGGAATTCTTAAATTAACCATAATGGGAAATGATCTAATCGGGTCACTGTTTGCCCTACGCTAGAAGTTTAATAGTGCATTCTACTCGTCATGTCATGCGTTTTAAGGTGACGCCTAGCCCAATACGCTATCTGAAATAGGAGCGACGTAAATTGAACAAATGTGATAGAATTTCGCAGAATTCTTATATTAACCATAATATAAGAGAACCTAATCGGGTCTCTGATTGCCCTATCCGAGAAGTTTAGTAGTGCATTTTACTCGTCATTTCATGCACTGTAAGGTGCCGCCTATCCCAATACGCTATCTGAAATTGGAGCTACGTAAATTAAACAAATGTGATCGAGTTACGACGAATTCTTAAATTAACCATAATATACGATGATCTAATCGGGTCTCTGATTGCCCCATCCTAGAAGTTTAGCAGTGTATTTTAATAGACATTTCGTGCGCTTTAACATGCCGCTTAGACCAATACGCTATCTGAAATAGGAGCGACGTAAATTGAACAAATGTGGTTCAATTACGCTGCATCCATATATTAACCATATTATAAAATGATCTAATCGGGTCTCCGATTGCCCTATCATATAAGTTTAATAGTGCATTTTAATCGATATTTCATGCCCTTTAAGATTCTGTTTAGCCCAATACGCTATCGGAAATAGGAGCGACGTAAATTGAATAAATGTGGTTCATTTACGCTGCATTCTTATATTAACCATAATATAAAATGGTCTATTCGGGTCTCCGTTTGCCCTATCATGGAAGTTTAATAGTGCATTTTACTTGTCTTTTCATGTGCTGTAAGGTGCCTCCTATCCCAAACCCTATCTGAAACTGGAGCTACGTAAATTGGCCAAATGTGATCGAGTTACGACGAATTCTTAAATTAACCATAATATAAAATGATCTAATCGGGTCTCTGATTGCCCTACCCTAGAAGTTTAGTAGTGCATTTTACTCGACATTTCATGCGCTTTAAGATGCCGCGTAGCCCGATACGCTATCAGAAATAGCAGCGACGTAAATTGAACAAATGTGATAGAATTTCACAAAATTCTTATATTAACCATAATATAAAATGATTTAATCGGGTCTCTGATTACCCTATCATAGAAGGATAGTAGTGCATTTTACTCGTCATACCACGGGCCTTAAGTTGCCGCCTAGCTCAATACGCTATCTGAAATAGGAGCGACGTAAATTGAACAAATGTGATGGATTACGCTGCATCCTTAAATTAATCAAAACATAAGCTGACCTTACCGGGTCTCTGATTGCCCTATCCTAGAAGTTTAGTAGTGCATTTTACTCGACATTTCATTCGCTTTAAGATGCCGCTTAGCCCGATACGCTATCTGAAATAGGAGCGACGTAAATTGAACAAACGTGATAGAATTACGCAGAATTCTTATATTAACCATAATATAATACGATCTATTCGGGTCTCTGATTGCCCTACCCGAGAAGCTTAGCAGTGCATTTTACTCGTCATTTCATGCGCTTTAAGGTGCCACCTAGCCCAATGCGCTATCGGAAATTGGAGCGACATAAATTGAACAAATGTGATAAAATTACGTTGAATTCTTATATTAACCACAATTTAAAATGATCTAATCGGGTCTCTGATTGCCCTATCGTAGAAGTTTAATAGTGCATTTTACTCGTCATTTCATGAGCTTTAACATGCCGCTTAGACAAATACGCTATCTGAAATAGGGGCGACGTAAATTGAACAAGTGTGATAGAGTTTCGCTGAATTCTTAAATTAACCATAATGGAAAATGATCTAGTCGGGTCACTGTTTGCCCTACGCTAGAAGTTTAATAGTGCATTCTACTCGTCATTTTATGCGCTTTAAGGTGACGCCTAGCCCAATACGCTATCTGAAATAGGAACGACGTAAATTGAACAAATGTGATCGAGTTACGACGAATTCTTAAATTAACCATAATATACGATGATCTAATCGGGTCTCTGATTGCCCCATCCTAGAAGTTTAGTAGTGTATTTTAATAGACATTTCGTGCGCTTTAATATGCCGCTTAGACAAATACGCTATCTGAAATAGGAGCGACGTAAATTGAACAAATGTGGTTCAATTACGCTGCATCCATATATTAACCATAATATAAAATGATCTAATCGGGTCTCCGATTGCCCTATCGTAGAAGTTTAATAGTGCATTTTAGTCGATATTTCATGCCCATTAAGATTCTGTTTAGCCCAATACGCTATCGGAAATAGGAGCGACGTAAATTGAATAAATGTGGTTCATTTACGCTGCATTCTTATATTAACCATAATATAAAATGGTCTATTCGGGTCACCGATTGCCCTATCATGGAAGTTTAATAGTGCATTTTACTTGTCTTTTCATGCGCTTTGAGGTGCCTCCTAGCCCAAACCACTATCTGAAACTGGAGCTACGTAAATTGACCAAATGTGATAGAGTTACGACGAATTCTTAAATTAACCATAATATAAAATGATCTAATCGGGTCTCTGATTGCCCTATCATAGAAGTTTAATAGTGCATTTTACTCGTCATTTCATGCGCTTTTAAGGTGCATACTATCCCAATACGCTATCTGAAATTAGAGCTACGTAAATTGAACAAGTGTGATAGAGTTTCGCTAAATTCTTAAATAAACCATAATGGAAAATGATCTAATCGGGTCTCTGTTTGCCCTACCCTAGAAGTTTAGCAGTGCATTTTACTCGACATTTCATGCGCTTTAAGATGCCACCTAGCCCAATACGCTATCTGAAATTGGGGCGACGTAAATTGAACAGATGTGATAAAATTACGCTGAATTCTTATATTAACAATAATATAAGCTGATCTAATCGGGTCTCTGATTGCCCTATCATAGAAGTTTCATAGTGCATTTTACTTGTCTTTTCATGCGCTTGAAGGTGCCGCTTAGCCCGAACCACTATCTGAAATTGGAGCTACGTAAATTGAACAAACGTGATAGAATTACGCAGCATTCTTATATTAACCATAATATAAAATGATCTAATCGGGTCTCTGTTTGCCCTACCCTAGAAGCTTAATAGTGCGTTTTACTCGCCACTTCGTGCGCTTTAAGGTGCTGCCTAGCCCAATTCGCTATCTGAAATAGGAGCGACATAAGTTGAACAAATGTGATAGAATTACGCAGAATTCTTATATTAACCATAATATAATACGATCTATTCGGGTCTCTGATTGCCCTATCATAGAAGTTTAATAGTGCATTTTACTCGTCATTTCATGCGCTTTTAAGGTGCATACTGTCCCAATACGCTATCTGAAATTAGAGCTACGTAAATTGAACAAGTGTGATAGAGTTTCGCTAAATTCTTAAATAAACCATAATGGAAAATGATCTAATCGGGTCTCTGTTTGCCCTACCCTAGAAGTTTAGTAGTGCATTTTACTCGACATTTCATGCGCTTTAAGATGCCACCTAGCTCAATACGCTATCTGAAATTGGGGCGACGTAAATTGAACAGATGTGATAAAATTACGCTGAATTCTTATATTAACAATAATATAAGCTGATCTAATCGGGTCTCTGATTGCCCTATCATAGAAGTTTCATAGTGCATTTTACTCGTCATTCCATGCGCTTTAAGGTGCCGCTTAGCCCCATACACTATCTGAAATAAGAGCGACGTAAATTGAACAAATGTGATAGAATTTCGCAGAATTCTTATATTAACCATAATATAAAATGACCTAATCGAGTCTCTGATTACCCTATCATAGAAGGTTAGTAGTGCATTTTACTCGTCATACGCCGGCCCTTAAGATGCGGCCTAGCTCAATACGCTATCTGAAATAGGAGCGACGTAAATTGAACCAATGTGATAGAATTACGCTGCATCCTTAAATTAATCAAAACATAAGCTGACCTTACTGGGTCTCTGATTGCCCTATCCTAGAAGTTTAGTAGTGCATTTTACTCGACATTTCATTCGCTTTAAGATGCCGCTTAGCCCGATACGCTATCTGAAATAGGGGCGACGTAAATTGAACAAATGTGATAGAATTTCGCTGAATTCTTATATTAACCATAATATAAAATGATCTAATCGGGTCTCTGTTTGCCCTACCCTAGAAATTTAATAGTGCATTTTACTCGTAATTTCATGCGCTTGGAGATGCCGCTTAGCCCCATACGCTATCTGAAATAGGAGCGATGTACATTGAACAAATGTTATAGAATTTCGATGAATTCTTTTATTAACCATAGTGTAAAATGATCTAATCGGGTCTCTGTTTGCCCTATCATAGAAGTTTAGTAGTGCATTTGTCACGCCATTTCACGCGCATTAAGATGCCGCCTAGCCCAGTACGCTATCTGAAATAGGAGCGACGTAAATTGAACAAATGTGATAGAATTTCCCTGAAATCTTATATTAAACAAAATATAAATTGATCTAATCGGGTCTCTGATTACCCTATCATAGGACTTTAGTAGTGCACATTACTCGCCCTTCCACGCGCTTTAAGATGCCGCCTAGCCCAGTACGCTATCTGAAATAGGAGCGCGTAAATTGAACAAATGTGATAGAATTTCCCTGAATTGTTAAATTAACCATAATATAAAATGATGTAATCGGGTCTCTGTTCGGCCTACCCTAGAAGTTTAATAGTGCATGTCACTCGTCATTTCATGCGCTTTGAGATGCCGCTTAGCTCAATACGCTATCTGAAATATCAGCGACGTAAATTGAACAAATGTGATAGAATTTCGCTGAATTCTTATATTAACCGTAATATAAAATGATCTAATCGGGTCTCTGTTTGCCCTACTCTAGCAGTTTAATAGTGCACTTTACTCGCCTTTTCATGCGCTTTGAGGTGCCGCTTAGCCCAATACGCTATCTGAAATAGGATCGACGAAAATTGAACAAATGTGATAGAATTTCGGCGAATTCTTATATTAACCAAAATATAAAATGATCTAATCGGGTCTCTGATTGCCCTATCATAGAAGTTTAATAGTGCATTTTACTCGCCATTCCACGCGCTTTAAGATGCCGCCTAGCTCAGTACGCTATCTGAAATAGGAGCGACGTAAATTGAAGAAATGTGATAGAATTTTGCTGAATTCTTAAATTAACCATAATATAAAATGATATAATCGGGTCTCTGTTTGCCCTACCCTATAAGTTTAATAGTGCATTCTACTCGCCATTTCATGCGCTTTTAGATGCCGCTTAGCCCAATACGCTATCTGAAATAGGAGCGACGATAATTGAACAAATGTGATAGAATTTCGCTGAATTCTTAAATTAACCATAATATAAAATGATCTAATCGGGTCTCTGTTTGCCCTACCCTAGAAGTTTAATAGTGCATTTTACTCGCCATTTCTTGCGCTTTGAGATGCCGCTTAGCCCCATACGCTATCTGAAATAGGAGCGATGTACATTGAACAAATGTTATAGAATCTCGCTGAATTCTTATATTAACCATAGTATAAGAAGATCTAATCGGGTCTCTGTTTGCCCTACCCTAGAAGTTTAGTAGTGCACTTTACTCGCCTTTTCATGCGTTTTAAGATGCCGCCTAGTCCAATGCGCTACCTGAAATTGGAGCTATGTAAATTGAACAAACGTGATAGAATTACGCAGAGTTCTTATATTATCCATAATATAATACGATCTATTCGGGTCTCTGATTGCCCTATCATGGAAGTTTAATAGTGCATTTTACTCGTCATTTCATGCGCTTTAAGATTCTGCTTAGCCCAATACGCTATCTGAAATAGGAGCGACGTAAATTGAATAAATGTGGTTCAATTACGCTGAATTCTTCTATTAACCATAATATAAAATGGTCTAATCTGGTTTCCGATTGCCCTATCATGGAAGTTTAATAGTGCAGTTTACTCGTCATTTCATGCGCTTTAAGGTGCCACCTAGCCCATTACGCTATCTGAAATAGGCGCTACGTAAATTGAACAAATGTGATAAAATTACGCTGAATTCTTATATTAACAATAATATAAAATGATCTAGTTGGGTCGCTGATTGCCCTATCAAAGAACTTTAGTAGTGCATTTTACTCTTCATTTCATGCGCTTTAAGGTGCCGTCTAGCCCAATCCGCTATCTCAAATTGGAGATACGTAAATTGAACAAATGTGATAGAACTAAGCATAATTCTTATATTAACCATAATATAAAATGAACCAATCGGGTCTCTGATTGCCCTATCATAGACGTTTAATAGTGCATTTTACTCGCCATTTCATGCGCTTTAAGGAGCCGTTTAGCACAATACGCTATCTGAAATAGGAGCGACGTAAATTGAACAAATGTGATAGAATTACGGAGAATTGTTATATAAACCATAATATAAAATGATCTAATCGGGTCTCTGATTGCCCTATCATAGAAGTTTAATAGTGCATTTTACTCGCCATTTCATGCGCTTCAAGGTGCCGTTTAGCCCAATACGCTATCTGAAATAGAAGCGATGTAAATTGAACAAATGTGATAGAATTATGCTGAATTCTTATATCAATCATAATATCAGATGACCTAATCGGGTCTCGGATTGCCCTATCAGAGAAGTATAGTAAGGCATTTTACTCGCCATTTCATGCGCTTTAAGATGCCACCTAGCTCAGTACGCTATCCGAAATAGGGGCGACGTAAATTGAGCAAATGTGATAAAATTTCGCTGAATTCTTATAATAACCATAATATAATACGATCTATTCGGGTCTCTGATTGCCCTATCATAGAAGTTTAATAGTGCATTTTACTCGTCATTTCATGCGCTTTAAGGTGCCGCTTAGCCCAATACGCTATCTGAAATAGGAGCGACGTGAATTGAACGAATGTGAAAGAATTTCGCTGAATTCTTAAATTAACCATAATATAAAATGATCTAATCGGGTCTCTGTTTGCTCTACCCTAGAAGTTTAATGGTGCATTTTACACGACATTTCATGCGCTTTAAGAAGCCACCTAGCCCAATACGCTATCTGATATAGGGGCGACGTAAATTGAACAAATGTGATAGAATTACGCAGAATTCTTATATTATCCATAATATTGTTACGAACACCGTGAAGCCAACCGTGATCGACCCGAAGGGAGCGTTCGATCTGTCGTTAAGGGACGATCGCCGTTATTGATGAAACAGATCAATGAGAGAGTCTGATTGACAGTCAAGGAGACAAGACGCGATATTATAGACTCTGCCATTCCTTGTTTATATCCTCATAATAAACTTATAAGTGTGAACATGTCGTGCGATGATAATCCCCGGCGCAGCATTGGTGTCAGAAGTGGGATCATAAGAACGCGATCCGCTGCAGGGGGAGAGCTGTTGTTGCAGGACATGTTCGAGAGCCTACAGAGGACCATCGTCGGGCAGATGGAGGAGCACCGCAAGCTAGACGAAATCCGCTGGGAAAAGGAGCATGATTTGTGGCGCCAACGGGAGGCCGCAGAGACAGTGACTCGAGAGACCCGGGATGCGGCTTGGGAGGCTCGTCTGTCCGCGATGGAGCGGAATTTACAGGTGTTTTCGTTAGGCTCTGCTAATTCTACTGGTACCTCCGGTTGTGGGGCGGGAGAGGGACCGGGCGCGGCCAGTCATGTAAATAGTGTTCATGTTCCTGTAAATAATGCCCCCGTGGCAGTCCCTGGTCCCTCCTCCATACCTTCCGTTGTTCCGTTTCCGGGACCGTTTGTGCCCGCGGAATGTGATCGGGGAGGACGTTGTATCCTAAGCTTGGGTTACGCGGTTAAGCCGTCGGCCTATGATGGCAGAACATCTTGGGAGGAGTATTTGCTTCAATTTGAAGCGATCGCGCGAGCGAACGGCTGGGACGAGGCCAGGAAAGCTATGGCTTTGATCGCTTCGTTGGAAGGACCGGCTCGAAGCGTGCTAACAACCCTTTCCACTGCTCGTCACAACAGTTTTATCGAATTAGTTGCGGCGTTGGAATTTCGTTTCGGTGCACGTAACCTTTCCAACTTAAACTACGTTCTGTTTCAAAATTATCGGCAGCGCAAAGGGGAGACCATTTCCTCTGTTGCAACAGAGATAGAAAGACTGGCGCAGACAGCTTTCGCGGACTGTCCGGTGGAAACGCGGGATAAATTAGCTGCCTCCCAGTTTGTCTCCGCATTGGCCGACGAAGGGGTGAAAAGAACCCTGCGTCTCGGCGGTTTCACCTCCTTGAGGGCTGCAGTTACTAGGGCCTTGGAGGTGGAAGCCGTGGAGGCGATGTCGTTAGGGTTCGTCCCGAGACAATTTCGAGGGAGAGACGTTAACTGCACTAAATTTGTCGAGGTGAACCCGGAGAGGAAGAGGAAATTCGACTTCGCCGAGGATATGCCGGAGAAAAAGAGGAGAACTGAATCTACGTGTTGGCTGTGCGGGAAACCCGGGCATTTACAGAAGGATTGCAGACGTCGGCGACCACAGAAATTTCCGTCCAAATCGGGAAACGGGAAGAAGACGGCGTAGCGGGGGAGCGCCGGGCTTTGAACCTGTGTCCCCCGATCCTCAGGAGCGTGGCGACAGGAAGGACATCGCGGGATGAAGCATCCGTGTTTGGAGAAGTTGAAGACAACGAGTGCAAAATCATCTTGGACACGGGCTCATCTATTAATTTATTGAAGAGGGAATTGTGTCCGGTGGAGAACCTTCCCGCAGCGGACCTTGTGATTCGCTCCAGTGCCGGAGAAAGAATGGAAGTCTTCGGTCAGAAGAATTTAGAGGTGCGCATCAAGGGGCTTGCGAGCACGGAGAAATTCTATATTGTACGCATGATTGAAGACTGCATACTTGGAACGGAGTTCTTACGGAAGCATGGTTGCAAACTAGATTTATCTCGGAATGTGTTGTGTCTTCCGGGGCTGCGGGAAATTCGCCTAGGTGAAGAAGAAAAGAAGAAGAAAAAGAAAGAAGAGAGCAAGAAAGAAGAGAACAAGAAAGAAGGAGGCGAGAAAGGAGAGGAAAGAGTACCACAGCATTTAAAGGAATTATTTGGACGGTGTTCCTTGAACTTGAATGATGAACGGAAGAAGCATTTCGCTAAGCTGCTCTATGAGTACCAGGATGTCTTTGCCAGGAATTCTGATGAAGTTGGAAATTGCGAATTGGTCACGCATAAGATCAACACTGGCGATCATGTTCCCATTAAACAGGCGCCGCGAAGATTGCCTTTGCACCGCCGAGGCGAAGTGGAAGAGCTACTTCAGAAGATGGAGGCTCAAGGTGTCATAGAAAAGTCGCAGAGCCCTTGGTCGTCCCCGATTGTCCTGGTGAAAAAGAAGGACGGTTCTACAAGATTCTGTGTCGATTACCGGCGTTTGAATAGTGTCACGAAGAAGGACTCGTATCCTTTACCTCGCATTGAGGATACACTGGACGCTGTTGCTGGTTCTTCCTGGTTTTCCACTGTAGATTTGCAGAGTGGATATTGGCAAATTTCCATGGAAGCGAAGGATCGGGAAAAGACCGCCTTTTGCGTGGGCACGGGGTTGTGGCAGTTTAAAGTCATGCCTTTCGGTTTGTGTAATGCCCCTGCGACTTTTGAGCGCGTTATGGAGACGGTGTTAGGCGGGCTAAACTGGAAAGTTTGTCTGGTTTACCTTGACGACGTGATCATCTATGGAAAAGACTTCAAGGAAGAACTTGACCGTCTTCGTCTTGTCTTTTCTCGTCTCCGCCAAGCGAAGCTGTTGATGAGCCCCAAGAAATGTACGTTTTTTTGCCGAGAGGTACGATATCTGGGCCATGTCGTTACGGAACATGGAGTAAAGACTGACCCAGAGAAGATTAAGGCGGTTGCTGATTGGCCGGTTCCAAAGAACGTTACAGAATTGAGGAGTTTCTTGGGACTGTGCACTTATTACCGAAAATTTGTTAAAGGTTTCTCTAACGCGGCTAAACCTCTGCATCGTCTCACGGAGGAGACACAAAGATTTATTTGGTCCGATGAGTGCCAGTCTGCCTTCGAGGAGCTGAAGGGACGGCTGATGGAAGCCCCAGTATTAGCGTATCCAGAATCGGATGCAGATTTCATTTTGGACACGGACGCTTCCAGTTTCGCAGTGGGAGCGGTTCTCTCACAGGTGCAGGAAGGTCAAGAGAAAGTCGTCGCTTATTTCTCTAAGCTTTTAGGAAAAGCTGAGAAGAATTATTGTGTTACCCGGAAGGAGTTGTTAGCAATAGTAAAATCCATAGAGCATTTCCATCATTATCTCTATGGGAGGAGATTCCTTCTGAGGACAGATCATGCAGCGTTAAGGTGGTTACTGACTTTCAAAAATCCGGAAGGACAGGTAGCTCGCTGGATAGAGCGGTTGCAACAGTACGATTTTGAAATCCACCATCGTGAGGGCAGAGCACATGGTAATGCCGATGGACTTTCAAGAAGACCGTGTGCCGAGGAAGACTGCAAGCGCTGCAACCGCCTTGACGAGAAAGAAGAAAGAATTCTCAGGACGTTTTGTGAAGTCACATCGACCACAGAGTGGAAAAAGGGTCAGATGGAAGATGAAGAAATCGGCTTCATTCTCGAGAAGAAACGGAAGCAAGAGAAACCTCTTCATCAAGATGTTGCGCGGTTTTCTCCACGTCTGAAATATTACTGGTCGATTTGGGACTCACTAGAAGTGAGGGATGGACTATTGTTCCGTAGGTGGGAATCTACCAATGGAGTAACGACTTCGTGGTTGTTGGTGGTGCCACGAGTGAAGATACCGGAGGTATTGAGCCAGTTCCACGATTCTCCTACGGCGGGGCATTTTGGCGTAAAGAAGACTTTGGCCAAGGTACGTCAGCAATTCTACTGGGCGACCTGTCGGCAGGATGTAGAAGAATGGTGTCGGCGATGTGACACGTGTGCGGCGAAGAAGGGACCGCGAAAGAGAGGAGCGGGGAACCTGAAGGTGTATAACGTCGGAGCACCGTTTGAGAGAGTCGCTCTCGACGTTGTGGGTCCGCTCCCGAGGTCTCGGGCCGGAAATAGATACATGCTGGTTGTTGCGGATTATTTCACGAAGTGGCCTGAAGTAATCGCGATGCCAAACCAGCAGGCGGTCACGATCGCTAGGGCACTTCTAGAACACGTTGTATGTCGGCATGGAGTGCCGTTGGAAATTCACTCGGATCAAGGAAGAAGTTTTGAGTCCGCGGTGTTCCAGGAGTTGATGAAACTGCTGGGAATAAGGAAGACGAGAACTACTCCTTTGCATCCACAGTCTGACGGTTTGGTGGAACGTCTCAATAGAACGTTACTTCAATATCTTGCGATGTTCGTTTCGGAGCATCAACGGGATTGGGATGAGTGGATCCCTCTTTTCCTTTTGGCCTACCGATCTTCCTGTCACGAGGCTACGCAAATGACACCTTCAATGATTCTGTATGGTCAGGAGATTCGGCTGCCCATGCAATTGTGGAGAGGGCTGCCTCCTGAGATGAAGGTAGAAGACGCCGAACAAGGGTACATAGTTTGGATCAAAGAGAGGATGAAGAAGATCCACGAATTCGTTCGGCGACGTCTTCAAATCAGTAGCTCGAAGATGAAGTCCTGGTATGACAGTCATGTACAAGCGATTGACTTCACATCAGGGGACCAGGTTTGGTTGTTTCAGCCTAGAAGGGTAAAAGGGAAATGCCCTAAGTTGCAGGCTGATTGGGAAGGTCCATATAAAGTGCTGGATAGGCTTAATGAAGTTATTTATAGAATCCAGCGTTCGCCAAAGAGTAAGTGCAAAGTGGTGCACGTGAAGCGTTTGGCCAGATACGAAGGTCGTGCCACTTTGTTTAATGAGAAGAATCAGTAGAGGAGGAGGATGTCCCATGCTTTTCGCCCAAGAAGAGGACGTTTCATCGAAGAAGACGAGGGCAGGTTCCGCCCGTGAAGATTTCAAGAAAGAAGTGCGCAAAACTCAAGAGTCAAGAGGAAGGGCGAGAAATAACCGGGATATCCTCGATATATCGAACGAGCATAGTACCGGCGTCTTGCTCAGGGTTTTTACGTGGTTTTCCCCTGGGACGGAGGACGAATGTCAAGACGTTTGCTGTCTGAAGAAGGCCACAGAGGTTTACATTTAAATCCTTTCGATTTACCTCCTTTTTTTTCAGACAAAGGTACATATCGCTGAGGTTAGCGGCCAAGATGACATCTCATTGAACTGAGGTTAGCCAGAATCTGAAGGCAGGCGCTAGCGGCTCAAGTGAAGTTGGTCGTCAGTAACTGAAGTTTGACGCGGTCGGGACGCCCGCCTTTAAAGGAAGGAGGGCAGTGTTACGAACACCGTGAAGCCAACCGTGATCGACCCGAAGGGAGCGTTCGATCTGTCGTTAAGGGACGATCGCCGTTATTGATGAAACAGATCAATGAGAGAGTCTGATTGACAGTCAAGGAGACAAGACGCGATATTATAGACTCTGCCATTCCTTGTTTATATCCTCATAATAAACTTATAAGTGTGAACATGTCGTGCGATGATAATCCCCGGCGCAGCATATAATACGATCAATTCGTCTCTCTGATTGCCCCATCATAGAAGTTTAATAGTGCATTTTACTCGTCATTTCATGCGCTTTAAGGTGCCGCTTAGCCCAATACGCTACCTGAAATAGGGGCGACGTAAATTGAACAAATGTGATATGAGTACGTAGAATTCTTATATTAACCATAATATAATACGATCAATTCAGGTCTCCGATTGCCCTATCACAGAAGTTTAATAGTGCATTTTACTCGTCAATTCACGCGCTTGAAGGTGCCGCCTAGCCCAATACGCCATCTGAAATATGGGCGACGTAAATTGAACAAAGCTGATAAAATTTCGCTGAATTCTTATATTAACCATAATATAAGATGACCTAATCGGGACTCTGTTAGCCCTATCCGAGAAGTTTGGTAGTGCATCTTACTCGACATTTCATGCGCTCTAAGGTGCCGCCTAGTCCAATACGCTATCTGAAATAGGAGCGACGTAAATTGAACAACTGTGATAGAATTTCGCTGAAATCTTAAATTAACCATAATATGAAATGATCTAATCGGGTCTCTGTTTGCCCTACCCTAGAAGTTTAACAGTCCATTTTACTCGACATGTCATGCGCTTTAAGATGCCACCTTGCCCAATACGCTATCTGAAATAGGAGCGACGTGAATTGATCGAATGTGAAAGAATTTCGCTGAATTCTTAAATTAACCATAATATAAAATGATCTAATCGGGTCTCTGTTTGCTCTACCCTAGAAGTTTAATGGTGCATTTTACTCGACATTTCATGCGCTTTAAGAAGCCACCTAGCCCAATACGCTATCTGATATAGGGGCGACGTAAATTGAACAAATGTGATAGAATTACGCAGAATTCTTATATTATCCATAATATAATACGATCAATTCGTGTCTCTGATTGCCCCATCATAGAAGTTTAGTAGTGCATTTTACTCGTCATTTCATGCACTGTAAGGTGACGCCTATCCCAATACGCTATCTGAAATTGGAGCTACGTAAATTAAACAAATGTGATCGAGTTACGACGAATTCTTAAATTAACCATAATATACGATGATCTAATCGGGTCTCTGATTGCCCCATCCTAGAAGTTTAGTAGTGTATTTTAATAGACATTTCGTGCGCTTTAATATGCCGCTTAGACCAATACGCTATCTGAAATAGGAGCGACGTAAATTGAACAAATGTGGTTCAATTACGCTGCATCCATATATTAACCATAATATAAAATGATCTAATCGGGTCTCCGATTGCCCTATCATAGAAGTTTAATATTGCATTTTAATCGATATTTCATGCCCATTAAGATTCTGTTTAGCCCAATACGCTATCGGAAATAGGAGCGAAGTAAATTGAATAAATGTGGTTCATTTACGCTGCATTCTTATATTAACCATAATATAAAATGGTCTATTCGGGTCACCGATTGCCCTATCATGGAAGTTTAATAGTGCATTTTACTTGTCTTTTCATGCGCTTTAAGGTGCCTCCTAGCCCAAACCACTATCTGAAACTGGAGCTACGTAAATTGGCCAAATGTGATAGAGTTCCGACGAATTCTTAAATTAACCATAATATAAAATGATCTAATCGGGTCTCTGATTACCCTATCATAGAAGGTTAGTGTGCATTTCACTCGTCATACGACGGGCCTAAAGATGCCGCCTAGCTCAATACGCTATCTGAAATAGGAGCGACGTAAATTGAACAAATGTGATAGAATTACGCTGCATCCTTAAATTAATCAAAACATAAGCTGACCTTACCGGGTCTCTGATTGCCCTATCCTAGAAGTTTAGTAGTGCATTTTACTCGACATTTCATTCGCTTTAAGATGCCGCTTAGCCCGATACGCTATCCGAAATAGGGGCGACGTAAATTCAACAAATGTGATAGAATTTCGCTGAATTCTTATATTAACCATAATATACGATGACCTAATCGGGTCTCAGATTGCCCTATCCGACAAGCTTAGTAGTGCCTTTTACTCGTCACTTCGTGTGCTTTAAGGTGCCGCCTAGCCCAATTTGCTATCTGAAATTAGAGCTACGTAAATTGAACAAGTGTGATAGAGTTTCGCTAAATTCTTAAATAAACCATAATGGAAAATGATCTAATCGGGTCTCTGTTTGCCCTACCCTAGAAGTTTAGTAGTGCATTTTACTCGACATTTCATGCGCTTTAAGATGCCACCTAGCCCAATACGCTATCTGAAATTGGGGCGACGTAAATTGAACAGATGTGATAAAATTACGCTGAATTCTTATATTAACAATAATATAAGCTGATCTAATCGGGTCTCTGATTGCCCTATCATAGAAGTTTCATAGTGCATTTTACTCGTCATTTCATGCGCTTTAAGGTGCCGCTTAGCTCCATACACTATCTGAAATAAGAGCGACGTAAATTGAACAAATGTGATAGAATTTCGCAGAATTCTTATATTAACCATAATATAAAATGACCTAATCGAGTCTCTGATTACCCTATCATAGAAGGTTAGTAGTGCATTTTACTCGTCATACGCCGGGCCTTAAGATGCGGCCTAGCTCAATACGCTATCTGAAATAGGAGCGACGTAAATTGAACCAATGTGATAGAATTACGCTGCATCCTTAAATTAATCAAAACATAAGCTGACCTTACTGGGTCTCTGATTGCCCTATCCTAGAAGTTTAGTAGTGCATTTTACTCGACATTTCATTCGCTTTAAGATGCCGCTTAGCCCGATACGCTATCTGAAATAGGGGCGACGTAAATTGAACAAATGTGATAGAATTTCGCTGAATTCTTATATTAACCATAATATAAAATGATCTAATCTGGTATCTGTTTGCCCTACCCTAGAAATTTAATAGTGCATTTTACTCGTCATTTCATGCGCTTGGAGATGCCGCTTAGCCCCATACGCTATCTGAAATAGGAGCGATGTACATTGAACAAATGTTATAGAATTTCGATGAATTCTTTTATTAACCATAGTATAAAATGATCTAATCGGGTCTCTGTTTGCCCTATCATAGAAGTTTAGTAGTGCATTTGACACGCCATTTCACGCGCATTAAGATGCCGCCTAGCCCAGTACGCTATCTGAAATAGGAGCGACGTAAATTGAACAAATGTGATAGAATTTCCCTGAAATCTTATATTAAACAAAATATAAATTGATCTAATCGGGTCTCTGATTACCCTATCATAGAACTTTAGTAGTGCACATTACTCGCCCTTCCACGCGCTTTAAGATGCCGCCTAGCCCAGTACGCTATCTGAAATAGGAGCGCGTAAATTGAACAAATGTGATAGAATTACGCAGAATTCTTATATTAACCATAATATAATACGATCTTTTCGGTTCTCTGATTGCCCTATCATAGAAGTTTAATAGTGCATTTTACTCGCCATTTCATGCGCTTTAAGATGCCACCTAGCTCAATACGCTATCCGAAATAGGGGCGACGTAAATTGAGCAAATGTGATAAAATTTCGCTGAATTCTTATAATAACCATAATATAATACGATCTATTCGGGTCTCTGATTGCCCTATCATAGAAGTTTAATTGTGCATTTTACTCGTCATTTCATGCGCTTTAAGGTGCCGCTTAGCCCAATACGCTATCTGAAATAGGAGCGACGTGAATTGAACGAATGTGAAAGAATTTCGCTGAATTCTTAAATTAACCATAATATAAAATGATCTAATCGGGTCTCTGTTTGCTCTACCCTAGAAGTTTAATGGTGCATTTTACTCGACATTTCATGCGCTTTAAGAAGCCACCTAGCCCAATACGCTATCTGATATAGGGGCGACGTAAATTGAACAAATGTGATAGAATTACGCAGAATTCTTATATTATCCATAATATAATACGATCAATTCGTGTCTCTGATTGCCCCATCATAGAAGTTTAGTAGTGCATTTTACTCGTCATTTCATGCACTGTAAGGTGACGCCTATCCCAATACGCTATCTGAAATTGGAGCTACGTAAATTAAACAAATGTGATCGAGTTACGACGAATTCTTAAATTAACCATAATATACGATGATCTAATCGGGTCTCTGATTGCCCCATCCTAGAAGTTTAGTAGTGTATTTTAATAGACATTTCGTGCGCTTTAATATGCCGCTTAGACCAATACGCTATCTGAAATAGGAGCGACGTAAATTGAACAAATGTGGTTCAATTACGCTGCATCCATATATTAACCATAATATAAAATGATCTAATCGGGTCTCCGATTGCCCTATCATAGAAGTTTAATATTGCATGTTAATCGATATTTCATGCCCATTAAGATTCTGTTTAGCCCAATACGCTATCGGAAATAGGAGCGAAGTAAATTGAATAAATGTGGTTCATTTACGCTGCATTCTTATATTAACCATAATATAAAATGGTCTATTCGGGTCACCGATTGCCCTATCGTGGAAGTTTAATAGTGCATTTTACTTGTCTTTTCATGCGCTTTAAGGTGCCTCCTAGCCCAAACCACTATCTGAAACTGGAGCTACGTAAATTGGCCAAATGTGATAGAGTTCCGACGAATTCTTAAATTAACCATAATATAAAATGATCTAATCGGGTCTCTGATTACCCTATCATAGAAGGTTAGTAGTGCATTTCACTCGTCATACGACGGGCCTAAAGATGCCGCCTAGCTCAATACGCTATCTGAAATAGGAGCGACGTAAATTGAACAAATGTGATAGAATTACGCTGCATCCTTAAATTAATCAAAACATAAGCTGACCTTACCGGGTCTCTGATTGCCCTATCCTAGAAGTTTAGTAGTGCATTTTACTCGACATTTCATTCGCTTTAAGATGCCGCTTAGCCCGATACGCTATCCGAAATAGGGGCGACGTAAATTCAACAAATGTGATAGAATTTCGCTGAATTCTTATATTAACCATAATATACGATGACCTAATCGGGTCTCAGATTGCCCTATCCGACAAGTTTAGTAGTGCCTTTTACTCGTCACTTCGTGTGCTTTAAGGTGCCGCCTAGCCCAATTTGCTATCTGAAATAGGAGCGACAGAAATTGTACAAATGTGATAGAATTACGCAGAATTCTTATATTAACCGTAATATAATACGATCTATTCGGGTCTCTGATTGCCCTATCATAGAAGTTTAATAGTGCATTTTCTCGCCATTTCATGCGCTTTAAGGTGCCACCTAGCCCAATACGCTATCTCAAATAGGGGCGACGTAAATTGAACAAATGTGATAGAATTTCGCTGAATTCTTAAATTAACCATAATATGAAATGATCTAATCGGGTCTCTGTTTGCCCTACCCTAGAAGTTTAATAGTGCATTTTATTCGATATTTCATGCGCTTTATGATGCCACATAGCCCGATACGCTATCAGAAATAGCAGCGACGTAAATTGAACAAATGTGATAGAATTTCGCAGAATTCTTAAATTGACCATAATATAAAATGATCTAATCGGGTCTCTGATTACCCTATCATAGAAGTTAAATAGTGCATTTTACTCGTCATTTCATGCGCTTTATGGTGCCGCCTAGCACAATACGCTATCTGAAATTGGAGCTACGTAAATTGAACAAGTGTGATAACGTCTCGCTTAATTCTTAAATCAACCATAATATAAAATGATCTAGTCGGGTCTCTGATTACCCTATCATAGAAGCTCAATAGTGCATCTTACTCGTCAATTCATGCGCTTTATGATGCCGCCTAGCCCAATACGCTTTCTGAAATTGGAGCTACGTAAATTGAACAAACGTGATAGAATTACGCAGCATTCTTATATTAACCATAATATAAAATGATCTAATCGGGTCTCTGTTTGCCCTACCCTAGAAGCTTAATAGTGCGTTTTACTCGCCACTTCGGGCGCTTTAAGGTGCTGCCTAGCCCAATTCGCTATCTGAAATAGGAGCGACATAAGTTGAACAAATGTGATAGAATTACGCAGAATTCTTATATTAACCATAATATAATACGATCTATTCGGGTCTCTGATTGCCCTATCATAGAAGTTTAATAGTGCATTTTACTCGTCATTTCATGCGCGTTTAAGGTGCATACTATCCCAATACGCTATCTGAAATTAGAGCTACGTAAATTGAACAAGTGTGATAGAGTTTCGCTAAATTCTTAAATAAACCATAATGGAAAATGATCTAATCGGGTCTCTGTTTGCCCTACCCTAGAAGTTTAGTAGTGCATTTTACTCGACATTTCATGCGCTTTAAGATGCCACCTAGCCCAATACGCTATCTGAAATTGGGGCGACGTAAATTGAACAGATGTGATAAAATTACGCTGAATTCTTATATTAACAATAATATAAGCTGATCTAATCGGGTCTCTGATTGCCCTATCATAGAAGTTTCATAGTGGATTTTACTCGTCATTTCATGCGCTTTAAGGTTCCGCTTAGCTCCATACACTATCTGAAATAAGAGCGACGTAAATTGAACAAATGTGATAGAATTTCGCAGAATTCTTATATTAACCATAATATAAAATGACCTAATCGAGTCTCTGATTACCCTATCATAGAAGGTTAGTAGTGCATTTTACTCGTCATACGCCGGGCCTTAAGATGCGGCCTAGCTCAATACGCTATCTGAAATAGGAGCGACGTAAATTGAACCAATGTGATAGAATTACGCTGCATCCTTAAATTAATCAAAACATAAGCTGACCTTACTGGGTCTCTGATTGCCCTATCCTAGAAGTTTAGTAGTGCATTTTACTCGACATTTCATTCGCTTTAAGATGCCGCTTAGCCCGATACGCTATCTGAAATAGGGGCGACGTAAATTGAACAAATGTGATAGAATTTCGCTGAATTCTTATATTAACCATAATATAAAATGATCTAATCTGGTATCTGTTTGCCCTACCCTAGAAATTTAATAGTGCATTTTACTCGTCATTTCATGCGCTTGGAGATGCCGCTTAGCCCCATACGCTATCTGAAATAGGAGCGATGTACATTGAACAAATGTTATAGAATTTCGATGAATTCTTTTATTAACCATAGTATAAAATGATCTAATCGGGTCTCTGTTTGCCCTATCATAGAAGTTTAGTAGTGCATTTGACACGCCATTTCACGCGCACTAAGATGCCGCCTAGCCCAGTACGCTATCTGAAATAGGAGCGACGTAAATTGAACAAATGTGATAGAATTTCCCTGAAATCTTATATTAAACAAAATATAAATTGATGTAATCCGGTCTCTGATTACCCTATCATAGAACTTTAGTAGTGCACATTACTCGCCCTTCCACGCGCTTTAAGATGCCGCCTAGCCCAGCTACGCTATCTGAAATAGGAGCGCGTAAATTGAACAAATGTGATAGAATTTCCCTGAATTGTTAAATTAACCATAATATAAAATGATGTAATCGGGTCTCTGTTCGGCCTACCCTAGAAGTTTAATAGTGCATGTCACTCGTCATTTCATGCGCTTTGAGATGCCGCTTAGCTCAATACGCTATCTGAAATATCAGCGACGTAAATTGAACAAATGTGATAGAATTTCGCTGAATTCTTATATTAACCGTAATATAAAATGATCTAATCGGGTCTCTGTTTGCCCTACTCTAGCAGTTTAATAGTGCACTTTACTTGCCTTTTCATGCGCTTTGAGGTGCCGCTTAGCCCAATACGCTATCTGAAATAGGATCGACGAAAATTGAACAAATGTGATAGAATTTCGGCGAATTCTTATATTAACCAAAATATAAAATGATCTAATCGGGTCTCTGATTGCCCTATCATAGAAGTTTAATAGTGCATTTTACTCGCCATTCCACGCGCTTTAAGATGCCGCCTAGCTCAGTACGCTATCTGAAATAGGAGCGACGTAAATTGAAGAAATGTGATAGAATTTTGCTGAATTCTTAAATTAACTATAATATAAAATGATATAATCGGGTCTCTGTTTGCCCTACCCTATAAGTTTAATAGTGCATTCTACTCGCCATTTCATGCGCTTTTAGATGCCGCTTAGCCCAATACGCTATCTGAAATAGGAGCGACGATAATTGAACAAATGTGATAGAATTTCGCTGAATTCTTAAATTAACCATAATATAAAATGATCTAATCGGGTCTCAGTTTGCCCTACCCTAGAAGTTTAATAGTGCATTTTACTCGCCATTTCTTGCGCTTTGAGATGCCGCTTAGCCCCATACGCTATCTGAAATAGGAGCGATGTACATTGAACAAATGTTATAGAATCTCGCTGAATCCTTATATTAACCATAGTATAAGAAGATCTAATCGGGTCTCTGTTTGCCCTACCCTAGAAGTTTAGTAGTGCACTTTACTCGCCTTTTCATGCGTTTTAAGATGCCGCCTAGTCCAATGCGCTACCTGAAATTGGAGCTATGTAAATTGAACAAACGTGATAGAATTACGCAGAGTTCTTATATTATCCATAATATAATACGATCTATTCGGGTCTCTGATTGCCCTATCATGGAAGTTTAATAGTGCACTTTACTCGTCATTTCATGCGCTTTAAGATTCTGCTTAGCCCAATACGCTATCTGAAATAGGAGCGACGTAAATTGAATAAATGTGGTTCAATTACGCTGAATTCTTCTATTAACCATAATATAAAATGGTCTAATCTGGTTTCCGATTGCCCTATCATGGAAGTTTAATAGTGCAGTTTACCCGTCATTTCATGCGCTTCAAGGTGCCGTTTAGCCCAATACGCTATCTCAAATTGGAGATACGTAAATTGAACAAATGTGATAGAACTAAGCATAATTCTTATATTAACCATAATATAAAATGAACCAACCGGGTCTCTGATTGCCCTATCATAGACGTTTAATAGTGCATTTTACTCGCCATTTCATGCGCTTTAAGGAGCCGTTTAGCACAATACGCTATCTGAAATAGGAGCGACGTAAATTGAACAAATGTGATAGAATTACGGAGAATTCTTATATAAACCATAATATAAAATGATCTAATCGGGTCTCTGATTGCCCTATCATAGAAGCTTAATAGTACATTTTACTCGCCATTTCATGCGCTTCAAGGTGCCGTTTAGCCCAATACGCTATCTGAAATAGAAGCGATGTAAATTGAACAAATGTGATAGAATTACGCTGAATTCTTATATCAATCATAATATCAGATGACCTAATCGGGTCTCGGATTGCCCTATCAGAGAAGTATAGTAGGGCATTTTACTCGCCATTTCATGCGCTTTAAGATGCCTCCAATCTCAATACGATATCTGGAGTAGCAGCGACGTGAATATGACAAATGTGATAGAGTTACGATGAATTCTTAAATTAACAATAATATAATATGATCTAATCGGGATTCTGATTGCACTATCCTAGAAGTTTAGTAGTGCATTTGACTCGACATTTCATGCGCTTTAAGGTGCCGCCTAGTCCAATCCGCAATCTGAAATTGGAGCTACGTAAATTGAACAAATGTGATAGAATTACGCAGAATTCTTATATTAACGATAATATAAAATGATCTAATGAGGTCTCCGATTACCCTATCATAGAAGTTTAATTATGCATTTTACTCGTCATTTCATGCGCGTTAAGGTGCCGCTTAGCCCAATACGCTATTTGAAGTAGGAGCGACGTAACTTGAACAAATGTGATAGAATTTCGCTGAATGCTTATATTAACCATAATATAAAATGATCTAATCGGGTCTCTGATTGCCCTATCATAGAAGGTTAGTAGTGCATTTCACTCTGCATTCCACGCGCTTTAAGATGCCACCTAGCCCAATACGCTATCTGAAATTGGAGCTACGTAAATTGAACGAGTGTGATAGAGTTTCACTGAATTCTTAAATTAACCATAATATAAAATGATCTAATCGGGTCTCTGTTTGCCGTACCCTAGAAGTTTAATAGTGTATTTTACTCGACATTTCAAGCGCTTTAAGATTCCACCTATCCCAATACGCTATCTGAAATTGGAGCTACGTAAATTAAACGAATGTGATAGAGTTACGACGAATTCTTAAATTAACCATAATATACGATGACCTAATCGGGTGTCTGATTGCCCTATCCGAGAAGTTTATTAGTGCATTTTACTCGCCATTTCATGCGCTTTAAGGAGCCGTTTAGCCCAATACGCTACCCGAAATAGGAGCATCGTAAATTGTTCAAATGTGATAGAATTACACGGAATTCTTATATTAACCACAATTTAAAATGATCTAACCGGGTCTCTGTTTGCCCTACCCTTGAAGTTTAATAGTGCATTTTACTAGACATTTCATGCGCTTTAAGATGCCACCTAGCCCAATACGCTATCTGAAATAGGGGCGACGTAAATTGAACAAAAGTGATAAAATTTCGCTGAATTCTTATATTAACCATAAAATAAGATGATCTAATCGGGTCTCTGTTAGCCCTATCCGAGAAGTTTGGTAGTGCATCTTAATCGACATTTCATGCGCTCTAAGGTGCCGCCTAGTCCAATACGCTATCGGAAATAGGGGCGACGTAAATTGAGCAAATTTGATAAAATTTCGCTGAATTCTTATATTAAACATAGTATAAGATGACCTAATCTGGTCTCTGATTGTCCTATCCGAGAAGTTTAGTAGTGCATTCTACTCGACATTTCATGCGCTTTAAGATGCCGCCTAGTCCAATGCGCTATCTGAAATAGGAGCGCCATAAATTGAGCAAATGTGATAGAATTACGCAGAATTCTTATATTAACCATAATATAATACGATCTTTTCGGTTCTCTGATTGCCCTATCATAGAAGTTTAATAGTGCATTTTACTCGCCATTTCATGCGCTTTAAGATGCCACCTAGCTCAATACGCTATCCGAAATAGGGGCGACGTAAATTGAGCAAATGTGATAAAATTTCGCTGAATTCTTATAATAACCATAATATAATACGATCTAATCGGGTCTCTGTTTGCCCTACCCTAGAAGTTTAATTGTGCATTTTACTCCACATTTCATGCGCTTTAAGGTGCCGCTTAGCCCAATACGCTATCTGAAATAGGAGCGACGTGAATTGAACGAATGTGAAAGAATTTCGCTGAATTCTTAAATTAACCATAATATAAAATGATCTAATCGGGTCTCTGTTTGCTCTACCCTAGAAGTTTAATGGTGCATTTTACTCGACATTTCATGCGCTTTAAGAAGCCACCTAGCCCAATACGCTATCTGATATAGGGGCGACGTAAATTGAACAAATGTGATAGAATTACGCAGAATTCTTATATTATCCATAATATAATACGAACAATTCGTGTCTCTGATTGCCCCATCATAGAAGTTTAATAGTGCATTTTACTCGTCATTTCATGAGCTTTAAGGTGCCGCTTAGCCCAATACGCTACCTGAAATAGGGGCGACGTAAATTGAACAAATGTGATATGAGTACGTAGAATTCTTATATTAACCATAATATAATACGATCAATTCAGGTCTCCGATTGCCCTATCACAGAAGTTTAATAGTGCATTTTACTCGTCAATTCGCGCGCTTGAAGGTGCCGCCTAGCCCAATACGCCATCTGAAATATGGGCGACGTAAATTGAACAAAGCTGATAAAATTTCGCTGAATTCTTATATTAACCATAATATAAGATGACCTAATCGGGTCTCTGTTAGCCCTATCCGAGAAGTTTGGTAGTGCATCTTACTCGACATTTCATGCGCTCTAAGGTGCCGCCTAGTCCAATACGCTATCTGAAATAGGAGCGACGTAAATTGAACAACTGTGATAGAATTTCGCTGAAATCTTAAATTAACCATAATATGAAATGATCTAATCGGGTCTCTGTTTGCCCTACCCTAGAAGTTTAACAGTCCATTTTACTCGACATGTCATGCGCTTTAAGATGCCACCTTGCCCAATACGCTATCTGAAATAGGAGCGACGTGAATTGAACGAATGTGAAAGAATTTCGCTGAATTCTTAAATTAACCATAATATAAAATGATCTAATCGGGTCTCTGTTTGCTCTACCCTAGAAGTTTAATGGTGCATTTTACTCGACATTTCATGCGCTTTAAGAAGCCACCCAGCCCAATACGCTATCTGATATAGGGGCGACGTAAATTGAACAAATGTGATAGAATTACGCAGAATTCTTATATTATCCATAATATAATACGATCAATTCGTGTCTCTGATTGCCCCATCATAGAAGTTTAATAGTGCATTTTACTCGTCATTTCATGCGCTTTAAGGTGCCGCTTAGCCCAATACGCTACCTGAAATAGGGGCGACGTAAATTGAACAAATGTGATATGAGTACGTAGAATTCTTATATTAACCATAATATAATACGATCAATTCAGGTCTCCGATTGCCCTATCACAGAAGTTTAATAGTGCATTTTACTCGTCAATTCACGCGCTTGAAGGTGCCGCCTAGCCCAATACGCCATCTGAAATATGGGCGACGTAAATTGAACAAAGCTGATAAAATTTCGCTGAATTCTTATATTAACCATAATATAAGATGACCTAATCGGGTCTCTGTTAGCCCTATCCGAGAAGTTTGGTAGTGCATCTTACTCGACATTTCATGCGCTCTAAGGTGCCGCCTAGTCCAATACGCTATCTGAAATAGGAGCGACGTAAATTGAACAACTGTGATAGAATTTCGCTGAAATCTTAAATTAACCATAATATGAAATGATCTAATCGGGTCTCTGTTTGCCCTACCCTAGAAGTTTAACAGTCCATTTTACTCGATATGTCATGCGCTTTAAGATGCCACCTTGCCCAATACGCTATCTGAAATAGGGGCGACGTAAATTGAACAAATGAGATAAAATTTCGCTGAATTCTTATATTAACCATAATATAAGATGACCTAATCGGGTCTCTGTTAGCCCTATCCGAGAAGTTTGGTCGTGCATCTTACTCGACATTTCATGCGCTCTAAGGTGCCGCCTAGTCCAATACGCTATCTGAAATAGGAGCGACATAAATTGAGCAAATGTGATAGAATTACGCAGAATTCTTATGTTAACCATAATATAATACGATCAATTCGGGTCTCTGATTGCCCTATCACAGAAGTTTAATAGTGCATTTTACTCGTCAATTCATGCGTTTTAAGGTGCCGCCTAGCCCAATACGCTATCTGAAATTGGAGCTACGTAAATTGAACAAATGTGATAGAATTTCGCTGAATTCTTAAATTAACCATAATATAAAATGATCTAGTCGGGACTCTGTTTGCCCTACCCTAGAAGTTTGATAGTGAATTTTACGCGACATTCCTTGCGCTTTGAGATGCCGCTTAGCCCAATACGCTATCTGAAATAGGAGCGACGTAAGTTGAACAAATGTGATAGAATTGCGCTGAATTCTTATATTAACCGTAATGTAAAATGATCTAATCGGGTCTCCGTTTGCCCTACCCTAGAAGTTTGATAGTGAATTTTACGCGACATTTCTTGCGCTTTGAGATGCCGCCTAGCCCAATACGCTATCTGAAATAGGAGCGACGTAAGTTGAACAAATGTGATAGAATTGCGCTGAATTCTTATATTAACCGTAATGTAAAATGATCTAATCGGGTCTCTGTTTGCCCTACCCTAGAAGTTTAATAGTGCATTTTACTCTTCATTTCATGCGCTTTAAGGTGCCGTCTAGCCCAATCCGCTATCTCAAATTGGAGATACGTAAATTGAACAAATGTGATAGAACTAAGCATAATTCTTATATTAACCATAATATAAAATGAACCAACCGGGTCTCTGATTGCCCTATCATAGACGTTTAATAGTGCATTTTACTCGCCATTTCATGCGCTTTAAGGAGCCGTTTAGCACAATACGCTATCTGAAATAGGAGCTACGTAAATTGAACAAATGTGATAGAATTACGGAGAATTCTTATATAAACCATAATATAAAATGATCTAATCGGGTCTCTGATTGCCCTATCATAGAAGCTTAATAGTACATTTTACTCGCCATTTCATGCGCTTCAAGGTGCCGTTTAGCCCAATACGCTATCTGAAATAGAAGCGATGTAAATTGAACAAATGTGATAGAATTACGCTGAATTCTTATATCAATCATAATATCAGATTACCTAATCGGGTCTCGGATTGCCCTATCAGAGAAGTATAGTAGGGCATTTTACTCGCCATTTCATGCGTTTTAAGATGCCTCCAATCTCAATACGATATCTGGAGTAGCAGCGACGTGAATATGACAAATGTGATAGAGTTACGATGAATTCTTAAATTAACAATAATATAATATGATCTAATCGGGATTCTGATTGCACTATCCTAGAAGTTTAGTAGTGCATTTGACTCGACATTTCATGCGCTTTAAGGTGCCGCCTAGTCCAATCCGCAATCTGAAATTGGAGCTACGTAAATTGAACAAATGTGATAGAATTACGCAGAATTCTTATATTAACGATAATATAAAATGATCTAATGAGGTCTCCGATTACCCTATCATAGAAGTTTAATTATGCATTTTACTCGTCATTTCATGCGCGTTAAGGTGCCGCTTAGCCCAATACGCTATTTGAAGTAGGAGCGACGTAACTTGAACAAATGTGATAGAATTTCGCTGAATGCTTATATTAACCATAATATAAAATGATCTAATCGGGTCTCTGATTGCCCTATCATAGAAGGTTAGTAGTGCATTTCACTCTGCATTCCACGCGCTTTAAGATGCCACCTAGCCCAATACGCTATCTGAAATTGGAGCTACGTAAATTGAACGAGTGTGATAGAGTTTCACTGAATTCTTAAATTAACCATAATATAAAATGATCTAATCGGGTCTCTGTTTGCCGTACCCTAGAAGTTTAATAGTGCATTTTACTCGACATTTCAAGCGCTTTAAGATTCCACCTATCCCAATACGCTATCTGAAATTGGAGCTACGTAAATTAAACGAATGTGATAGAGTTACGACGAATTCTTAAATTAACCATAATATACGATGATCTAATCGGGTCTCTGATTGCCCTATCCGAGAAGTTTAGTAGTGTATTTTACTCGACATTTCATGCGCTTTAAGAAGCCGGTTAGACCAATACGCTATCTGAAATAGGAGCGACGTAAATTGGACAAATGTGATAGAATTACGCTGAATTGATATATTAATCATAATATAAGATGACCTAATTGGGTCTCTGATTGCCCTATCCTAGATGTTTAGTAGTGCATTTCACTCGTCATTTCATGCGCTGTAAGGTGCCGCCTCGCCCAATACGCTATCTGAAATAGGAGCGACGTAAAGTGAACAAATGTGATAGAATTACTCTGAATTCTTACATTAATCATAATATAAGATGACCTAATCGGGTGTCTGATTGCCCTATCCGAGAAGTTTATTAGTGCATTTTACTCGCCATTTCATGCGCTTTAAGGAGCCGTTTAGCCCAATACGCTACCCGAAATAGGAGCATCGTAAATTGTTCAAATGTGATAGAATTACACGGAATTCTTATATTAACCACAATTTAAAATGATCTAACCGGGTCTCTGTTTGCCCTACCCTTGAAGTTTAATAGTGCATTTTACTCGCCATTTCATGCGCTTTGAGATGCCGCTTAGCCCAATACGCTATCTGAAATAGGAGTGACGTAAGTTGAACAAATGTGATAGAATTTCGCTGTATTCTTAAATTAACCAACATATAAAATGATCTAATCGGGTCTCTGAGTGCCCTAACATAGAAGTTGAATAGTGCATTTCACTCGCCATTTCAGGCCCTTTGAGATTCCGCTTAGCCCAATAAGCTATCTGAAATATTAGCGACGTAAATTGAACAAATGTGATAGAATTTTGCTGAATTCTTAAATTAACCATAATGTAAAATGATCTAATCGGGTCTCTGTTTGCCCTACCCTAGAAGTTTCATAGTGCATTTTACTCGCCATTTCATGCGCTTTGAGATGCCGCTTAGCCCAATACGCTATCTGAAATAGGAGCGACGTAAGTTGAACAAATGTGATAGAATTTCGCCGTATTCTTATATTAACCGTAATATAAAATGATCTAATCGGGTCTCTGTTTGCCCTACCCTAGATGTTTGATAGTGCATTTTACTCGTCATTTCTTGCACTTTGAGATGCCGCTTAGCTCAATACGCTATCTGAAATTGGAGCTACGTAAATAGAACAAATGTGATAGAATTTTGCTGAATCCTTAAATTAACCATAATATAAAATGATCTAAGCGGGTCTCTGTTTGCTCTACCCTAGAAGTTTAATAGTGCATTTTACTCGCCATTTCGTGTGCTTTGAGATTCCGCTTAGCCAAATACGCTATCTGAAATAGGAGCGACGCAAATTGAACGAATGTGATAGAATTTCCGTGAAACATTATATTAAACAAAAGATAAAATGATCTCTTCGGGTCTCTGATTGCCCTATCATAGATGTTTAGTAGTGCATTTTACTCGCCATTCCACGCGCTTTAAGATGCCGCCTAGCCCGGTACGCTATCTGAAATAGGAGCGACGTAAGTTGAACAAATGTAATAGAATTACGCTGAATTCTTATATTAACCGTAATATAAAATGATCTAATCGGGACTCTGTTTGCCCCACCCTAGAAGTTTAATAGAGCAGTTCACTCGCCATTTCATGCGCTTTGAGATGCCGCTTAGCCCAGTACGCTACCTGAAATATCAGCGACGTAAATTGAACAAATGTAATAGAATTTCGCTGAATTCTGATATTAACCTTAATGTAAAATGATCTAAACGGGACTCTGTTCGCCCTAACCTAGAAGTTTAATAGTGCATTTCACTCGCCATTTCATGCGCTTTGAGATGCCGCTTAGCCCAATACGCTATCTCACATATGAGCGACGTAAATTGAACAAATGTGATAGAATTTCCCTGAATTCTTATATTAACCAAAATATAAAATGATCTAATCGGGTCTCTGATTGCCCCATCATAGAAGTTTAGTAGTGCATTTTACTCGCACTCCCACGCGCTTTAAGATGCCGTCTAGCCGAGTACGCTATCTGAAATAGGAGCGACGTAAATTGAACAAATGTGATAGAATTTTGCTGAATTCTTAAATTAACCATAATATAAAATGATCTAATCGGGTCTCTGGTGGCCCTACCCTAGAAGTTTAATAGTGCATTTTACTCGCCATTTCTTACGCTTTGTGACGCCGCTTAGCCCAATACGCTATCTGAAATAGGAGCGACGTAAGTTGAACAAATGTGATAGAATTTCGCTGTATTCTTAAATTAACCAAAATATAAAATGATCTAATCGGGTCTCTGAGTGCCCTAACATAGAAGTTTAATAGTGCATTTCACTCGCCATTTCAGGCCCTTTGAGATGCCGCTTAGCCCAATACGCTATCTGAAATAGGAGCGACGTAAATTGAACAAATGTGATAGAATTTTGCTGAATTCTTAAATTAACCATAATATAAAATGATCTAATCGGGTCACTATTTGCCCTACCCTAGAAGTTTAATAGTGCATTTTCCTCGCCATTTCATGCGCTTTTAGATGCCGCTTAGCCCAATACGCTATCTGAAATAGGAGCTACGTAAATTGAACAAATGTGATAGAATTTCGCTGAATTCTTAAATTAACAATAATATAAAATGATCTAACCGGGTCTCTGTTTGCCCTACCCTAGAAGTTTGATAGTGCATTTTACGCGACATTTCTTGCGCCTTGAGATGCCGCTTAGCCCAATACCCTATCTGAAATAGGAGCGACGTAAGTTGAACAAATGTGATAGAATTGCGCTGAATGCTTATATTAACCGTAATATAAAATGATCTAATCGGGTCTCTGTTTGCCTTACCCTAGAAGTTTAACAGCGCATTTTACTCGCCATTTCATGCGCTTTGAGATGCCGCTTAGCCCAATACGCTATCTGAAATAGGAGCGACGTAAGTTGAAGAAATGTGATAGAATTTTGCTGAATTCTTAAATTAACCAAAATATAAAATGATCTAATCGGGTCTCTGAGTGCCCTAACATAGAAGTTTAACAGTGCATTTCACTCGCCATTTCAGGCCCTTTGAGATGCCGCTTAGCCCAATAAGCTATCTGCAATATTAACGACGTAAATTGAACAAATGTGATAGAATTTTGCTGAATCCTTAAATTAACCATAATATAAAATGATCTAATTGGGTCTCCGTTTGCCCTACCCTAGAAGTTTAATATTGCATTTTACTCGCCATTTCATGCGCTTTGAGATGCCGCTTAGCCCAATACGCTATCTGAAATAGGAGCGACGTAAGTTGAACAAATGTGATAGAATTGTGCTGAATTCTTATATTAACCGTAATATAAAATGATCTAATCGGGTCTCTGTTTGCCTTACCCTAGAAGTTTAATAGTGCATTTTACTCGCCATTTCATGCGCTTTGAGGTGCCGCTTAGCCCAATACGCTATCTGAAATAGGAGCGACGTAAATTGAACAAATGTGATAGAATTTCGCTGAATTCTTAAATTAACCATAATATAAAATGATCTAATCGGGTCTCAGTTTACCCTACCCTAGAAGTTTAATAGTGCATTTTACACGCCATTTCATGCGTTTTGAGATGCCGCTTAGCCCAATACGCTGTCTGAAATAGGAGCTACGTAAATTTAGCAAATGTGATAGGATTTCGCTGAGTTCTTATATTAACCTTAATGTAAAATGATCTAATCGGGTCTCTATTCGCAATACCCTAGAAGTTTAATAGTGCATTTCGCTGGTCATTTCATGCGCTATGAGATGCCGCTTAGCCCAATTCGCTATCTGAAATGGGAGCGACGTAAATTGAACAAATGTGATAGAATTTCGCTGAACTCTTATATTAACCAAAATATAAAATGATCTAATCTGGTCTCTGATTGCCCTTTCATAGAAGGTTAATAGTGCATTTTACTCGCCATTCCACGCGCTTTAAGATGCCGCCTAGCACAGTAGGCTATCTGAAATAGGAGCGGCGTAAATTGAATAAATGTGATAGAATTTCGCTGAATTCTTTCATTAACCAAAATATAAAATGATCTAATCGGGTCTCTGATTCCCCTATCATAGAAGTTTAATAGTGCATTTTACTCGCCATTCCACGCGCTTTAAGATGCCGCCTAGCCCAGTAGGCTATCTGAAATAGGAGCGACGTAAATTGAACAAATGTGATAGGATTTCCCTGAATTCTTTTATTAACCGTAATATAAAATGATCTAATCTGGTCTCTGTTTGCCCTACCCTAGAAGTTTAATAGTGCACTTCACTCGTCATTCCACGCGCTTTAAGGTGCCGGCTAGCCCAGTACGCTATCTGAAACAGGAGCGACGTAAATTGAACAAATGTGATAGAATTTCGCTGAATTCTTAAATTACCCATAACATAAAATGATCTAATCGGGTCTCTGTTTACCGTACCCTAGAAGTATAATAGTGCATTTTACTCGCAATTCCACGCGCTTTAAGATGCCGCCTAGCTCAGTACGCTATCTGAAATAGGAGCGACGTAAATTTAACAAATGTGATAGAATTACGCTGAATTCCTGTATTAACCGTAATATAAAATGATCTAATCGGGTCTCTGATTGCCCTATCATAGAAGTTGAATAGTGCATTTTACTCGCCATTCCACGCGCTTTAAGATACCGCCTAGCCCAGTACGCTATCTGAAATAGGAGCGACGTAAATTTAACAAATGTGATAGAATTACGCTGAATTCCTGTATTAACCGTAATATAAAATGATCTAATCGGGTCTCTGATTGCCCTATCATAGAAGTTGAATAGTGCGTTATACTCGCCATTCCACGCGCTTTAAGATGCAGCCTAGCCCAGTAGGCTGTCTGAAATAGGAGCGACGTAAATTGCACAAATGTGATAGAATTTCGCTGAATTCTTGTATTAACCGTAATATAAAATGATGTAATCGGGTCTCTGATTGCCCTATCATAGTAGTTGAATAGTGCATTTTACTCGCCATTCCACGCGCTTTGAGGTGCCGCTTAGCCCAATACACTATCTGAAATAGGAGCGACGTAAGTTGAACAAATGTGATAGAATTTCGCTGAATTCTTAAATTAACCATAACATAAAGTGATCTAATCGAGTCTCTGTTTACCGTACCCTAGAAGTTTAATAGTGCATTTTACTCGCCATTTCATGCTCTTTGGGGTGCCGCTTAGCCCAATACGCTATCTGAAATAGGAGCGACATAAATTGAACAAATGTGATAGGATTTCCCTGAATTCTTTTATTAACCATACTGTAAAATGATCTAATCGGGTCTCTGTTTGCCCTACCCTAGAAGTTTAATGGTGCATTTTACTCGCCATTTCATGCGCTTTGAGATGCCGCTTAGCCCAATACGCTATCTGAAATAGGAGCGACGTAAATTGAACAAATGTGATAGAATTTCGCTGAATTCTTAAATTAACCATAATATAAAATGATCTAATCGGGTCTCTGTTTACCCTACCCTAGAAGTTTAATAGTGCATTTTACACGCCATTTCATGCGCTTTGAGATGCCGCTTAGCCCAATACGCTGTCTGAAATAGGAGCTACGTAAATTTAGCAAATGTGATAGGATTTCGCTGAGTTCTTATATTAACCTTAATGTAAAATGATCTAATCGGGTCTCTATTCGCAATACCCTAGAAGTTTAATAGTGCATTTCGCTGGTCATTTCATGCGCTTTGAGATGCCGCTTAGCCCAATTCGCTATCTGAAATGGGAGCGACGTAAATTGAACAAATGTGATAGAATTTCGCTGAACTCTTATATTAACCAAAATATAAAATGATCTAATCTGGTCTCTGATTGCCCTTTCATAGAAGGTTAATAGTGCATTTTACTCGCCATTCCACGCGCTTTAAGATGCCGCCTAGCACAGTAGGCTATCTGAAATAGGAGCGACGTAAATTGAATAAATGTGATAGAATTTCGCTGAATTCTTTCATTAACCAAAATATAAAATGATCTAATCGGGTCTCTGATTCCCCTATCATAGAAGTTTAATAGTGCATTTTACTCGCCATTCCACGCGCTTTAAGATGCCGCCTAGCCCAGTACGCTATCTGAAATAGGAGCGACGTAAATTGAACAAATGTGATAGGATTTCCCTGAATTCTTTTATTAACCATAATGTAAAATGATCTAATCGGGTCTCTGTTTGCCCTACCCTAGAAGCTTAATAGTGCATTTTACTGGCCATTTCATGCGCTTTGAGGTGCCGCTTAGCCCAATACACTATCTGAAATAGGAGCGACGTAAATTGAACAAATGTGATAGAATTTCGCTGAATTCTTATATTAACCAAAATATAAAATGATCTAATCGGGTCTCTGATTCCCCTATCATAGAAGTTTAATAGTGCATTTTACTCGCCATTCCACGCGCTTTAAGATGCCGCCTAGCCCAGTACGCTATCTGAAATAGGAGCGACGTAAGTTGAACAAATGCGATAGAATTACGCTGAAATCTTATATTAACCGTAATATAAAATGATCTAATCGGGTCTCTGTTTGCTTTACCCTATAAGTTTAATAGTGCATTTTACTCGCCATTTTTTGCGCTTTGAGATGCCGCCTCGCCCAGTACGCCATCTGAAATAGGAGCGACGTAGATTGAACAAATGTGATAGAACATTGCTGAATTCTTAAATTAACCATAATATAAGATGATCAAATCGGGTCTCTGTTTGCCCTACCCTAGAAGTATAATAGTGCATTTTACTCGCCATTTCATGCGCTTTGAGATGCCGCTTAGTTCAACACGCTATCTGAAATAGGAGCGACGTAAATTGAACAAATGTGATAGAATGTCCCTGAATTCTTATATTAAACAAAATATAAAATGATCTAATCGGGTCTCTGATTGCCCTATCATAGAAGTTTAATAGTACATTTTACTCGCCATTCCACGCGCTTTAAGATGCCGCCTAGCACAGGACGCTATCTGAAATAGTAGCGACGTAAGTTAAACAAATGTGACAGAATTACGCAGAATTCTTATATAAACAGTAATATAAAATGATCTAATCGGGTCTCTGTTTCCCTTACCATAGACGTTTAATAGTGCATTTTACTCGCCATTTCATGCGCTTTGCGATGCCGCTTAGGCCAATCCGCTATCTGAAATAGGAGCGACGTAAATTGAATAAATGTGATAGAATTTCGCTGAACACTTATATTAACCAAAATATAAAATGATCTAATCTGGTCTCTGTTTGCCTTACCCTAGAAGTTTAATAGTGCATTTTACTCGCCATTTATTGCGCTTTGAGATGCCGCTTAGCCCAATACGCTATCTGAAATAGGAGCGACGAAAGTTGAACAAATGTGATAGAATTTCGCTGAATTCTTATATTAACCTTAATGTAAAATGATCTAATCGGGTCTCTGATCGCCCTACCCTGGAAGATTAATAGTGCATTTCATTCGTCATTTCATGCGCTGTGAGATGCCGCTTAGCCCACTACGCTATCTGAAATAGGAGCGCCGTAAATTGAACAAATGTGATAGAATTTCGCTGAATTCTTATACTAACCAAAATATAAAATGATCTAATCAGGTCTCTGATTGCCCTATCATAGACGTTTAATAGTGCATTTTACTCGCCATTCCACGCGTTTTAAGATGCCGCCTAGCCCACTGCGCTATCTGATATAAGAGCGACGTGAATTGAACAAATGTGATAGGATTTCGCTGAATACTTATATTAACCAAAATATAAAATGATCTAATCTGGTCTCTGATTGCCCTATCATAGAAGGTTAATAGTGCGTTATACTCGCCATTCCACGCGCTTTAAGATGCAGCCTAGCCCAGTAGGCTGTCTGAAATAGGAGCGACGTAAATTGCACAAATGTGATAGAATTTCGCTGAATTCTTGTATTAACCGTAATATAAAATGATGTAATCGGGTCTCTGATTGCCCTATCATAGAAGTTGAATAGTTTATTTCACTCGTCATTTCATGTGCTTTGAGATGCCGCTTAGCCCAATTCGCTATCTGAAATAGGAGCGACGTAAATTGAATAAATGTGATAGAATTTCGCCGAACACTTATATTAACCAAAATATAAAATGATCTAATCTGGTCTCTGATTGCCCTATCATAGAAGGTTAATAGTGCGTTATACTCGCCATTCCACGCGCTTTAAGATGCCGGTTAGCCCAGTAGGCAATCTGAAATAGGAGCGACGTAAATTGCACAAATGTGATAGAATTTCGCTGAATTCTTAAATTAACCATAATATAAAATGATCTAATCGGGTCTCTGTTTACCCTACCCTAGAAGTTTAATAGTGCATTTTACACGCCATTTCATGCGTTTTGAGATGCCGCTTAGCCCAATACGCTGTCTGAAATAGGAGCTACGTAAATTTAGCAAATGTGATAGGATTTCGCTGAGTTCTTATATTAACCTTAATGTAAAATGATCTAATCGGGTCTCTATTCGCAATACCCTAGAAGTTTAATAGTGCATTTCGCTGGTCATTTCATGCGCTTTGAGATGCCGCTTAGCCCAATTCGCTATCTGAAATGGGAGCGACGTAAATTGAACAAATGTGATAGAATTTCGCTGAACTCTTATATTAACCAAAATATAAAATGATCTAATCTGGTCTCTGATTGCCCTGTCATAGAAGGTTAATAGTGCATTTTACTCGCCATTCCACGCGCTTTAAGATGCCGCCTAGCACAGTAGGCTATCTGAAACAGGAGCGACGTAAATTGAATAAATGTGATAGAATTTCGCTGAATTCTTTCATTAACCAAAATATAAAATGATCTAATCGGGTCTCTGATTCCCCTATCATAGAAGTTTAATAGTGCATTTTACTCGCCATTCCACGCGCTTTAAGATGCCGCCTAGCCCAGTAGGCTAGCTGAAATAGGAGCGACGTAAGTTTAACAAATGTGATAGGATTTCCCTGAATTCTTTTATTAACCATAATGTAAAATGATCTAATCGGGTCTCTGTTTGCCCTACCCTAGAAGCTTAATAGTGCATTTTACTGGCCATTTCATGCGCTTTGAGGTGCCGCTTAGCCCAATACACTATCTGAAATAGGAGCGACGTAAATTGAACAAATGTGATAGAATTTAGCTGAATTCTTATATTAACCAAAATATAAAATGATCTAATCGGGTCTCTGATTGCCCTATCATAGAAGTTTAATAGTACATTTTACTCGCCATTCCACCCGCTTTAAGATGCCGCCTAGCACAGGACGCTATCTGAAATAGTAGCGACGTAAGTTAAACAAATGTGACAGAATTACGCAGAATTCTTATATAAACCGTAATATAAAATGATCTAATCGGGTCTCTGTTTCCCTTACCATAGACGTTTAATAGTGCATTTTACTTGCCATTTCATGCGCTTTGCGATGCCGCTTAGGCCAATCCGCTATCTGAAATAGGAGCGACGTAAATTGAATAAATGTGATAGAATTTCGCTGACCTCTTATATTAACCAAAATATAAAATGATCTAATCTGGTCTCTGTTTGCCTTACCCTAGAAGTTTAATAGTGCATTTTACTCTCCATTTCTTGCGCTTTGAGATGCCGCTTAGCCCAATATGCTATCTGAAATAGGAGCGACGAAAGATGAACAAATGTGATAGAATTTCGCTGAATTCTTATATTAACCTTAATGTAAAATGATCTAATCGGGTCTCTGATCGCCCTACCGTAGAAGTTTAATTGCGCATTTTACTCGCCATTTCATGCGCTTTCAGAGTGCGCTTAGCCCAATCCGCTATCTGAAATAGGAGCGACGTAAATTGAACGAATGTGATAGAATTTCGCTTAATTCTTATAATAGCCAAAATATATAATTATCTACTCGGGTCTCTTGTTCGCCCTACCCTAGAAGTTTTATAGTGCATTTTACTCGCCATTTCATGCGCTTTGAGATGCCGCTTAGCCCACTACGCTATCTGAAATAGGAGCGCCGTAAATTGAACAAATGTGATAGAATTTCGCTGAATTCTTATACTAACCAAAATGTAAAATGATCTAATCAGGTCTCTGATTGCCCTATCATAGACGTTTAATAGTGCATTTTACTCGCCATTCCACGCGCTTTAAGATGCCGCCTAGTCCACTGCGCTATCTGATATAAGAGCGACGTGAATTGAACAAATGTGATAGGATTTCGCTGAATACTTGTATTAACCAAAATATAAAATGATCTAATCGGCTCTCTGTTTACCGTACCCTAGAAGTTTAATAGTGCATTTTACTCGCAATTCCACGCGCTTTAAGATGCCGCCTAGCCCAGTACGCTATCTGAAATAGGAGCGACGTAAATTTAACAAATGTGATAGAATTTCGCTGAACTCTTATATTAACCAAAATATAAAATGATCTAATCGGGTCTCTGAGTGCCCTATCATAGAAGTATAATAGTGCATTTTACTCGCCATTCCACGCGCATTAAGTTGCCGCCTAGCCCAGTACGCTACCTGATATAGCAGCGACGTAAATTGAACAAATGTTATAGAATTTTGCTGAATTCTTAAATTAACCGTAATATAAAATGATCTAATCGGGTATCTGTTTGCCTTATCCTAGATGTTTAACAGTGCATTTTACTCGCCATTTCATGCGCATTGAGATGCCGCTTATCCCAATACGCTATCGGAAATAGGAGCGACGTAAATTGAACAAATGTGATAGAATTTCGCTGAATTCTTTCATTAACCAAAATATAAAATGATCTAATCGGGTCTCTGATTCCCCTATCATAGAAGTTTAATAGTGCATTTTACTCGCCATTCCACGCGCTTTAAGATGCCGCCTAGCCCAGTACGCTATCTGAAATAGGAGCGGCGTAAGTTGAACAAATGCGATAGAATTACGCTGAAATCTTATATTAACCGTAATATAAAATGATCTAATCGGGTCTCTGTTTGCCTTACGCTAGAAGTTTAATAGTGCATTTTACTCGCCATTTCTTGCGCTTTGAGATGCCGCCTCGCCCAGTACGCCATCTGAAATAGGAGCGACGTAAATTGAACAAATGTGATAGAACATTGCTGAATTCTTAAATTAACCATAATATAAAATGATCTAATCGGGTCTCTGATTCCCCTATCATAGAAGTTTAATAGTGCATTTTACTCGCCATTCCACGCGCTTTAAGTTGCCGCCTAGCCCAGTACGCTATCTGAAATAGGAGCGACGTAAGTTGAACAAATGTGATAGAATTACGCTGAAATATTATATTCACCGGAATATAAAATGATCTAATCGGGTCTCTGTTTGCCCTACCCTAGAAGTTTAATGGTGCATTTTACTCGCCATTTCATGCGCTTTGAGATGCCGCTTAACCCAATACGCTATCTGAAATAGGAGCGACGTAAATTGAACAAATGTGATAGAATTTCGCTGAATTCTTTCATTAACCAAAATATAAAATGATCTAATCGGGTCTCTGATTCCCCTATCATAGAAGTTTAATAGTGCATTTTACTCGCCATTCCACGCGCTTTAAGATGCCGCCTAGCCCAGTACGCTATCTGAAATAGGAGCGGCGTAAGTTGAACAAATGCGATAGAATTACGCTGAAATCTTATATTAACCGTAATATAAAATGATCTAATCGGGTCTCTGTTTGCCTTACGCTAGAAGTTTAATAGTGCATTTTACTCGCCATTTCTTGCGCTTTGAGATGCCGCCTCGCCCAGTGCGCCATCTGAAATAGGAGCGACGTAAATTGAACAAATGTGATAGAACATTGCTGAATTCTTAAATTAACCATAATATAAAATGATCTAATCGGGTCTCTGATTCCCCTATCATAGAAGTTTAATAGTGCATTTTACTCGCCATTCCACGCGCTTTAAGTTGCCGCCTAGCCCAGTACGCTATCTGAAATAGGAGCGACGTAAGTTGAACAAATGTGATAGAATTACGCTGAAATATTATATTCACCGGAATATAAAATGATCTAATCGGGTCTCTGTTTGCCCTACCCTAGAAGTATAATAGTGCATTTTACTCGCCATTTCATGCGCTTTGAGGTGCTGCTTAGCCCAATACACTATCTGAAATAGGAGCGACGTAAATTGAACAAATGTGATAGAATTTCGCTGAATTCTTATATTAACCAAAATATAAAATGATCTAATCGGGTCTCTGAGTGCCCTATCATAGAAGTATAATAGTGCATTTTACTCGCCATTCCACGCGCATTAAGTTGCCGCCTAGCCCAGTACGCTATCTGATATAGCAGCGACGTAAATTGAACAAATATTATAGAATTTTGCTGAATTCTTAAATTAACCGTAATATAAAATGATCTAATCGGGTCTCTGTTTGCCTTATCCTAGATGTTTAACAGTGCATTTTACTCGCCATTTCATGCGCATTGAGATGCCGCTTATCCCAATACGCTATCTGAAATAGGAGCGACGTAAATTGAACAAATGTGATAGAATTTCGCTGAATTCTTTCATTAACCAAAATATAAAATGATCTAATCGGGTCTCTGATTCCCCTATCATCGAAGTTTAATAGTGCATTTTACTAGCCATTCCACGCGCTTTAAGATGCCGCCTAGCCCAGTACGCTATCTGAAATAGGAGCGGCGTAAGTTGAACAAATGCGATAGAATTACGCTGAAATCTTATATTAACCGTAATATAAAATGATCTCTTCGGGTCTCTGATTGCCCTATCATAGATGTTTAGTAGTGCATTTTACTCGCCATTCCACGCGCTTTAAGATGCCGCCTAGCCCGGTACGCTATCTGAAATAGGAGCGACGTAAGTTGAACAAATGTAATAGAATTACGCTGAATTCTTATATTAACCGTAATATAAAATGATCTAATCGGGACTCTGTTTGCCCCACCCTAGAAGTTTAATAGAGCAGTTCACTCGCCATTTCATGCGCTTTGAGATGCCGCTTAGCCCAGTACGCTACCTGAAATATCAGCGACGTAAATTGAACAAATGTAATAGAATTTCGCTGAATTCTGATATTAACCTTAATGTAAAATGATCTAAACGGGACTCTGTTCGCCCTAACCTAGAAGTTTAATAGTGCATTTCACTCGCCATTTCATGCGCTTTGAGATGCCGCTTAGCCCAATACGCTATCTCACATATGAGCGACGTAAATTGAACAAATGTGATAGAATTTCCCTGAATTCTTATATTAACCAAAATATAAAATGATCTAATCGGGTCTCTGATTGCCCCATCATAGAAGTTTAGTAGTGCATTTTACTCGCACTTCCACGCGCTTTAAGATGCCGTCTAGCCGAGTACGCTATCTGAAATAGGAGCGACGTAAATTGAACAAATGTGATAGAATTTTGCTGAATTCTTAAATTAACCATAATATAAAATGATCTAATCGGGTCTCTGGTGGCCCTACCCTAGAAGTTTAATAGTGCATTTTACTCGCCATTTCTTACGCTTTGTGACGCCGCTTAGCCCAATACGCTATCTGAAATAGGAGCGACGTAAGTTGAACAAATGTGATAGAATTTCGCTGTATTCTTAAATTAACCAAAATATAAAATGATCTAATCGGGTCTCTGAGTGCCCTAACATAGAAGTTTAATAGTGCATTTCACTCGCCATTTCAGGCCCTTTGAGATGCCGCTTAGCCCAATACGCTATCTGAAATCGGAGCGACGTAAATTGAACAAATGTGATAGAATTTTGCTGAATTCTTAAATTAACCATAATATAAAATGATCTAATCGGGTCACTATTTGCCCTACCCTAGAAGTTTAATAGTGCATTTTCCTCGCCATTTCATGCGCTTTTAGATGCCGCTTAGCCCAATACGCTATCTGAAATAGGAGCTACGTAAATTGAACAAATGTGATAGAATTTCGCTGAATTCTTAAATTAACAATAATATAAAATGATCTAACCGGGTCTCTGTTTGCCCTACCCTAGAAGTTTGATAGTGCATTTTACGCGACATTTCTTGCGCCTTGAGATGCCGCTTAGCCCAATACCCTATCTGAAATAGGAGCGACGTAAGTTGAACAAATGTGATAGAATTGCGCTGAATGCTTATATTAACCGTAATATAAAATGATCTAATCGGGTCTCTGTTTGCCTTACCCTAGAAGTTTAACAGCGCATTTTACTCGCCATTTCATGCGCTTTGAGATGCGCTTAGCCCAATACGCTATCTGAAATAGGAGCGACGTAAGTTGAAGAAATGTGATAGAATTTTGCTGAATTCTTAAATTAACCAAAATATAAAATGATCTAATCGGGTCTCTGAGTGCCCTAACATAGAAGTTTAATAGTGCATTTCACTCGCCATTTCAGGCCCTTTGAGATGCCGCTTAGCCCAATAAGCGATCTGCAATATTAACGACGTAAATTGAACAAATGTGATAGAATTTTGCTGAATCCTTAAATTAACCATAATATAAAATGATCTAATTGGGTCTCCGTTTGCCCTACCCTAGAAGTTTAATATTGCATTTTACTCGCCATTTCATGCGCTTTGAGATGCCGCTTAGCCCAATACGCTATCTGAAATAGGAGCGACGTAAGTTGAACAAATGTGATAGAATTGTGCTGAATTCTTATATTAACCGTAATATAAAATGATCTAATCGGGTCTCTGTTTGCCTTACCCTAGAAGTTTAATAGTGCATTTTACTCGCCATTTCATGCGCTTTGAGGTGCCGCTTAGCCCAATACGCTATCTGAAATAGGAGCGACGTAAATTGAACAAATGTGATAGAACATTGCTGAATTCTTAAATTAACCATAATATAAAATGATCTAATCGGGTCTCTGATTCCCCTATCATAGAAGTTTAATAGTGCATTTTACTCGCCATTCCACGCGCTTTAAGTTGCCGCCTAGCCCAGTACGCTATCTGAAATAGGAGCGACGAAAGTTGAACAAATGTGATAGAATTTCGCTGAATTCTTATATTAACCTTAATGTAAAATGATCTAATCGAGTCTCTGTTTACCGTACCCTAGAAGTTTAATAGTGCATTTTACTCGCCATTTCATGCGCTTTGAGATGCCGCTTAGCCCAATACGCTATCTGAAATAGGAGCGACGTAAATTGAACAAATGTGATAGAATTTCGCTGAATTCTTAAATTAACCATAATATAAAATGATCTAATCGGGTCTCAGTTTACCCTACCCTGGAAGTTTAATAGTGCATTTTACACGCCATTTCATGCGTTTTGAGATGCCGCTTAGCCCAATACGCTGTCTGAAATAGGAGCTACGTAAATTTAGCAAATGTGATAGGATTTCGCTGAGTTCTTATATTAACCTTAATGTAAAATGATCTAATCGGGTCTCTATTCGCAATACCCTAGAAGTTTAATAGTGCATTTCGCTGGTCATTTCATGCGCTATGAGATGCCGCTTAGCCCAATTCGCTATCTGAAATGGGAGCGACGTAAATTGAACAAATGTGATAGAATTTCGCTGAACTCTTATATTAACCAAAATATAAAATGATCTAATCTGGTCTCTGATTGCCCTTTCATAGAAGGTTAATAGTGCATTTTACTCGCCATTCCACGCGCTTTAAGATGCCGCCTAGCACAGTAGGCTATCTGAAATAGGAGCGGCGTAAATTGAATAAATGTGATAGAATTTCGCTGAATTCTTTCATTAACCAAAATATAAAATGATCTAATCGGGTCTCTGATTCCCCTATCATAGAAGTTTAATAGTGCATTTTACTCGCCATTCCACGCGCTTTAAGATGCCGCCTAGCCCAGTAGGCTATCTGAAATAGGAGCGACGTAAATTGAACAAATGTGATAGGATTTCCCTGAATTCTTTTATTAACCGTAATATAAAATGATCTAATCTGGTCTCTGTTTGCCCTACCCTAGAAGTTTAATAGTGCACTTCACTCGTCATTCCACGCGCTTTAAGGTGCCGGCTAGCCCAGTACGCTATCTGAAACAGGAGCGACGTAAATTGAACAAATGTGATAGAATTTCGCTGAATTCTTAAATTACCCATAACATAAAATGATCTAATCGGGTCTCTGTTTACCGTACCCTAGAAGTATAATAGTGCATTTTACTCGCAATTCCACGCGCTTTAAGATGCCGCCTAGCTCAGTACGCTATCTGAAATAGGAGCGACGTAAATTTAACAAATGTGATAGAATTACGCTGAATTCCTGTATTAACCGTAATATAAAATGATCTAATCGGGTCTCTGATTGCCCTATCATAGAAGTTGAATAGTGCATTTTACTCGCCATTCCACGCGCTTTAAGATACCGCCTAGCCCAGTACGCTATCTGAAATAGGAGCGACGTAAATTTAACAAATGTGATAGAATTACGCTGAATTCCTGTATTAACCGTAATATAAAATGATCTAATCGGGTCTCTGATTGCCCTATCATAGAAGTTGAATAGTGCGTTATACTCGCCATTCCACGCGCTTTAAGATGCAGCCTAGCCCAGTAGGCTGTCTGAAATAGGAGCGACGTAAATTGCACAAATGTGATAGAATTTCGCTGAATTCTTGTATTAACCGTAATATAAAATGATGTAATCGGGTCTCTGATTGCCCTATCATAGTAGTTGAATAGTGCATTTTACTCGCCATTCCACGCGCTTTGAGGTGCCGCTTAGCCCAATACACTATCTGAAATAGGAGCGACGTAAGTTGAACAAATGTGATAGAATTTCGCTGAATTCTTAAATTAACCATAATATAAAGTGATCTAATCGAGTCTCTGTTTACCGTACCCTAGAAGTTTAATAGTGCATTTTACTCGCCATTTCATGCTCTTTGGGGTGCCGCTTAGCCCAATACGCTATCTGAAATAGGAGCGACATAAATTGAACAAATGTGATAGGATTTCCCTGAATTCTTTTATTAACCATACTGTAAAATGATCTAATCGGGTCTCTGTTTGCCCTACCCTAGAAGTTTAATGGTGCATTTTACTCGCCATTTCATGCGCTTTGAGATGCCGCTTAGCCCAATACGCTATCTGAAATAGGAGCGACGTAAATTGAACAAATGTGATAGAATTTCGCTGAATTCTTAAATTAACCATAATATAAAATGATCTAATCGGGTCTCTGTTTACCCTACCCTAGAAGTTTAATAGTGCATTTTACACGCCATTTCATGCGCTTTGAGATGCCGCTTAGCCCAATACGCTGTCTGAAATAGGAGCTACGTAAATTTAGCAAATGTGATAGGATTTCGCTGAGTTCTTATATTAACCTTAATGTAAAATGATCTAATCGGGTCTCTATTCGCAATACCCTAGAAGTTTAATAGTGCATTTCGCTGGTCATTTCATGCGCTTTGAGATGCCGCTTAGCCCAATTCGCTATCTGAAATGGGAGCGACGTAAATTGAACAAATGTGATAGAATTTCGCTGAACTCTTATATTAACCAAAATATAAAATGATCTAATCTGGTCTCTGATTGCCCTTTCATAGAAGGTTAATAGTGCATTTTACTCGCCATTCCACGCGCTTTAAGATGCCGCCTAGCACAGTAGGCTATCTGAAATAGGAGCGACGTAAATTGAATAAATGTGATAGAATTTCGCTGAATTCTTTCATTAACCAAAATATAAAATGATCTAATCGGGTCTCTGATTCCCCTATCATAGAAGTTTAATAGTGCATTTTACTCGCCATTCCACGCGCTTTAAGATGCCGCCTAGCCCAGTAGGCTATCTGAAATAGGAGCGACGTAAATTGAACAAATGTGATAGGATTTCCCTGAATTCTTTTATTAACCATAATGTAAAATGATCTAATCGGGTCTCTGTTTGCCCTACCCTAGAAGCTTAATAGTGCATTTTACTGGCCATTTCATGCGCTTTGAGGTGCCGCTTAGCCCAATACACTATCTGAAATAGGAGCGACGTAAATTGAACAAATGTGATAGAATTTCGCTGAATTCTTATATTAACCAAAATATAAAATGATCTAATCGGGTCTCTGATTCCCCTATCATAGAAGTTTAATAGTGCATTTTACTCGCCATTCCACGCGCTTTAAGATGCCGCCTAGCCCAGTACGCTATCTGAAATAGGAGCGACGTAAGTTGAACAAATGCGATAGAATTACGCTGAAATCTTATATTAACCGTAATATAAAATGATCTAATCGGGTCTCTGTTTGCTTTACCCTATAAGTTTAATAGTGCATTTTACTCGCCATTTCTTGCGCTTTGAGATGCCGCCTCGCCCAGTACGCCATCTGAAATAGGAGCGACGTAGATTGAACAAATGTGATAGAACATTGCTGAATTCTTAAATTAACCATAATATAAGATGATCAAATCGGGTCTCTGTTTGCCCTACCCTAGAAGTATAATAGTGCATTTTACTCGCCATTTCATGCGCTTTGAGATGCCGCTTAGTTCAACACGCTATCTGAAATAGGAGCGACGTAAATTGAACAAATGTGATAGAATGTCCCTGAATTCTTATATTAAACAAAATATAAAATGATCTAATCGGGTCTCTGATTGCCCTATCATAGAAGTTTAATAGTACATTTTACTCGCCATTCCACGCGCTTTAAGATGCCGCCTAGCACAGGACGCTATCTGAAATAGTAGCGACGTAAGTTAAACAAATGTGACAGAATTACGCAGAATTCTTATATAAACAGTAATATAAAATGATCTAATCGGGTCTCTGTTTCCCTTACCATAGACGTTTAATAGTGCATTTTACTCGCCATTTCATGCGCTTTGCGATGCCGCTTAGGCCAATCCGCTATCTGAAATAGGAGCGACGTAAATTGAATAAATGTGATAGAATTTCGCTGAACACTTATATTAACCAAAATATAAAATGATCTAATCTGGTCTCTGTTTGCCTTACCCTAGAAGTTTAATAGTGCATTTTACTCGCCATTTATTGCGCTTTGAGATGCCGCTTAGCCCAATACGCTATCTGAAATAGGAGCGACGAAAGTTGAACAAATGTGATAGAATTTCGCTGAATTCTTATATTAACCTTAATGTAAAATGATCTAATCGGGTCTCTGATCGCCCTACCCTGGAAGATTAATAGTGCATTTCATTCGTCATTTCATGCGCTGTGAGATGCCGCTTAGCCCACTACGCTATCTGAAATAGGAGCGCCGTAAATTGAACAAATGTGATAGAATTTCGCTGAATTCTTATACTAACCAAAATATAAAATGATCTAATCAGGTCTCTGATTGCCCTATCATAGACGTTTAATAGTGCATTTTACTCGCCATTCCACGCGTTTTAAGATGCCGCCTAGCCCACTGCGCTATCTGATATAAGAGCGACGTGAATTGAACAAATGTGATAGGATTTCGCTGAATACTTATATTAACCAAAATATAAAATGATCTAATCTGGTCTCTGATTGCCCTATCATAGAAGGTTAATAGTGCGTTATACTCGCCATTCCACGCGCTTTAAGATGCAGCCTAGCCCAGTAGGCTGTCTGAAATAGGAGCGACGTAAATTGCACAAATGTGATAGAATTTCGCTGAATTCTTGTATTAACCGTAATATAAAATGATGTAATCGGGTCTCTGATTGCCCTATCATAGAAGTTGAATAGTTTATTTCACTCGTCATTTCATGTGCTTTGAGATGCCGCTTAGCCCAATTCGCTATCTGAAATAGGAGCGACGTAAATTGAATAAATGTGATAGAATTTCGCCGAACACTTATATTAACCAAAATATAAAATGATCTAATCTGGTCTCTGATTGCCCTATCATAGAAGGTTAATAGTGCGTTATACTCGCCATTCCACGCGCTTTAATATGCCGGTTAGCCCAGTAGGCAATCTGAAATAGGAGCGACGTAAATTGCACAAATGTGATAGAATTTCGCTGAATTCTTAAATTAACCATAATATAAAATGATCTAATCGGGTCTCTGTTTACCCTACCCTAGAAGTTTAATAGTGCATTTTACACGCCATTTCATGCGTTTTGAGATGCCGCTTAGCCCAATACGCTGTCTGAAATAGGAGCTACGTAAATTTAGCAAATGTGATAGGATTTCGCTGAGTTCTTATATTAACCTTAATGTAAAATGATCTAATCGGGTCTCTATTCGCAATACCCTAGAAGTTTAATAGTGCATTTCGCTGGTCATTTCATGCGCTTTGAGATGCCGCTTAGCCCAATTCGCTATCTGAAATGGGAGCGACGTAAATTGAACAAATGTGATAGAATTTCGCTGAACTCTTATATTAACCAAAATATAAAATGATCTAATCTGGTCTCTGATTGCCCTGTCATAGAAGGTTAATAGTGCATTTTACTCGCCATTCCACGCGCTTTAAGATGCCGCCTAGCACAGTAGGCTATCTGAAACAGGAGCGACGTAAATTGAATAAATGTGATAGAATTTCGCTGAATTCTTTCATTAACCAAAATATAAAATGATCTAATCGGGTCTCTGATTCCCCTATCATAGAAGTTTAATAGTGCATTTTACTCGCCATTCCACGCGCTTTAAGATGCCGCCTAGCCCAGTAGGCTAGCTGAAATAGGAGCGACGTAAGTTTAACAAATGTGATAGGATTTCCCTGAATTCTTTTATTAACCATAATGTAAAATGATCTAATCGGGTCTCTGTTTGCCCTACCCTAGAAGCTTAATAGTGCATTTTACTGGCCATTTCATGCGCTTTGAGGTGCCGCTTAGCCCAATACACTATCTGAAATAGGAGCGACGTAAATTGAACAAATGTGATAGAATTTAGCTGAATTCTTATATTAACCAAAATATAAAATGATCTAATCGGGTCTCTGATTGCCCTATCATAGAAGTTTAATAGTACATTTTACTCGCCATTCCACCCGCTTTAAGATGCCGCCTAGCACAGGACGCTATCTGAAATAGTAGCGACGTAAGTTAAACAAATGTGACAGAATTACGCAGAATTCTTATATAAACCGTAATATAAAATGATCTAATCGGGTCTCTGTTTCCCTTACCATAGACGTTTAATAGTGCATTTTACTTGCCATTTCATGCGCTTTGCGATGCCGCTTAGGCCAATCCGCTATCTGAAATAGGAGCGACGTAAATTGAATAAATGTGATAGAATTTCGCTGACCTCTTATATTAACCAAAATATAAAATGATCTAATCTGGTCTCTGTTTGCCTTACCCTAGAAGTTTAATAGTGCATTTTACTCTCCATTTCTTGCGCTTTGAGATGCCGCTTAGCCCAATATGCTATCTGAAATAGGAGCGACGAAAGATGAACAAATGTGATAGAATTTCGCTGAATTCTTATATTAACCTTAATGTAAAATGATCTAATCGGGTCTCTGATCGCCCTACCCTGGAAGATTAATAGTGCTTTTCATTCGTCATTTCATGCGCTGTGAGATGCCGCTTAGCCCACTACGCTATCTGAAATAGGAGCGCCGTAAATTGAACAAATGTGATAGAATTTCGCTGAATTCTTATACTAACCAAAATGTAAAATGATCTAATCAGGTCTCTGATTGCCCTATCATAGACGTTTAATAGTGCATTTTACTCGCCATTCCACGCGCTTTAAGATGCCGCCTAGTCCACTGCGCTATCTGATATAAGAGCGACGTGAATTGAACAAATGTGATAGGATTTCGCTGAATACTTGTATTAACCAAAATATAAAATGATCTAATCGGCTCTCTGTTTACCGTACCCTAGAAGTTTAATAGTGCATTTTACTCGCAATTCCACGCGCTTTAAGATGCCGCCTAGCCCAGTACGCTATCTGAAATAGGAGCGACGTAAATTTAACAAATGTGATAGAATTTCGCTGAACTCTTATATTAACCAAAATATAAAATGATCTAATCGGGTCTCTGAGTGCCCTATCATAGAAGTATAATAGTGCATTTTACTCGCCATTCCACGCGCATTAAGTTGCCGCCTAGCCCAGTACGCTACCTGATATAGCAGCGACGTAAATTGAACAAATGTTATAGAATTTTGCTGAATTCTTAAATTAACCGTAATATAAAATGATCTAATCGGGTATCTGTTTGCCTTATCCTAGATGTTTAACAGTGCATTTTACTCGCCATTTCATGCGCATTGAGATGCCGCTTATCCCAATACGCTATCGGAAATAGGAGCGACGTAAATTGAACAAATGTGATAGAATTTCGCTGAATTCTTTCATTAACCAAAATATAAAATGATCTAATCGGGTCTCTGATTCCCCTATCATAGAAGTTTAATAGTGCATTTTACTCGCCATTCCACGCGCTTTAAGATGCCGCCTAGCCCAGTACGCTATCTGAAATAGGAGCGACGTAAGTTGAACAAATGCGATAGAATTACGCTGAAATCTTATATTAACCGTAATATAAAATGATCTAATCGGGTCTCTGTTTGCCTTACCCTAGAAGTTTAATAGTGCATTTTACTCGCCATTTCTTGCGCTTTGAGATGCCGCCTCGCCCAGTACGCCATCTGAAATAGGAGCGACGTAAATTGAACAAATGTGATAGAACATTGCTGAATTCTTAAATTAACCATAATATAAAATGATCTAATCGGGTCTCTGATTCCCCTATCATAGAAGTTTAATAGTGCATTTTACTCGCCATTCCACGCGCTTTAAGTTGCCGCCTAGCCCAGTACGCTATCTGAAATAGGAGCGACGTAAGTTGAACAAATGTGATAGAATTACGCTGAAATATTATATTCACCGGAATATAAAATGATCTAATCGGGTCTCTGTTTGCCCTACCCTAGAAGTTTAATGGTGCATTTTACTCGCCATTTCATGCGCTTTGAGATGCCGCTTAACCCAATACGCTATCTGAAATAGGAGCGACGTAAATTGAACAAATGTGATAGAATTTCGCTGAATTCTTTCATTAACCAAAATATAAAATGATCTAATCGGGTCTCTGATTCCCCTATCATAGAAGTTTAATAGTGCATTTTACTCGCCATTCCACGCGCTTTAAGATGCCGCCTAGCCCAGTACGCTATCTGAAATAGGAGCGGCGTAAGTTGAACAAATGCGATAGAATTACGCTGAAATCTTATATTAACCGTAATATAAAATGATCTAATCGGGTCTCTGTTTGCCTTACGCTAGAAGTTTAATAGTGCATTTTACTCGCCATTTCTTGCGCTTTGAGATGCCGCCTCGCCCAGTACGCCATCTGAAATAGGAGCGACGTAAATTGAACAAATGTGATAGAACATTGCTGAATTCTTAAATTAACCATAACATAAAATGATCTAATCGGGTCTCTGATTCCCCTATCATAGAAGTTTAATAGTGCATTTTACTCGCCATTCCACGCGCTTTAAGTTGCCGCCTAGCCCAGTACGCTATCTGAAATAGGAGCGACGTAAGTTGAACAAATGTGATAGAATTACGCTGAAATATTATATTCACCGGAATATAAAATGATCTAATCGGGTCTCTGTTTGCCCTACCCTAGAAGTATAATAGTGCATTTTACTCGCCATTTCATGCGCTTTGAGGTGCTGCTTAGCCCAATACACTATCTGAAATAGGAGCGACGTAAATTGAACAAATGTGATAGAATTTCGCTGAATTCTTATATTAACCAAAATATAAAATGATCTAATCGGGTCTCTGAGTGCCCTATCATAGAAGTATAATAGTGCATTTTACTCGCCATTCCACGCGCATTAAGTTGCCGCCTAGCCCAGTACGCTATCTGATATAGCAGCGACGTAAATTGAACAAATATTATAGAATTTTGCTGAATTCTTAAATTAACCGTAATATAAAATGATCTAATCGGGTCTCTGTTTGCCTTATCCTAGATGTTTAACAGTGCATTTTACTCGCCATTTCATGCGCATTGAGATGCCGCTTATCCCAATACGCTATCTGAAATAGGAGCGACGTAAATTGAACAAATGTGATAGAATTTCGCTGAATTCTTTCATTAACCAAAATATAAAATGATCTAATCGGGTCTCTGATTCCCCTATCATCGAAGTTTAATAGTGCATTTTACTAGCCATTCCACGCGCTTTAAGATGCCGCCTAGCCCAGTACGCTATCTGAAATAGGAGCGGCGTAAGTTGAACAAATGCGATAGAATTACGCTGAAATCTTATATTAACCGTAATATAAAATGATCTAATCGGGTCTCTGTTTGCCTTACCCTAGAAGTTTAATAGTGCATTTTACTCGCCATTTCTTGCACTTTGAGATGCCGCCTAGCCCAGTACGCCATCTGCAATAGGAGCGACGTAAATTGAACAAATGTGATAGAACATTGCTGAATTCTTAAATTAACCATAATATAAAATGATATAATCTGGTCTCTGTTTGCCCTACCCTAGAAGTTTAATAGTGCATTTCACTCGTCATTCCACGCGCTTTAAGATGCCGGCTAGCCCAGTACGCTATCTGAAACAGGAGCGACGTAAATTGAACAAATGCGATAGAATTTTGCTGAATTCTTAAATTAACCATAACATAAAATGATCTAATCGGGTCCCTGTTTGCCCTACCCTAGAAGTTTAATAGTGCATTTTACTCGCCATTTCATGCCCTTTGAGGTGCCGCTTAGGCCAATCCGCTATCTGAAATAGGAGTGGCGTAAGTTGAACAAATGTGATAGAATTTCGCTGAATTCTTTCATTAACCATAATGTAAAATGATCTAATCGGGTCTCTGTTCGCCGTAGCCTAGAAGTTTAATAGTGCATTTTATTCGCCATTTCATGCTCTTTGAGATGCCGCTTAGCCCAATCCGCTATCTGAAATAGGAGCGACGTAAATTGAACAAATGTGATAGAATTTACCTGAATTCTTATATTAACCAAAATATAAAATGATCTAATCGGGTCTCTGATTGCCCTATCATAGAAGATTAATAGTGCATTTTACTCGCCATTCCACGCGCTTTAAGATGTCGCCTAGACCAATCCGCTATCTGAAATAGGAGCGGCGTAAGTTGAACAAATGTGATAGAATTTGGCTAAATTCTTAAATTAAGCATAATATAAAATGATGTAATCGGGTCTCTGTTTGCCCTACCTTAGCAGTTTCATAGTGCATTTCTTGCGCTTTGAGATGCCGCTTAGCCCAAGACGCTATCTGAAATATCAGCGACTTGAATTGAACAAATGTGATAGAATTTCCCTGAATTCTTATAATAACCTTAATGTAATATCATCTAATAGGGTCACTGTTCGCCCTACCCTAGAAGTTTAATAGTGCATTTTACTCGCCATTTCATGCGCTTTGAGGTGCCGCTTAGGCCAATCCGCTATCTGAAATAGGAGCGGCGTAAGTTGGACAAATGTGATAGAATTTCGCTGAATCCTTATATTAACCAATATATAAAATGGTATAATCGGGTCTCTGATTGCCCTATCATAGAAGTTTAATAGTGCATTTTACTAGCCATTCCACGCGCTTTAAGATGCCGCCTAGCTCAGTACGCTATCTGAAATAGGAGCGACGTAAGTTGAACAAATGTGATAGAATTACGCTGAATTCTTATATTAACCGTAATATAAAATGATCTAATCGGGTCTCTGTTTGCCTTATCCTAGATGTTTAACAGTGCATTTTCCTCGCCATTTCATGCGCATTGAGATGCCGCTTATCCCAATACCCTATCTGAAATAGGAGCGACGTAAATTGAACAAATGTGATAGAATTTCGCTGAATTCTTTCATTAACCAAAATATAAAATGATCTAATCGGGTCTCTGATTCCCCTATCATAGAAGTTTAATAGTGCATTTTACTCGCCATTCCACGCGCTTTAAGATGCCGCCTAGCCCAGTACGCTATCTGAAATAGGAGCGGCGTAAGTTGAACAAATGCGATAGAATTACGCTGAAATCTTATATTAACCGTAATATAAAATGATCTAATCGGGTCTCTGTTTGCCTTACAATAGAAGTTTAATAGTGCATTTTACTCGCCATTTCTTGCACTTTGAGATGCCGCCTAGCCCAGTACGCCATCTGCAATAGGAGCGACGTAAATTGAACAAATGTGATAGAACATTGCTGAATTCTTAAATTAACCATAATATAAAATGATATAATCTGGTCTCTGTTTGCCCTACCCTAGAAGTTTAATAGTGCATTTCACTCGTCATTCCACGCGCTTTAAGATGCCGGCTAGCCCAGTACGCTATCTGAAACAGGTGCGACGTAAATTGAACAAATGCGATAGAATTTTGCTGAATTCTTAAATTAACCATAACATAAAATGATCTAATCGGGTCTCTGTTTGCCCTACCCTAGAAGTTTAATAGTGCATTTTACTCGACATTTCATGCGCTTTGCGATGCCGCTTAGGCCAATCCGCTCTCTGAAATAGGAGCGGCGTAAGTTGAACAAATGTGATAGAATTTCGCTGAATTCTTTCATTAACCATAATGTAAAATGATCTAATCGGGTCTCTGATTCCCCTATCATAGAAGTTTAATAGTGCATTTTACTCGCCATTCCACGCGCTTTAAGATGCCGCCTAGCCCAGTGCGCTATCTGAAATAGGAGCGACGTAAGTTTAACAAATGCGATAGAATTACGCTGAAATCTTATATTAACCGTAATATAAAATGATCTAATCGGGTCTCTGTTTGCCTTATCCTAGAAGTTTAGTAGTGCATTTTACTCGCCATTTCTTGCGCTTTGAGATGCCGCCTCGCCCAGTACGCCATCTGAAATAGGAGCGACGTAAATTGAACAAATGTGATAGAACATTGCTGAATTCTTAAATTAACCATAATATAAAATGATCTAATCGGGTGTCTGATTCCCCTATCATAGAAGTTTAATAGTGCATTTTACTCGCCATTACACGCGCATTAAGTTGCCGCCTTGCCCAGTACGCTATCTGAAATAGGAGCGACGTAAGTTGAACAAATGTGATAGAATTACGCTGAAATATTATATGCACCGGAATATAAAATGATCTAATCGGGTCTCTGTTTGCCTTACCCTATAAGTTTAATAGTGCATTTTACTCGCCATTTCATGCGCTTTGAGATGCCGCCTAGCCTAGTACGCTATCTGAAATAGGAGCGACGTAAATTGAACAAATGTGATAGAACATTCCTGAATTCTTAAATTAACCATAATATAAAATGATCAAATCGGGTCTCTGTTTGCCCTACCCTAGAAGTATAATAGTGCATTTTACTCGCCATTTCATGCGCTTTGAGATGCCGCTTAGTTCAACACGCTATCTGAAATAGGAGCGACGTAAATTGAACAAATGTGATAGAATGTCCCTGAATTCTTATATTAAACAAAATATAAAATGCTCTAATCGGGTCTCTGATTGCCCTATCATAGAAGTTTAATAGTACATTTTACTCGCCATTCCACGCGCTTTAAGATGCCGCCTAGCACAGGACGCTATCTGAAATAGGAGCGTCGAAAGTTGAACAAATGTGATAGAATTTCGCTGAATTCTTATATTAACCTTAATGTAAAATGATCTAATCGGGTCTCTGATCGCCCTACCCTGGAAGATTAATAGTGCATTTCATTCGTCATTTCATGCGCTGTGAGATGCCGCTTAGCCCACTACGCTATCTGAAATAGGAGCGCCGTAAATTGAACAAATGTGATAGAATTTCGCTGAATTCTTATACTAACCAGAATATAAAATGATCTAATCAGGTCTCTGATTGCCCTATCATAGACGTTTAATAGTGCATTTTACTCGCCATTCCACGCGCTTCAAGATGCCGCCTAGCCCACTGCGCTATCTGAAATAGGAGCGACGTAAATTTAACAAATGTGATAGAATTACGCTGAATTCTTGTATTAACCGTAATATAAAATGATCTAATCGGGTCTCTGATTGCCCTATCATAGAAGTTGAATAGTGCATTTCACTCGTCATTTCATGCGCTTTGAGGTTGCGCTTAGCCCAATTCGCTATCTGAAATAGGAGCGACGTAAATTGAATAAATGTGATAGAATTTCGCTGAACACTTATATTAACCAAAATATAAAATGATCTAATCTGGTCTCTGATTGCCCTATCATAGAAGGTTAATAGTGCGTTATACTCGCCATTCCACGCGCTTTAAGATGCCGCCTAGCCCAGTAGGCTATCTGAAATAGGAGCGACGTAAATTGCACAAATGTGATAGAATTTCGCTGAATTCTTAAATTAACCATAATATAAAATGATCTAATCGGGTCTCTGTTTACCGTACCCTAGAAGTTTAATAGTGCATTTTACTCGCCATTTCATGCACTTTGAGGTGCCGCTTAGCCCAATACGCTATCTGAAATGGGAGCGACGTAAATTGAACAAATGTGATAGAATTTCGATGAATTCTTAAATTAACCATAATATAAAATGATCTAATCTGGTCTCTGTTTGCCCTACCCTAGAAGTTTGATAGTGCATTTTACTCGCCATTTCATGCGCTTTGAGGTGCCGCTTAGCCCAACACGCTATCTGAAATAGGAGTGACGTAAATTGAACAAATGTGATAGAATTTCGCTGAATTCTTAAATTAACCATAATATAAAATGATCTAATCTGGTCTCTGTTTGCCCTACCCTAGAAGTTTAATAGTGCATTTTACTCGCCATTTCATGCGCTTTGAGGTGCCGCTTAGCCCAATACACTATCTGAAATAGGAGCGACGTAAATTGAACAAATGTGATAGAATTTCGCTGAATTCTTATATTAACCAAAATATAAAATGATCTAATCGGGTCTCTGAGTGCCCTATCATAGAAGTATAATAGTGCATTTTACTCGCCATTCCACGCGCATTAAGTTGCCGCCTAGCCCAGTACGCTATCTGATATAGCAGCGACGTAAATTGAACAAATGTTATAGAATTTTGCTGAATTCTTAAATTAACCGTAATATAAAATGATCTAATCGGGTCTCTGTTTGCCTTATCCTAGATGTTTAACAGTGCATTTTACTCGCCATTTCATGCGCATTGAGACGCCGCTTATCCCAATACGCTATCTGAAATAGGAGCGACGTAAATTGAACAAATGTGATAGAATTTCGCTCAATTCTTTCATTAACCAAAATATAAAATGATCTAATCGGGTCTCTGATTCCTCTATCATAGAAGTTTAATAGTGCATTTTACTCGCCATTCCACGCGCTTTAAGATGCCGCCTAGCCCAGTACGCTATCTGAAATAGGAGCGACGTAAATTGAACAAATGCGATAGAATTTTGCTGAATTCTTAAATTAACCATAACATAAAAAGATCTAACCGGGTCTCTGTTTGCCCTACCCTAGAAGTTAAATAGTGCATTTTACTCGACATTTCATGCGCTTTGCGATGCCGCTTAGGCCAATCCGCTATCTGAAATAGGAGCGGCGTAAGTTGAACAAATGTGATAGAATTTCGCTGAATTCTTTCATTAACCATAATGTAAAATGATCTAATCGGGTCTCTGTTAGCCGTAGCCTAGAAGTTTAATAGTGCATTTTATTCGCCATTTCATGCTCTTTGAGATGCCGCTTAGCCCAATCCGCTATCTGAAATAGGAGCGACGTAAATTGAACAAATGTGATAGAATTTGGCTGAATTCTTCAATTAAGCATAATATAAAATGATCTAATCGGGTCTCTGTTTGCCCTACCTTAGCAGTTTCATAGTGCATTTCTTGCGCTTTGAGATGCCGCTTAGCCCAATACGCTATCTGAAATATCAGCGACTTGAATTGAACAAATGTGATAGGATTTCGCTGAATTCTTTCATTAACCATAATGTAAAATGATCTAATCGGGTCTCTGTTCGCCGTAGCCTAGAAGTTTAATAGTGCACTTTACTCGCCATTCCACGCGCTTTAAGTTGCCGCCTAGCCCAGTACGCTATCTGAAATAGGAGCGACGTAAGTTGAACAAATGTGATAGAATTACGCTGAAATATTATATTAACCGTAATATAAAATGATCTAATCGGGTCTCTGTTTGCCTTACCCTAGAAGTTTAATAGTGCATTTTACTCGCCATTTCTTGCGCTTTGAGATGCCGCCTAGCCCAGTACGCCATCTGAAATAGGAGCGACGTAAATTGAACAAATGTGATAGAACATTCCTGAATTCTTAAATTAACCATAACATAAAATGATCAAATCGGGTCTCTGTTTGCCCTACCCAAGAAGTATAATAGTGCATTTTACTCGCCATTTCATGCGCTTTGGGATGCCGCACAGTTCAACACGCTATCTGTAATAGGAGCGACGTAAATTGAACAAATGTGATAGAGTGTCCCTGAATTCTTATATTCAACAAAATATAAAATGATCTAATCGGGTCTCTGATTGCCCTATCATAGAAGTTTAATAGTACATTTTACCCGCCATTCCACGCGCTTTAACATGCCGCCTAGCACAGGACGCTATCTGAAATAGTAGCGACGTAAGTTGAACAAATGTGACAGAATTACGCAGAATTCTTATATAAACCGGAATATAAAATGATCTAATCGGGTCTCTCTTTGCCTTACCCTAGAAGTTTAATAGTGCATTTCACTCGTCGTTTCATGCGCTTTGAGATGCCGCTTAGCCCAGTACGCTATCTGAAATAGGAGCGACGTAAATTGAACAAATGTGATGGAATTTCCCTGAATTCTTATAATAACCTTAATGTAAAATGATCTAATCGGGTCTCTGTTCGACCTACCCTAGAAGTTTAATAGTGCATTTCACTCGTCATTTCATGCGCTTTGAGATGCCACTTATCCCAATACGCTATCTGAAATAGCAGCGAAATAAATTGCACAAATGTGATAGAATTTCGCTGAATCCTTATATTAACCAAAATATAAAATGATCTAATCGGGTCTCTGATTGCCCTATCATAGAAGTTTAGTAGTGCATTTTACTCGCCATTCCACGCGCTTTAAGATGCCGCCTAGCCCAGTACGCTATCTGAAATAGGAGCGACGTAAGTTGAACAAATGTGACTGAACTACGCTGAATTCTTATATTAACCGTAATATAAAATGATCTAATCGGGTCTCTGTTTGCCTTACCCTAGAAGTTTAATAGTGCATTTTACACGCCATCTCATGCGCTTTGAGATGCCGCCTAGCCCAGTACGCTATCTGAAATAGGAGCGACGTAAATTGAACAAATGTGATAGACTTTTGCTGAATTCTTTTATTAACCATAATGTAAAATGATCTAATCGGGTCTCTGATTGCCCTATCATAGAAGTTTAATAGTGCATTTTACTAGCCATTCCACGCGCTTTAAGATGCCGCCTAGGTCAGTACGCTATCTGAAATAGGAGCGACGTAAGTTGAACAAATGTGATAGAATTACGCTGAATTCTTATATTAACCGTAATATAAAATGATCTAATCGGGTCTCTGTTTGCCTTATCCTAGATGTTTAACAGTGCATTTTACTCGCCAGTTCATGCGCATTGAGATGCCGCTTATCCCAACACGCTATCTGAAATAGGAGCGACGTAAATTGAACAAATGTGATAGAATTTCGCTGAATTCTTTCATTAACCAAAATATAAAATGATCTAATCGGGTCTCTGATTCCCCTATCATAGAAGTTTAATAGTGCATTTTACTCGCCATTCCACGCGCTTTAAGATGCCTCCTAGCCCAGTACGCCATCTGCAATAGGAGCGACGGAAATTGAACAAATGTGATAGAACATTGCTGAATTCTTAAATTAACCATAATATAAAATGATATAATCTGGTCTCTGTTTGCCCTACCCGAGAAGTTTAATAGTGCTTTTCACTCGTCATTCCACGCGCTTTAAGATGCCGGCTAGCCCAGTACGCTATCTGAAACAGGAGCGACGTAAATTGAACAAATGCGATAGAATTTTGCTGAATTCTTAAATTAAGCATAATATAAAATGATCTAATCGGGTCTCTGTTTGCGCTACCCTAGCAGCTTAATAGTGCATTTTACTCGCCATTTCTTGCGCTTTGAGATGCCGCTTAGCCTAATGCGCTATCTGAAATATCAGCGACTTAAATTGAACAAATGTGATAGGATTTCGCTGAATTCTTATATAAACCTTAATGTAAAATGATCCAATCGGGTCTCTATTCGCAATACCCTAGAAGTTTAATAGTGCATTTCACTCGTCATTTCATGCGCTTTGAGATGCCGCTTACCCCAATTCGCTATCTGAAATAGGAGCGACGTAAATTGAATAAATGTGATAGAATTTCGCTGAACTCTTATATTAACCAAAATATAAAATGATCTAATCTGTTCTCTGATTGCCCTTTCGTAGAAGGCTAATAGTGCATTTTACTCGCCCTTCCGCGCGCTTTAAGATGCCGCCTAGCCCAGTACGCTATCTGAAATAGGAGCGACGTAAATTTAACAAATGTGATAGAGTTACGCTGAATTCTTATATTAACCGTAATATAAAATGATCTAATCGGGTCTCTGTTTGCCTTACCCTCGAAGTTTAATAGTGCATTTTACTCGCCATTTCATGCGCTTTGAGATGCCGCCTAGCCTAGTACACTATCTGAAATAGGAGCGACGTAAATTGAACAAATGTGATAGAATGTCCCTGAATTCTTATATTAAACAAAATATAAAAGGATCTAATCGGGTCTCTGATTGCCCTATCATAGAAGTTTAATAGTGCATTTTACCCGCCATCCCACGCGCTTTAAGATGCCGCCTAGCACAGGACGCTATCTGAAATAGTAGCGACGTAAGTTGAAAAAATGTGACAGAATTACGCAGAATTCTCATATAAACCGTAATATAAAATGATCTAATCGGGTCTCTGTTTGCCTTACCCTAGACGTTTAATAGTGCATTTTACTCGCCATTTCATGCGCTTTGCGATGCCGCTTAGGCCAATCCGCTATCTGAAATAGGAGCGACGTAAATTGAACAAATGTGATAGAATTTCCCTGAATTCTTATATTAACCAAAATATAAAATGATCTAATCGGGTCTCTGATTGCCCTATCATAGAAGTTTAATAGTGCATTTTACTCGCCATTCCACGCGCTTTAAGATGTCGCCTAGACCAATCCGCTATCTGAAATAGGAGCGGCGTAAGTTGAACAAATGTGATAGAATTTGGCGGAATTCTTAAATTAAGCATAATATAAAATGATCTAATCGGGTCTCTGTTTGCCCCACGTTAGCAGTTTCATAGTGCATTTCTTGCGCTTTGAGATGCCGCTTAGCCCAATACGCTATCTGAAATATCAGCGACTTGAATTGAACAAATGTGATAGGATTTCGCTGAATTCTTATATAAACCTTAATGTAAAATGATCTAATCGGGTCTCTATTCGCAATACCCTAGAAGTTTAATAGTGCATTTCACTCGTCATTTCATGCGCTTTGAGATGCCGCTTAGCCCAATTCGCTATCTGAAATAGGAGCGACGTAAATTGAATAAATGTGATAGAATTTCGCTGAACTCTTATATTAACCAAAATATAAAATGATCTAATCTGTTCTCTGATTGCCCTTTCGTAGAAGGCTAATAGTGCATTTTACTCGCCCTTCCACGCGCTTTAAGATGCCGCCTAGCCCAGTACGCTATCTGAAATAGGAGCGACGTAAGTTGAACAAATGTGATAGAATTACGCTGAAATCATATATTAACCGTAATATAAAATGATCTAATCGGGTCTCTGTTTGCCTTACCCTAGAAGTTTAATAGTGCATTTTACTCACCATTTCTTGCGCTTTGAGGTGCCGCCTAGCCCAGTACGCCATCTGAAAAAGGAGCGACGTAAATTGAACAAATGTGATAGAACATTGCTGAATTCTTAAATTACCCATAATATAAAATGATCTAATCGGGTCTCTGATTCCCTTATCATAGAAGTTTAATAGTGCATTTTACTCGCCATTCCACTCGCTTTAAGTTGCCGCCTAGCCCAGTACGCTATCTGAAATAGGAGCGACGTAAATTGAACAAATGTGATAGAACATTCCTGAATTCTTAAATTAACGATAACATAAAATGATCAAATCGGGTCTCTGTTTGCCCTACCCAAGAAGTATAATAGTGCATTTTACTCGCCATTTCATTAGCTTTGAGATGCCGCATAGATCAACACGCTATCTGTAATAGGAGCGACGTAAATTGAACAAATGTGATAGAATGTCCCTGAATTCTTATATTAAACAAAATATAAAATGATCTAATCGGGTCTCTGATTGCCCTATTATAGAAGTTTAATAGTACACTTTACCCGCCATTCCACGCGCTTTAAGATGCCGCCTAGCACAGGACGCTATCTGAAATAGTAGCGACGTAAGTTGAAGAAATGTGACAGAATTACGCAGAATTCTTATATAAACCGTAATATAAAATGATCTAATCGGGTCTCTGTTTGCCTTACCCTAGACGTTTAATAGTGCATTTTACTCGCCATTTCTTGCGCTTTGAGATGCCGCTTAGCCCAATACGCTATCTGAAATAGGAGCGACGAAAGTTGAACAAATGTGATAGAATTTCGCTGAATTCTTATATTAACGTTAATGTAAAATGATCTAATCGGGTCTCTGATCGCCCTACCCTGGAAGATTAATAGTGCATTTCATTCGTCATTTCATGCGCTGTGAGATGCCGCTTAGCCCAATACGCTATCTGAAATAGGAGCGACATAAATGGAACAAATGTGATAGGATTTCCCGGAAATCTTATATTAAGCAATAATATAAAATGATCTAATCTGGTCTCTGATTGCCCTTTCATAGAAGGTTAATAGTGCATTTCACTCGCCATTTCATGCGCTTTGAGATGCCGCTTAGCCCAATACGCTATCTGAAATAGGAGCGACATAAATGGAACAAATGTGATAGGATTTCCCGGAAATCTTATATTAAGCAATAATATAAAATGATCTAATCGGGTCTCTGATTGCCCTATCATAGAAGTTTAATAGTGCATTTTACTCGCAATTCCACGCGCTTTAAGATGCCGTCTAGCCCAGTACGCTATCTGAAATAGGAGCGACCTAAGTTGAACAAATGTGATAGAATTACGCTGAATTCTTATATTAACCGTAATATAAAATGATCTAATCTGGTCTCTGATTGCCCCATCATAGAAGGTTAATAGTGCGTTATACTCGCCATTCCACGCGCTTTAAGATGCCGCCTATCCCAGTAGGCTACCTGAAATAGGAGCGACGTAAATTGCACAAATGTGATAGAATTTCGCTGAATTCTTAAATTAACCACAATATCAAATGATCTAATCGGGTCTCTGTTTACCGTACCCTAGAAGTTTAATAGTGCATTTTACTCGCCATTTTATGCGCTTTGAGGTGCTGCTTAGCCCAATACGCTATCTGAAATAGGAGCGACGTAAATTGAACAAATGTGATAGAATTTCGCTGAATTCTTAAATTAACCGTAATATAAAATGATCTTATCGGGTCTCTGTTCGCACTACCCTAGAAGTTTAACAGTGCATTTCACTCGACATTCCACGCGCTTTAGGATGCCGCCTAGCCCAGTAGGCTATCTGAAATAGGAGCGACTTCAATTGAACAAATGTGATAGAATTACGCTGAATTCTTATATTAACCGTAATTTAAAATGATCTAATCGGGTCTCTGTTTGCCGTATCCCAGAAGTTTAATAGTGCACTTTACTCGCCATTGCATGCGCTTTAAGATGCCGCTTAGCCCAATACGCTATCTGAAATAGGAGCGACGTAAATTGAACAAATGTGATAAAATTACACTGTATTCATATATTAACCGTAATGAAAAATGATATAATCGGGTCTCTGTTCGCCCCACCCTAGAAGTTTAACAGTGCATTTCACTCGACATTCCACGCGCTTTAGGATGCCGCCTAGCCCAGTAGGCTATCTGAAATAGGAGCGACGTCAATTGAACAAATGTGATAGAATTACGTTGCATTCTTATGTTAACCGTAATTTAAATGATCTAATCTGGTCTCTGTTTGCTTTACCTTAGAAGTTTGGCAGTGCATTTTACTCACCATTTCATGCGCTTTGAGATGCCGCTTAGCCCAATACGCTATCTGAAATAGGAGCGACGTAAATTGAACAAATGTGATAGAATTTCGCTGAATTCTTATATTAACCATAATGTAAAATGATATAATCCGCTCTCCGTTCGCCCCACCCTAGATGTTTGATAGAGCATTTTACACACCATTTCATGCGCTTTGAGATGCCGCTTAGCCCAATACGCTATCTGAAAGAGGCGCGACGTAAATTGAACAAATGTGATAGAATTACGCTGAATTCTTATATTAACCGTAATATATAATGATCTTATCGGGTCTCTGTTTGCCTTACACTAGAAGTTTAATAGTGCATTTTACTCGTCATTTCATGCGTTTTGAGATGCTGCTTAGCCCAATACGCTATCTGAAGTAGGAGCGACGTAAATTGAACAAATGTGATAAAATTACGCTGAATTCTTATATTAACCGTAACGTAAAATGATCTAATCGGGTCTCTTTTTGCCCTACCCTAGAAGTTTAATAGTGCAATTTACTCGCCATTTCATGCGCTTTGAGATGCCGCTTAGCCCAATACGCTATCTGAAATAGGAGCGGCGTAAATTGAACAAATGTGATAGAATTTCGCTGGATTCTTATATATAACGATATATAAAATGATCTAATCGGGTCTCTGTTTGCCCTACCCTAGATGTTAAATAGTGCAATTTACTCGCCATTTCATGCGCTTTCAGATGCCGCTTAGCTCAAAACGCTATCTGAAATAGGAGCGACGTAAATTGAACAAATGTGATAGAATTACGCTGAATTCTTATGTTAACCGTAATATAAAATGATCTAATCTGGTCTCTGTTTGCCTTACCCTAGAAGTTTAATAGTGCATTTTGCTCACCATTTCATGCGCTTTGAGATGCCGCTTAGCCCAATACGCTATCTGAAATAGGAGCGACGTAAACTGAACAAATGTGATAGAATTTCGCTGAATTCTTAAATTAACCATAATATAAAATCATCTAATCGGGTCTCTGTTTGCCCTACCCTAGAAGTTTAATACTGCATTTTACTCGCCGTTTCATGCGCTATGAGATGCCGCTTTGCCCAATACGCTATCTGAAATAGGAGCGACGTAAACTGAACAAATGTGATAGAATTTCGCTGAATTCTTATATTAACCATAATGTAAAATGATTTAATCGGGTCTCTGTTCGCCCTACCCTAGAAGTTTGGCAGTGCATTTTACTCACCATTTCATGCGCTTTGAGATGCCGCTTAGCCCAATACGCTATCTGAAACAGGAGCGACGTAAATTTAACAAATGTGATAGAATTTCGCTGAATTCTTATATTAACCATAATGTAAAATGATATAATCGGCTCTCCGTTCGCCCCACCCTAGAAGTTTGATAGAGCATTTTACACACCATTTCATGCGCTTTGAGATGCCGCTCAGCCCAATACGCTATCTGAAAGAGGAGCGACGTAAATTGACCAAATGTGATAGAATTACGCTGAATTCTTATGTTAACCGTAATATAAAATGATCTAATCGGGTCTCTGTTTGCCATACCCTAGAAGTTTAATAGTGCATTTTACTCGTCATTTCATGCGTTTTGAGATGCTGCTTAGCCCAATACGCTATCTGAAGTAGGAGCGACGTAAATTGAACAAATGTGATAAAATTACGCTGAATTCTTATATTAACCGTAACGTAAAATGATCTAATCGGGTCTCTGTTTGCCCTACCCTAGATGTTTAATAGTGCAATTTTCTCGCCATTTCATGCGCTTTCAGATGCCGCTTATCCCAAAACGCTATCTGAAATAGGAGCGACGTCAATTGAACAAATGTGATAGAATTACGCTGAATTCTTATATTAACCGTAATTTAAAATGATCTAATCGGGTCTCTGTTTGCCGTACCCCAGAAGTTTAATAGTGCATTTTACTCGCCATTGCACGCGCTTTAAGATGCCGTCTAGCCCAGTACGCTATCTCAAATAGGAGCGACGTAAATTGAACAAATGTGATAGAATTACGCTGAATTCTTATATTAACCGTAATATAAAACGATCTTATCGTGTCTCTGTTTGCCTTACCCTAAAAGTTTAATAGTGCATTTTACTCGCCATTTCATGCGTTTTGAGATGCTGCTTAGCCCAATACGCTATCTGAAATAGGAGCGACGTAAATTGAACAAATGTGATAGAATTTCGCTGAATTCTTATATTAACCATAACGTAAAATGATCTAACCGGGTCTCTGTTCGCCCTACCCTAGAAGTTTGGCAGTGCATTTTACTCACCATTTCATGCGCTTTGAGATGCCGCTTAGCCCAATACGCTATCTGAAATAGGAGCGACGTAAATTGAACAAATGTGATAGAATTTCGCTGAATTCTTATATTAACCATAATGTAAAATGATATAATCGGCTCCCCGTTCGCCCCACCCTAGAAGTTTGATTGTGCATTTTACTCGCCATTGCATGCGCTTTGAGATGCCGCTTATCCCAATACGCTATCTGAAATAGGAGCGACGTAAATTGAACAAATGTGATTGAATTTCGCTGAATTCTTATATTAACCATAATGTAAAATGATCTAATCGGCTCTCTGTTCGCCCTACCCTAGAAGTTTGATGGTGCATTTTACTCGCCATTTCATGCTCTTTGAGATGCCGCTTAGCCCAATACGCTATCTGAAATTGGAGCGACGTAAATTGAACAAATGTGATAGAATTACGCTGCATTCTTATATTAACCGTAATATAAAATGATCTAATTTGGTCTCTGTTTGCCTCACCCTAGAAGTTTAATAGTGCATTTTACTCGCCATTTCATGCGCTTTGAGATGCCGCCTAGCCCAATACGCTATCTGAAATAGGAGCGACGTAAATTGAACAAATGTGATAGAATTTCGCTGAATTCTTTAATTAACCATAATATAAAATCATCTAATCGGGTCTCTGTTTGCCCTACCCTAGAAGTTTAACAGTGCATTTTACTCGCCATTTCATGCGCTATGAGATGCCGCTTTGCCCAATACGCTATCTGAAATAGGGTCCACGTAAATTGAACAAACGTGATAGACCTTCGCTGAATTCTTATATTAACCATAATGTAAAATGATCTAATCGGGTCTCCGTTCGCCCTACCCTAGAAGTTTAATATTGCATTTTACTCGTCATTTCATGCGCTGCGAGATGCCGCTTAGCCCAATACGCTATCTGAAATAGGAGCGACGTAAATTGAACGAATGTGATAGAATTTCGCTGAATTCTTATATTAAACATAATGTAAAATGATCTAATCGGGTCTCTGTTCGCCCTACCCTAGAAGTTTGGCAGTGCATTTTACTCACCATTTCATGCGCTTTGAGATGCCGCTTAGCCCAATACGCTATCTGAAATAGGAGCGACGTAAATTGACCAAATGTGATAGAATTTCGCTGAATTCTTACATTAAACAATATATAAAATGATCTAATCGGGTCTCTGTTTGCCCTACCCTAGATGTTTAATAGTGCAATTTACTCACCATTTCATGCGTTTTCAGATGCTGCTTAGCCCAACACGCTATCTGAAATAGGAGCGACGTAAATTGAACAAATGTGATAAAATTACGCTGAATTCTTATATTAACCGTAACGTAAAATGATCTAATCGGGTCTCTGTTTGCCCTACCCTAGAAGTTTAATAGTGCAACTTACTCGCCATTTCATGCGCTTTCAGATGCCGCTTAGCCCAGTACGCTATCTCAAATAGGAGCGACGTAAATTGAACAAATGTGATAGAATTACGCTGCATTCTTATATTAACCGTAATATAAAATGATCTTATCGTGTCTCTGTTTGCCTTACCCTAAAAGTTTAATAGTGCATTTTACTCGCCATTTCATGCGTTTTGAGATGCTGCTTAGCCCAATACGCTATCTGAAAGAGGAGCGACGTAAATTGAACAAATGTGATAGAATTACGCTGAATTCTTATATTAACCGTAATATAAAATGGCCTTATCGGGTCACTGTTTGCCTTACACTAGAAGTTTAATAGTGCATTTTACTCGTCATTTCATGCGTTTTGAGATGCTGCTTAGCCCAATACGCTATCTGAAATAGGAGCGACGTAAATTGAACAAATGTGATAAAATTACGCTGAATTCTTATATTAACCGTAACGTAAAATGATCTAATTGGGTCTCTGTTTGCCCTACCCGAGAAGTTTAATAGTGCAATTTACTCGCCATTTCATGCGCTTTGAGATGCCGCTTAGCCCAATACGCTATCTGAAATAGGAGCGGCGTAAATTGAACAAATGTGATAGAATTTCGCTGAATTCTTATATTGAACAATATATAAAATGATCTAATCGGGTCTCTGTTTGCCCTACCCTAGATGTTTAATAGAGCAATTTACTCGCCATTTCATGCGCTTTCAGATGCCGCTTAGATCAAAACGCTATCTGAAATAGGAGCGACGTAAATTGAACAAATGTGATAGAATTACGCTGAATTCTTATGTTAACCGTAATATAAAATGATCTAATCTGGTCTCTGTTTGCCTTACCCTAGAAGTTTAATAGTGCATTTTACTCGCCATTTCATGCTATTTGCGATGCCGCTTAGCCCAATACGCTGTCTGAAATAGGAGCGATGTAAATTGAACAAACGTGATAGAATTTCGCTGAATTCTTATATTAACCATAATATAAAATGATCTAATAGGTACTCTGGTTGCGTTACCCTCGAAGTTTAATAGTGCATTTTACTCGCCATTTCATTCGCTTTGAGATGCCGCTTTGCCGAATACGCAAACTGAAATAGGAGCGACGTAAATTGAACAAATGTGATAGAATTTCGCAGAATTCTTATATTAACCATAATATAAAATGATCTAATCGGGTCTCTGATTACCCTATCATAGAAGATTAGTAGTGCATTTTACTCGTCATTTCATGCGCTTTAAGGTGCAGTCTAGCCCAATCCGCTATCTGAAATTGGAGCGACGTAAATTGAACAAATGTGATAGTATTACGCAGAATTCTTATATTAACCATAATTTAAAATGATCTAATCGGGTCTCTGATTGCCCTATCATAGAAGTTGAATAGTGCATTTTACTTGTCATATATTGCGCTTTTAGGTGCCGCCTAGCCCGATACGCTATCTGAAATTAGAGCTACGTAAATTGAACAAGGGTGATAGAGCTTCGCTGAATTGTTAAATTAACCATAATATGAAATGATCTAATCGGGTCTCCGTTTGCCCTACCATAGAATTTTAATAGTGGATTTTACTCATCATTCCATGCGCTTTAAGGTGCCGCTAAGCCCAATACGCTATCTCAAATAAGAGCGACGTAAATTGAACAAATGTGATAGAATTACGCAGAATTCTTAAATTAACCATAATATAAGATGACCTAATCGGGTCTCTGATTGCCCTATCATAGAAGTTTAGTAGTGCATTTTACTCGTCATTTCATGCGCTTTAAGGTGCCGCTTAGCCCAATACGCTATCTGAAATAGGAGCGACATAAATTGAACAAACGTGATAAAACTACGCAGAATTCTTTTATGAACCATATTATAGAGAATGATCTAAGCGGGTCTTTGATTACCCTATCATAGAAGTTTCATAGTGCATTTTACTCGTCATTTCATGCGCTTTAAGGTGCCACTTAGCCCAATACGCTATCTGAAATAGGAGCGACGTAAATTGAACAAATGTGATAGAATTACGCAGAATTCTTATATTAACCATAATATAATACGATCTATTCGGGTCTCTGATTGCCCTATCATAGAAGTTTAATAGTGCATGTTACTCGCCATTTCATGCGCTTTGAGGTGCCGCCTTGCCCAATATACTATCTGAAATAGCAGCGTCGTAAATTGAACAATTGTGATAGAATTACGCAGAATTCTTATATTAACCATAATATAAGATGACCTAATCGGGTCTCTGATTCCCCTATCCGAGAAGTTTAGTAGTGCATTTTACTCGACATTTCATGCGCTTTAAGATGCCGCCTAGCCCAATACGCTGTCTGAAATTAGAGCTACGTAAATTGGACAAACGTGATAGAATTACGCAGACTTCTTTTATTAACCACAATATAATACGATCTATTCGGGTCTCTGATTGCCCTATCATAGAAGTTTAATGGTGTATTTTACTCGTCATTCCACGCGCTTTAAGATGCCGTCTCGCCCAATACGCTATCTGAAATTGGAGCTACGTAAATTGAACAAGTGTGATAGAGTTTCACGGAATTCTTAAATTAACCAGAATATAAAATGATCTAATCGGCTCTCTGTTTGCCCTACCCTAGAATTTTGACAGTGCATTTTACTCGACATTTCATGCGCTTCATGATGCAACCTAGCCCAATACGCTATCTGAAATAGGGGCGACGTAAATTGAACAAATGCGATAAAATTACGCCGAATCCTTATATTAACAATAATATAAAATGATCTAATCGTGTCTCCGATTGCCCTATCATAGAAGTTTAATAGAGCATTTTACTCGTCATTTCATGCACTTTAAGGTGCCGCCTAGCCCAATACGCTATCTGAAATAGGAGCGACGTAAATTGAACAAATGTGATAGAATTAGACTGAATTCTTATATTAATCATAATATAAGATGATCTAATCGGGTCTCTGATTGCCCTAGCCTAGGAGTTTAGTAGTGCATTTTACTCGACATTTCATGCGCTTTAAGAAGCCGCTTAGCCCAATACGCTATCTGAAATAGGAGCGACGAAAATTGAACAAATGTGATAGAATTACACTGAATTCTTATATTAACAATAATATAAAATGATCTAATCGGGTCTGTGATTTCCCTATCATAGAAGTTTAATGGTGCATTTTACTCGTCATTCCACGCGCTTTAAGATACCGCCTCGACCGTAACGCAATCTGAAATACGAGCGACATAAATTGAACAAATGTGATAGAATTACGCTGAATTCTTATAATAACAATAATATAAAATGATCTATTCGGGTCTCTGATTACCCTATCATAGAAGCTTAATAGTGCATTTTAATCGACATTTCATGCCCTTTAAGATTCAGCTTACCCCAATACGCTATCTGAAATAGGAGCGACGTAAATTGAGTAAATGTGGTTCAATTACGCTGAATTCTTATATTAACCATAATATAAAATGATCTATTCGGGTCTCTGATTGCCCTATCATAGAAGGTTAGTAGTGCATTTTACTCGTCATTCCACGCGCTTTAAGATACCGCCTCGCCCATTACGCAATCGGAAATAGGAGCGACATAAATTGAACAAATGTGATAGAATTACGCAGAATTCTTATATTAACAATAATTTAAAATGATCTAATCGGGTCTCTGTTTGCCCTGCCCTAGAATTTTGATAGTGCATTTTACTCGACATTTCTTGCGCTTTATGATGCAACCTAGCCCAATACGCTATCTGAAATAGGAGCGACGTAAATTGAACAAATGTGATAGAATTACGCAGAATTCTTATATTAACAATAATTTAAAATGATCTAATCGGGTCTCTGGTTGCCGTATCATAGAAGTTGAACAGTGCATTTTACTCGTCATTTCATGCGCCTGAAGGTGCCGCCTAGCCCAATACGCTATACAAAATTGGAGCTACGTAAATTGAACAAGTGTGATAGAGTTTCGCTGAATTCTTAAATTAACCATAATATAAAATGATCTAATCGGGTCTCTGTTTGCCCTTCCCTAGAATTTTAATATTGCATTTTACTCGAGATTTCATGCGCTTTAAGATGCCGCTTAGCCCGATACGCTATCTGAAATAGGAGCGACGTAAATTGAACAAATGTGATAAAATTACGTTGAATTCTTATATTAACAATAATATAAAATGATTTAATCGGGTCTCTGATTGCCCTATCATATAAGTTTAATAGTGCATTTTACTCTTCATTTCATGTGCCTTAAGGTGCAGCGTAGCCCAATACGCTATCTGAAATAGGAGCGACGTAAATTGAACAAATGTGATAGAATTACGCAGATTTCTTATAGTAACATTAATATAATATGATCTATTCGGGTCTCTGATTGCCCTATGATAGAAGTTTAATAGTGCATTTTACTGGTCATTTCATGCGCCTGAAGGTGCCGCCTAGCCCAATACGCTATACGAAATTGGAGCTACGTAAATTGAACAAGTGTGATAGAGTTTCACGGAATTCTTAAATTAACCAGAATATAAAATGATCTAATCGGCTCTCTGTTTGCCCTATCCGAGAAGTTCAGTAGTGCATTTTGCTCGACATTCCATGCGCTTTAAGATGTCGCCTATCCCAATACGCTATCAGAAATAGGAGCGACGTAAATTGAACAAATGTGATAGGATTACGTTGAATTCTTATATTAACCATAATATAAAATGATCTAATCGGCTCTCTGTTTGCCCTACCCTAGAATTTTGATAGAGCATTTTACTCGACATTTCATGCGCTTTAAGATACCGCTTAGCCCAATACGCCATCTGAAATAGGAGCGACGAAAATTGAACAAATGTGATAAAATTACGTTGAATTCTTATATTAACAATAATATAAAATGATCTAATCGGGTCTGTGATTGCCCTATCATAGAAGGTTAGTAGTTCATTTTACTCGTCATTCCACGCGCTTTAAGATACCGCCTCGCCCTTTACGCAATCTGAAATAGGAGCGACATAAATTGAACAAATGTGATAGAATTACGTAGAATTCTTATATTAACAATAATTTAAAATGATCTAATAGGCTCTCTGTTAGCCCTACCCTAGAATTTTAATTGTGCATTTTACTCGACATTTCATGCGCTTTATGATGCAACCAAGCCCAATACGCTATCTCAAATAGGGGCGCCGTAAATTGAACAAATGTGATAAAATTACGCCGAATTCTTATATTAACAATAATATAAAATGATCTAATCGTGTCTCCGATTGCTATATCCTAGAAGTTTAATAGTGCATTTTACTCGTCATTTCGTGCGCTTTAAATTGTCGCTTAGCCCAGTACGCTATCTGAAATAGGAGCAACGTATATTTAACAAATGTGATAGAATTACGCAGAATTCTTATATCAACCATAATATAATATGATCTAGTCGGGTCACTGATTGCCCTATCATAGAAGTTCAATCGTGCCTTTTACTCGTCATTTTATGCGCTTTAAGGTGCCGCCTAACCCAATACGCTATCTGAAATAGGAGCGACGTAAATTGAACAAATGTGATAGGATTACGCTGAATTCTTAAATTAATCATAATATAAGATGACATAATCGGGTCTCTGATTGCCCTGTCCTAGAAGTTTAGTAGTGCATTTTACTCGTCATTTCATGCGCTTTAAGGTGCCTCTTAGCCCAATACGCTCTCTGAAATAGGAGCGACGTAAATTGAGTAAGTGTGGTTCAATTACGCTGAATTCTTATATTAACAATAATATAAAATGATCTATTCGGGTCTCTGATTGCCCTATCATAGAAGGTTAGTAGTGAATTTCACTCGTCATTCCACGCGCTTTAAGATACCGCCTCGCCCATTACGCAATCTGAAATAGGAGCGACATAAATTGAACAAATGTGATAGAATTACGCAGAATTCTTATATTAACAATCATTTAAAATGATCTAATCGGGTCTCTGTTTGCCCTGCCCTAGAATTTTGATAGTGCATTTTACTCGACATTTCATGCGCTTTATGATGCAACCTAGCCCAATACGCTATCTGAAATAGGAGCGACATAAATTGAACAAATGTGATAGAATTACGCAGAATTCTTATATTAACAACAATTTAAAATGATCTAAGCGGGTCTCTGGTTGCCGTATCATAGAAGTTCAATCGTGCATTTTACTCGTCATTTCATGCGCTTTAAGGTGCCGCCTAGCCCAATACGCCATCTGAAATAGGAGCGACGTAAATTGAACAAATGTGATAGAATTACACTGAATTCTTATATTAATCATAATATAAGATGATCTAATCGGGTCTCTGATTGCCCTATCCTAGAAGTTTAGTGGTGCATTTTACTCGCCATTTGATGCGCTTTGAGCTGCCGCTTAGCCCAATAAGCTATCTGAAATAGGAGCGACGTAGGATGAACAAATGAGATAGAATTTCGCTGAATTCTTTTATGAACCTTAATGTAAAATGATCTAATCGGGTCTCTGTTCGCCCTAGCCTAGAAGTTTAATAGTGCATTTTATTCGCCATTTCATGCGCTTTGAGATGCCGCTTAGCCCAATACGCTATCTGAAATAGGAGCGACGTAAATTGAACATATGTGATAGAATTTCCCTGAATTCTTATATTAACCTTAATGTAAAATGATCTAATGGGGTCTCTGTTCGCCCTACCCTAGAAGTTTAGTAGTGCAAATCAGTCGTCATTTTATGCGCCACGGGATGCCGTTTAGCCCAATACGCTAGCTGAAATAGGAGCGACGTAAATTGCACAAATGTGATAGAATTTCGCTGAATTCTTATATTAACCAAAATATAAAATGGTCTAATCGGGTCTCTGATTGCCCTATCATAGAAGTTTAATTGGGCATTTTACTCGCCATTCCACGCGCTTTAAGTTGCCGCCTGGCCCAGTACGCTATCTGAAATAGGAGAGACGTAAATTGAACAAATGTGATAGAAATTTGCTGAATTCTTAAATTAACCATAATATAAAATGATATACTCGTGTCTCTGTTTGCCCTACCCTAGAAGTTTAATAGTGCATTTTACTCGCAATTTCATGCGCTGTGAGATGCCGCTTAGTCCAATACGCTATCTGAAATAGGAGCGACGTAAATTGAACAAATGTGATAGAATTTCGCTGAATTCTTATATTAACATTAATGTAAAATGATCTAATCGGGTTTATGTTCGCCCTTCCCTAGAAGTATAATAGTGCATTTCACTCGTCATTTCATGCGCTTTGAGATGCCGCTTAGCCCAATAAGCTATCTGAAATAGCAGTGACGTAAATTGAACGAATGTGATAGAATTTCCGTGAAACCTTATATTAAACAAAAGATAAAATGATCTCTTCGGGTCTCTGATTGCCCTATCATAGAAGTTTAATTGGGCATTTTACTCGCCATTCCACGCGCTTTAAGTTGCCGCCTAGCCCAGTACGCTATCTGAAATAGGAGAGACGTAAATTGAACAAATGTGATAGAAATTTGCTGAATTCTTAAATTAACCATAATATAAAATGAGATACTCGGGTCTCTGTTTGCCCTACCCTAGAAGTTTAATAGTGCATTTTACTCGCAATTTCATGCGCTGTGAGATGCCGCTTAGTCCAATACGCTATCTGAAATAGGAGCGACGTAAATTGAACAAATGTGATAGAATTTCGCTGAATTCTTATATTAACATTAATGTAAAATGATCTAATCGGGTTTCTGTTCGCCCTTCCCTAGAAGTATAATAGTGCATTTCACTCGTCATTTCATGCGCTTTGAGATGCCGCTTAGCCCAATAAGCTATCTGAAATAGCAGTGACGTAAATTGAACGAATGTGATAGAATTTCCGTGAAACCTTATATTAAACAAAAGATAAAATGATCTCTTCGGGTCTCTGATTGCCCTATCATAGATGTTTAGTAGCGCATTTTACTCGCCATTCCACGCGCTTTAAGATGCCGCCTAGCCCAGTACGCTATCTGAAATAGGAGCGACGTAAGTTGAACAAATGTAATAGAATTACGCTGAATTCTTATATTAACCGTAATATAAAATGATCTAATCGGGACTCTGTTTGCCTTACCCTAGAAGTTTAATAGCGCATTTTACACGCCAGCTCATGCGCTTTGAGATGCCGCTTAGCCCACTACGCTGTCCTAAATAGGAGCGACGTAAATTGAACAAATGTGGTTGAATTTCGCTGAATTCTTAAATTAGCCATAATATAAAATGATCTAATCGGGTCTCTGTTTGCCCTACCCTAGAAGTTTAATAGAGCATTTCACTCGCCATTTCTTGCGCTTTGAGATGCCGCTTAGCCCAATACGCTATCTGAAATAGTAGCGACGTAAATTGAACAAATGTGATAGAATTTCGCTGAATCCTTATATTAACCAAAATATAAATTGATCTAATCGGGTCTCTGATTGCCCTATCATAGAAGTTTAATAGTGCATTTTACTCGCCATTCCACGCGCTTTAAGAAGCCGCATACTACAGTACGCTATCTGAAGAAGGAGCGACGTAAATGGAACAAATGCGATAGAATTTTGCTGAATTCTTAAATTAACCATAATATAAAATGATCTAATCGGGTCTCTGATTGCCCTATCATAGAAGTTTGATAGTGTATTTTACTCGCCATTCCACGCTCCTTAAGATGCCGCGTAGCCCAGTACGCTAACTGAAATAGGAGCGACGTAAGTTGAACAAATGCGATAGAATTACGCTGAATTCTTATATTTACCGTAATATGAAAAGATCTAATCGGGTGTCTGTTTGCCTTACCCTAGAAGTTTAACAGTGCATTTTACTCGCCATTCCATGCGCTTTGAGATGCCGCTTAGCCCAATACGCTATCTGAAATAGGAGCGACGTAAATTGAACAAATGTGATAGAATTTCGCTGAATTCTTAAATTAACCATTATATAAAATGATCTAATCGGGTCTCTGTTTGCCCTACCCTAGAAGTTTAATAGTGCATTTTACTCGCCATTTCATGCGATTTGAGATGCCGCCTAGCCCAGTACGCTATCTGAAATAGGAGCGACGTAAGTTTAACAAATGCGATAGAATTACGCTGAAATCTTATATTAACCGTAATATAAAATGATCTAATCGGGTCTCTGTTTGCCTTACCCTAGAAGTTTAATAGTGCATTTTACTCGCCATTTCTTGCGCTTTGAGATGCCGCCTAGCCCAATCCGCTATCTGAACTAGGAGCGACGTAAATTGAACGGATGTGATAGAATTACGCAGAATTCTTATATTAACCATAATTTAAAATGACCTTATCGGATCTCTAATTGTCCTATCCTATAAGTTCAGTAGTGCATTTTACTCGACATTTCATGCGCTTTAAGATGCCGCCTCGCCCAATACGCTATCTGAAATAGGAGCGACGTAAGTTGAACAAATGTGATAGAATTTTGCTGAATTCTTAAATTAACCATAATATAAAATGATCTAATCGGGTCTGTGTTTGCCCCACCCTAGAAGTTTAATAGTGCATTTTACTCGCCATTTCATACGCTTTGAGATTCCGCTTAGACCAATACGCTATCTGAAATAGGAGCGACGTAAATTGAACAAATGTGATAGAATTTTGCTGAATTCTTAAATTAACCATAATATAAAATGATCTAATCGGGTCTCTGAGTGCCCTAACATAGAAGTTTAATAGTGAATTTCACTCGCCATTCCGCGCGCTTTAAGATGCCGGCTCGCCCAGTACGCTATCTAAAATAGGAGCGACGTAAATTGAACAAATGTGATAAAATTTAGCTGAATTCTTAAATTAACCATTATATAAAATGATCTAATCGGGTCTCTGTTTGCCCTACCCTAGAAGTTTAATAGTGCATTTTACTCGCCATTTCAAGCGATTTGAGATGCCGCTTAGCCCAATACGGTATCTGAAATAGGAGCAACGTAAGTTGAACAAATGTGATAGTATTACGCTGAATTCGTAAATTAACCAGAATATAAAATGATCTAATCGGGTCTCTGTTTGACATACCCTAGAAGTTTAATAGTCCATTTTACTCGCCATTTCTTGCGCTTTGAGATGCCGCTTAGTCGAATACGCTATCTCAAATATGAGCGACGTAAATTGAACAAATGTGATAGAATTTCGCTGAATTCTTAAATTAACCATTATATAAAATGATCTAATCGGGTCTCTGTTTGCCCTACCCTAGAAGTTTAATAGTGCATTTTACTCGCCATTTCATGCGATTTGAGATGCCGCTTAGCCCAATAAGCTATCTGAAATATTAGCGACGTAAATTGAACAAATGTGATAGAATTTTGCTGAATTCTTAAATTAACCATAATGTAAAATGATCTAATCGGGTCGCCTGTTTGCCCTACCCTAGAAGTTTTATAGTGCATTTGACTCGCCATTTCATGCGCTTTGAGATGCCGCTTAGCCCAATACGCTATCTGAAATCGGAGCGACGTAAATTGAACAAATGTGATAGAATTTTGCTGAATTCTTATATTAACCGTAATATAAAATGATCTAATCGGGTCTCTGTTTGCCTTACCCTAGAAGTTTAATAGTGCATTTTACTCGCCATTTCATGCGCTTTGAGGTGCCGCTTAGCCCAATACGCTATCCGAATTAGGAGCGACGTAAATAGATCAAATGTGATAGAATTTCGCTGAACACTTATATTAACCAACATATAAAATGATCTAATCGGGTCTCTGTTTGCCCTATCATAGAAGTTTAATAGTGCATTTTACTCGCCATTCCACGCGCTTTAAGATGCCGCTTAGCCCAATACGCTGTCTGAAATAGGAGCGACGAAAATTGAACAAATGTGATAGAATTTCGCTGAATTCTTAAATTAACCATAATATAAAATGATCTAACCGGGTCTCTGTTTGCCCTACCCTAGAAGTTTGATAGTGCATTTTACGCGCCATTTCTTGCGCTTTGAGATGCCGCTTAGCCCAATACGCTATCTGAAATAGGCGCGACGTAAATTGAACAAATGTGATAGAATTTTGCTGAATTCTTAAATTAACCATAATATAAAATGATCTAATCGGGTCTCTGAGTGCCCTAACATAGAAGTTTAATAGTGAATTTCACTCGCCATTCCGCGCGCTTTAAGATGCCGGCTCGCCCAGTACGCTATCTAAAATAGGAGCGACGTAAATTGAACAAATGTGATAAAATTTTGCTGAATTCTTAAATTAACCATAATATAAAATGATCTAATCGGGTCTCTATTTGCCCTACCCTAGAAGTTTAATAGTGCATTTTACTCGCCATTTCATTCGCTTTTAGATGCCGCTTAGCCCAATACGCTATCTGAAATAGGAGCGACGTAAATGGAACAAATGCGATAGAATTTTGCTGAATTCTTAAATTAACCATAATATAAAATGATCTAATCGGGTCTCTGATTGCCCTATCATAGAAGTTTAATAGTGCATTTTACTCGCCATTCCACGCTCCTTAAGATGCCGCATAGCCCAGTACGCTATCTCAAATAGGAGCGACGTAAGTTGAACAAATGCGAATGAATTACGCTGAATTCTTATATTTACCGTAATATGAAATGATCTAATCGGGTGTCTGTTTGCCTTACCCTAGAAGTTTAATAGTGCATTTTACTCGCCATTTCATGGGCTTTGAGATGCCGCTTAGACCAATACGCTATCTGAAATAGGAGCGACGTAAATTGAACAAATGTGATAGGATTTCCCTGAACTCTTATATTAACCTTAATGTAAAATGATCTAATCGGGTCTCTGTTCGCCGTACCCTAGAAGTCGAATAGTGCATTTCACCCGTCATTTCATGCGCTTTGAGATGCCGCTTAGCACAATACGCTATCTGAAATAGGAGCGACGTAAATTGAACAAATGTGATAGAATTTCGCTGAATCCTTATATTAACCAAAATATAAATTGATCTAATCGGGTCTCTGATTGCCCTATCATAGAAGTTTAATAGTGCATTTTACTCGCCATTCCACGCGCTTTAAGATGCCGCATAGCACAGTACGCTATCTGAAGAAGGGGCGACGTAAATGGAACAAATGCGATAGAATTTTGCTGAATTCTTATAGTAACCATAATATAAAATGATCTAACCGGGTCTCTGATTGCCCTATCATAGAAGTTTAATAGTGCATTTTACTTGCCATTCCACGCGCTTTAAGATGCCGCATAGCACAGTACGCTATCTGAAGAAGGGGCGACGTAAATGGAACAAATGCGATAGAATTTTGCTGAATTCTTATAGTAACCATAATATAAAATGATCTAACCGGGTGTCTGATTGCCCTATCATAGAAGTTTAATAGTGCATTTTGCTCGCCATTCCACGCTCCTTAAGATGCCGCGTAGCCCAGTACGCTATCTGAAATAGGAGCGACGTAAATTGAACAAATGTGGTAGAATTTTGCTGAATTCTTAAATTAACCATAATATAAAACGATCTAATCGGGTCTCTGTTTGCCCTTCCCTAGAAGTTTAATAGTGCATTTTACTCGCCATTCCGCGCGCTTTAAGATGCCGCCTCGCCCAGTACGCTATCTAAAATAGGAGCGACGTAAATTGAACAAATGTGATAGAATTTTGCTGAATTCTTAAATTAACCATAATATAAAATGATCTAATCGGGTCTCTGGTGGCCCTACCCTAGAAGCTTAATAGTGCATTTTACTCGCCATTTCTTACGCTTTGTGACGACGCTTAGCCCAATACGCTATCTGAAATAGAAGCGACGTAAGTTGAACAAATGTGATAGAATTTCGCGGTATTCTTAAATTAACCAAAATATGAAATGATCTAATCGGGTCTCTGAGTGCCCTAACATAGAAGATTAATAGTGCATTTCACTCGCCATTTCAGGCCCTTTGAGATGCCGCTTAGCCCAATAAGCTATCTGAAATATTAGCGACGTAAATTGAACAAATGTGATAGAATTTTGCTGAATTCTTAAATTAACCATAATGTAAAATGATCTAATCGGGTCTCTGTTTGCCCTACCCTAGAAGTTTTATAGTGCATTTGAGTCGCCATTTCATGCGCTTTGAGATGCCGCTTAGCCCAATACGCTATCTGAAATCGGAGCGACGTAAATTGAACAAATGTGATAGAATTTTGCTGAATTCTTAAATTAACCATAATATAAAATGATCTAATCGGGTCTCTATTTGCCCTACCCTAGAAGTTTAATAGTGCATTTTACTCGCCATTTCATTCGCTTTTAGATGCCGCTTAGCCCAATACGCTATCTGAAATAGGAGCGACGTAAATGGAACAAATGCGATAGAATTTTGCTGAATTCTTAAATTAACCATAATATAAAATGATCTAATCGGGTCTCTGATTGCCCTATCATAGAAGTTTAATAGTGCATTTTACTCGCCATTCCACGCTCCTTAAGATGCCGCATAGCCCAGTACGCTATCTCAAATAGGAGCGACGTAAGTTGAACAAATGCGAATGAATTACGCTGAATTCTTATATTTACCGTAATATGAAATGATCTAATCGGGTGTCTGTTTGCCTTACCCTAGAAGTTTAATAGTGCATTTTACTCGCCATTTCATGGGCTTTGAGATGCCGCTTAGCCCAATACGCTATCTGAAATAGGAGCGACGTAAATTGAACAAATGTGATAGTATTTCGCTGAATTCGTAAATTAACCATAATATAAAATGATCTAATCGGGTCTCTGTTTGCCCTACCCCAGAAGTTTAATAGTGCGTTTTACTCGCCATTTCATACGCTTTGAGATTCCGCTTAGACCAATACGCTATCTGAAATAGGAGCGACGTAAATTGAACAAATGTGATAGGATTTCCCTGAACTCTTATATTAACCTTAATGTAAAATGATCTAATCGGGTCTCTGTTCGCCGTACCCTAGAAGTCGAATAGTGCATTTCACCCGTCATTTCATGCGCTTTGAGATGCCGCTTAGCACAATACGCTATCTGAAATAGGAGCGACGTAAATTGAACAAATGTGATAGAATTTCGCTGAATCCTTATATTAACCAAAATATAAATTGATCTAATCGGGTCTCTGATTGCCCTATCATAGAAGTTTAATAGTGCATTTTACTCGCCATTCCACGCGCTTTAAGATGCCGCATAGCACAGTACGCTATCTGAAGAAGGGGCGACGTAAATGGAACAAATGCGATAGAATTTTGCTGAATTCTTATAGTAACCATAATATAAAATGATCTAACCGGGTGTCTGATTGCCCTATCATAGAAGTTTAATAGTGCATTTTGCTCGCCATTCCACGCTCCTTAAGATGCCGCGTAGCCCAGTACGCTATCTGAAATAGGAGCGACGTAAATTGAACAAATGTGGTAGAATTTTGCTGAATTCTTAAATTAACCATAATATAAAACGATCTAATCGGGTCTCTGTTTGCCCTTCCCTAGAAGTTTAATAGTGCATTTTACTCGCCATTTCTTGCGCTTTGAGATGCCGCTTAGTCGAATACGCTATCTCAAATATGAGAGACGTAAATTGAACAAATGTGATAGAATTTCGCTGAATTCTTATATTAACCAAAATATAAAATGATGTAATCGCATCTCTGATTGCCCTATCATAGAAGTTTAATAGTGCGTTTTACTCGCCATTCCGCGCGTTTTAAGATGCCGCCTCGCCCAGTACGCTATCTAAAATAGGAGCGACGTAAATTGAACAAATGTGATAGAATTTTGCTGAATTCTTAAATTAACCATAATATAAAATGATCTAATCGGGTCTCTGGTGGCCCTACCCAAGAAGTTTAATAGTGCATTTTACTAGCCATTTCATGCGCTTTGAGATTCCGCTTAGCCCAATACGCTATCTCAAATAGGGGCGACGTAAATTGAACAAATGTGATAGGATTTCCCTGAACTCTTATATTAACCTTAATGTAAAATGATCTAATCGGGTCTCTGATTGCCCCATCATAGAAGTTTAATAGTGCATTTTACTCGCCATTCCACGCGCTTTGAGGTGCCCCCTAGCCCAGTACGCTATCTGAAATAGGAGCGACGTAAATTGAACAAATGTGATAGAATTTCGCTGAATTCTTATATTAACCATAATGTAAAATGACCTGATCGGGTCTCTGTTCGCCCTGCCCTTGAAGTTTGATAGTGCATTTTACTCGCCATTTCATGCGCTTTGAGATGCCGCTTAGCCCAATACTCTATCTGAAATAGGAGCGACGTAAATTTAACAAATGTGATAGAAGTACGCTGAATTATTATATTAACCGTAATATAAAACGATGTAATCGGGTCTTTGTTTGCCTTACCCTAGAAGTTTAGTTGAGCCTTTTACACACCATTTCATGCGGTTTGTTGTGCTGCTTAGCCCAGTACGCTATCTGAAATAGGAGCGACGTAAATTGAACAAATGTGATAGAATTTCGCAGCATCCTTATATTAAAGAAAATATAAAATGATCCAATCGGGTCTCTGATTGCCCTATCATAGAAGTTTAATCGTGCATTTTACTCGCCATTCCACGCGATTTAAGATGCCGCCTAGCCCAATACGCTATCTGAAATAGGAGCAACGTAAATTCAACAAATGTGATAGAATTTCGCTGAATTCTTATATTAACTATAATGTAAAATGATCTGATCGGGTCTCTGTTCGCCCTGCCCATGAAGTTTGACAGTGCATTGTACTCGCCATTTCATGCGCTTTGAGATGCCGCTTAGCCCAATACTCTATCCCAAATAAGAGCGACGTAAATTGAACAAATGTGATAGAATTTCGCTGAATTCTTATATTTACCATAATATAAAATGATCTAATCTGGTCTCGGATTGCCCTATCATAGAAGGTTAGTAGTGCATTTTACTCGTTATTTTATGCGCTTTAAGGCGCCGGCTAGCCCAATCCGCTATCCGAGATTGGAGCTACGTGAATTGAACAAATGTGATAAAATTACGCTGTATTCTTATATTAACAATAATATAAAATTATCTAATCGGGTCTCTGATTGCCCTATCATAGAAGTTTAGTAGTGCATTTTACTCGTCATTTCATGCGCTTTAAGGTGCCGCTTAGCCCAATACGCTATCTGAAATAGGAGCGACATAAATTGAACAAACGTGATAAAACTACGCAGAATTCTTATAGTAACATTAATATAATATGATCTATTCGGGTCTCTGATTGCCCTATGATAGAAGTTTAATAGTGCATTTTACTCGTCATTTCATGCGCCTGAAGGTGCCGCCTAGCCAAATACGCTATACGAAATTGGAGCTACGTAAATTGAACAAGTGTGAAAGAGTTTCGCTGAATTCTTAAATTAACCATAATATAAAATGATCTAATCGGGTCTCTGATTGCCCACTCATAGAAATATAATAGTGCATTTTACTCGTCATTCCAGGCGCTTTAAGATGCCGTCTCGCCCGATACGCTACATGAAATTGGAGCTACGTAAATTGAACAAGTGTGATAGAGTTTCACTGAATTCTTAAATTAAACATAATATAAAATGATTTAATCGGCTCTCTGTTTGCCCTACCCTAGAATTTTGATAGAGCATTTTACTCGACATTTCATGCGCTTTAAGATGCCGCTTAGCCCAATACGCCATCTGAAATAGGAGCGACGAAAATTGAACAAATGTGATAAAATTACGTTGAATTCTTATATTAACAATAATATAAAATGATCTAATCGGGTCTGTGATTGCCCTATCATAGAAGGTTAGTAGTTCATTTTACTCGTCATTCCGCCTGCTTTAAGATACCGGCTCGGCCATTACGCAATCTGAAATAGGAGCGACATAAATTGAACAAATGTGATAGAATTACGTAGAATTCTTATATTAACAATAACTTAAAATGATCTAATAGGCCCTCTGTTAGCCCTACCCTAGAATTTTAATCGTGCATTTTACTCGACATTTCATGCGCTTTATGATGCAACCAAGCCCAATATGCTATCTGAAATAGGGGCGCCGTAAATTGAACAAATGTGATAAAATTACGCCGCATTCTTATATTAACAATAATATAAAATGATCTAATCGTGTCTCCGATTGCTATATCCTAGAAGTTTAATAGTGCATTTTACTCGTCATTTCGTGCGCTTTAAATTGTCGCTTAGCCCAATACGCTATCTGAAATAGGAGCAACGTATATTTAACAAATGTGATAGAATTACACTGAACTCTTATATTAATCATAATATAAGATGATCTAATCGGGTCTCTGATTGCCCTATCCGAGAAGTTCAGTAGTGCATTTTGCTCGACATTCCGTGCGCTTTAAGATGTCGCCTAACCCAATACGCTATCTGAAATCGGAGCGACGTAAATTGAACAAATGTGATAGGATTACGCTGAATTCTTAAATTAATCATAATATAAGATGACATATTCGGGTCTCTGATTGCCCTGTCCTAGAAGTTTAGTAGTGTATTTTGCTCGACATTTCATGCGCTATATGATGCCGCCTAGCCCAATACGCTGTCTGAAATAGGAGACACGTAAATTGAACAAATGTGATAGAATTACGCAGAATTCTTATATTAACCATAATATAAAATGATGTAATCGGGTCTCTGTTTGCCCTACCCTAGAGTTTTAATAGTGCATTTTACTCGTCATTTCATGCGCTTTAAGGTGCCTCTTAGCCCAATACGCTATCTGAAATAGGAGCGATGTAAATTGAACAAATGTGATAAAATTACGTGGAATTCTTATATTATCCATAATGTAAAATGATCTAATCGGGTCTCTGGTTGCCGTATCATAGAAGTTGAACAGTGCATTTTACTCGTCATTTCATGCGCCTGAAGGTGCCGCCTAGCCCAATACGCTAAACGGAATTGGAGCTACGTAAATTGAACAAGTGTGATAGAATTACGCAGAATTCTTATATTAACCATAATATGGAATGATCTATTCGGGTCTCTGTTTGTCCTGCCCTAGAATTTTAATATTGCATTTTACTCGAGATTTCATGCGCTTTAAGACGCCGCTTAGCCCAATACGCTATCTGAAATAGGAGCGACGTAAATTGAACAAATGTGATAGAATTACGCAGAATTCTTATATTAACCATAATATAGAATGATCTAATCGGGTCTCTGATTGCCCTATCATAGAAATATAATAGTGCATTTTACTCGTCATTCCAGGCGCTTTAAGATGCCGCCTATCCCAATACGCTGTCTGAAATTGGAGCGACGTAAATTGAACAAATGTGATAGAATTTCGCTGAATTCTTATATTTAACAAAATATAAAATGATCTAATCGGGTCTCTGATTGCCCTATCATAGAAGTTTAATAGTGCATTTTACTCGCCATTCCACGCGCTTTAAGATGCCGCCTAGCACAGTACGCTATCTGCAATAGGAGCGATGTAAATTGAACAAATGTGATAGAATTACGCTGAATTCTTATATTAACCGTAATATAAAATGGTCTAATCGGGTCTCTTCTTGCCTTACCCTAGAAGATTGATAGGGCAATTTTAGTCGCCATTCCACGCGCTTTAAGATGCCGCCTAGCCCAGTACGCTATCTGAAATAGGAGCGACGTAAATTAACAAATGTGATAGAATTTCGCTGAATTCTTATATTAACCCTAACGTAAAATGATCTGATCGGGTCTCTGTTCGCCCTACCCTTGAAGTTTAATAGTGCATTTTACTCGCCATTTCATGCGCTTTGAGATGCCGCTTAGCCCAATACTCTATCTGAAATAGGAGCGAAGTAAATTGAACAAATGTTATAGAATTACGCTGAATTCTTATATTAACCGTAATGTAAAATGATATAATCGGGTCTCTGTTCGCCCCACCCTAGAAGTTTAATAGTGAAATTCACTCGCCATTCCACGCGCTTTAGGATGCCGCCTAGCCCAGTAGGCTATCTGAAATAGGAGCGACGTAAATTGAACGAATGTGATAGAATTACGCTGAATTCTTATATTAACCGTAATATAAAATGATATAATCAGATCTCTCTTTGTCTTTCCCTAGAAGTTTGATAGTGCAATTTTACTCGCCATTTCATGCGCTTTGAGATGCCGCTTAGCCCAATACGCTACCTGAAGTAGGAGCGACGTAAATTGAACAAATGTGATAGAATTTCGCTGAATTCTTATATTAACTATAATGTAAAATGATCTGATCGGGTCTCTGTTCGCCCTGCCCTTGAAGTTTGATAGTGCATTGTACTCGCCATTTCATGCGCTTTGAGATGCCGCTTAGCCCAATACTCTATCCCAAATAGGAGAGACATAAATTGAACAAATGTGATAGAATTTCGCTGAATTCTTATATTAACCATAATGTAAAATGATCTGATCGGGTCTCTGTTCGCCCTGTCCTTGAAGTTTGATAGTGCATTTTACTCGCCATTTCATGCGCTTTGAGATGCCGCTTAGCCCAATACTCTATCTGAAATAGGAGCGACGTAAATTTAACAAATGTGATAGAAGTACGCTGAATTATTATATTAACCGTAATATAAAATGATGTAATCGGGTCTTTGTTTGCCTTACCCTAGAAGTTTAATTGAGCATTTTACTCGCCATTTCATGCGCTTTGAGATGCCGCTTAGCCCAATACTCTATCTGAAATAGGAGCGACATAAATTGAACAAATGTGATAGAATTACGCTGAATTCATATATTAACAATAATATAAAATGGTCTAATCGGGTCTCTGATTGCCCTATCATAGAAGTTTAAAAGTGCATTTGACTCGTCATTCCACGCTCTTTAAGATGTCGTCGCTCCCAATACGCTATCTGAAATAGGAGCGACGTACATTGAACAAATGTGATAAAATTACGCCGAATTTTTACAATAACAATAATATAAAATGATCTAATCGGGTCTCTGATTGCCCTATCATAGAAGTTGAATAGAGCATTTTACTCGTCATTTCATGCGCTTTAAGGTGCCGCTTAGCCCAATACGCTATCTGAAATAGGTGCGACGTATATTGAACCAATGTGATAGAATTTCGCTGAATTCTTATATTAACCATAATATAAAATGATCTAATCGGGTCTCTGATTGCCCTATCATAGAAGATTAGTAGTGCATTTTACTCGTCATTTCATGCGCTTTAAGGTGCACTTTAGCCCAATCCGCTATCTGAAATTGGAGCGACGTAAATTGAACAAATGTGATAGTATTACGCAGAATTCTTATATTAACCATAATTTAAAATGATCTAATCGGGTCTCTGATTGCCCTATCATAGAAGTTGAATAGTGCATTTTACTTGTCATATAATGCGCTTTTAGGTGCCGCCTAGCCCAATACGCTATCTGAAATTAGAGCTACGTAAATTGAACAAGGGTGATAGAGTTTCGCTGAATTCTTAAATTAACCATAATATGAAATGATCTAATCGGGTCTCCGTTTGCCCTGCCCTAGAATTTTAATAGTGGATTTTACTCATTATTCCATGCGCTTTAAGGTGCCGCTAAGCCCAATACGCTACCTCAAATAAGAGCGACGTAAATTGAACAAATGTGATAGAATTTCGCTGAATTCTTATATTTACCATAATATAAAATGATCTAATCTGGTCTCGGATTGCCCTATCATAGAAGGTTAGTAGTGCATTTTACTCGTCATTTCATGCGCTTTAAGATGCCGCTTAGCCCAATACGCTACCTGAAATAGGAGCGACGTAAATCGAACAAATGTGATAGAATTACGCTGAATCCTTATATTAACCGTAATATAAAATGATCTAATCAGATCTCTCGTTGCCTTACCCTAGAAGTTTAATAGTGCATTTCACTCGTCATTTCATGCGCTTTGAGATGCCGCTTAGCCCAATACGCTATCTGAAATAGGAGCGACGTAAATTGAACAAATGTGATAGAATTTCGCTGAATTCTTATATTAACCAAAATATAAAATGATCTAATCGGGTCTCTGATTGGCCCACCCTAGAAGTTTAATAGTGCATTTTACTCGCCATTTCATGCGCTTTGAGATGCCGCTTAGCCGAATACTCTATCTGTAATTGGAGCTACGTAAATTGAACAAACATGATAGAATTTCGCCTAATTCTTATATTAACCATAATATAATCCGATCTATTCGGTTCTCTGATTGCCCTATCATAGAAGTTTAGTAGTGCATTTTACTCGTCATTCCATGCGCTTGAAGGTGCCGACTAGCCCAATACGCTATCTGGAATTGGAGCGATATAAATTGAACAAATGTGGTAGAATTACGCAGAATTCTTATATTAACCATAATGTAAAATGATCTAATCGGGACCCTGTTCGCCCTACCCTAGAAGTATACTAGTGCCATTAATTCGCCATTTTACGCGCTTTGAGATGCCGCTTAGCCCAATACGCTGTCTGAAATAGGAGCGACGCCAATTGAACAAATGTGATAGAATTTCGCTGAATTCTTATATTAACCATAATGTAAAATGATCTAATCGGGACCCTGTTCGCCCTACCCTAGAAGTTTAATAGGGCATTTCACTCGTCATTTCATGCGCTTTGAGAAGCTGCTTAGCCCAATACGCTATCTGAAATAGGCGCGACGTAAATTGAACAAATGTGATAGAATTTCGCTGAATTCTTAAATTAACAATAATATAAACTGATGTAATCGGGTCTCTGTTTGCGCTACCCTAGAAGTTTCATAGTGCATTTTACTCGACATTTCAGCGCTTTAAGATGCCACTTAGCCCAATACGCTATCTGAAGTAGGGGCGACGTAAATTGAACAAATGTGATAACATTTCGCTGAATTCTTATATTAACCATAATATAAGATGACCTAATCGGGTCTCTGATTGCCCTATCCGAGAAGTTTAGTAGTGCATTTTACTCGACATTTCATGCCCTTTAAGATGCCGCAAAGCCCAATACGCTATCTGAAATTGGAGCTACGTAAATTGAACAAATGTGAGAGAATTACGCTGAATCCTTATATTAACCGCAATATAAAATTATCTAATCGGGTCTCTGTTTGCCCTACCCTAGAAGTTTAACAGTGCATTTTACTCGCCAGTTCATGCGCTTTGAGATGCCGCTTAGCCCAATACGCTATCTGGAATAGGAGCGACGTAAATTGAACAAATGTGATAGAATTTCGCTGAATTCTTATATTAACCATAATATAGAATGATCTAATCGGGGCTCTGATTACCCTATCCTAGAAGTTTAGTAGTTCATTGTACTCGATATTTCATGCGCTTTAAGATGCCACCTAGCCCAATACGCTATCTGAAATAGGAGCGACGTAAATTGAACTAATGTGATAGAATTTCGCTGAATTCTTAAATTAACCATAATATAAAATCATCTAATCATGCCTCTGTTTGACCTACCCTAGAAGTTTAATAGTGCAGTTTACTCGTCATTCCATGTGCTTTAAGATGCCACCTAGCCCAATACGCTATCTGAAATAGTGGCGACGTAAATTGAACAGATGTGATAAAATTACGCTGCATTCTTATATTAACCATAATATAATACGATATATTCGGGTCTCTGATTGCCCTATCATAGAAGTTTAATAGTGCAATTTACTCGTCATTTCATGCGCTTTAAGGTGCCACCTAGCGCTATACGCTATCTGAAATAGGGCCACGTAAATTGAACAGATGTGTTAAAATTACGCTGAATTCTTATATAAACAATAATATAAGATGATCTAATCGGTTCTCTGATTGCCCAATCATAGAAGTTTAATAGTGCATTTTACTCGTCATTTCATGCGCTTTAAGGTGTCGCCTAGCCCAATACGCTATCTGAAATAGGAGTGACGTAAATGGAACAAATGCGATAGAATTTCGCTGAATTTTAAAATTAACCATAATGTGAAATGATCTAATCGGGTCTCTGTTTGCCCTACCCTAGAAGTTTAGTAGTGCAATTTACTCGACATTTCATGCGCTTTAAGATGCCACATAGCACAATACGCTATCTGAAATAGGAGCGTCGTAAATTGAACAAATGTGATAGAATTTCGGTGAATTCTTATATTAACCATAATATAAAATGATCTAATCGGGTCTCTGATTGCCCTATCATAGAAGTTTACTATTGCATTTTACTCGACATTTCATGCGCTTTAAGATGCCGCATAGCCGAATACGCTACCTGCAATAGGGGCGACGTAAATTGAACGAATGTGATAGAATTACGCAGAATTCTTATGTTAACCATAATAGAAAATGATCTAATCGGGTCTCTGATTGCCCTATCGTAGAATGTTAATTGTGAGTTTTACTCGACATTCCACGCGCTTTAAGATGCCACCTAGCCCAGTACGCTGTCTGAAATAGGAGCGACGTAAATTGAACAAATGTGATAGAATTTCGCTGAATTCTTATATTAACCATAATATAAAATCATCTAATTTGGTCACTGATGGCCGTATCTGAGAGGGTTAGTAGTGCATTTTACTCGTCAGTCCATGCGCTTTAAGGTGCCGCCCATCCCAATACGCTATCTGAAATAGGAGCGTCGTAAATTGAACAAATGTGATAGAATTACGCAGAATTCTTATATTACCCATAATATAAAATGATCTAATCGGGTCTCTCTTTGCCCCCACCTAGAAGTTTAAGAGTGCACTTCACTCGACATTTCATGCGCTTTAAGATGCCACCTCGCCCAATACGCTATCTGAAATAGGAGCGACGTAAATTGAACAAATGTGATGGAATAATGCTGCATCCTTATATTAATCAAAACATAAGATGACCTTATCGGGTCTCTGATTGCCCTATCCGAGAAGTTTAGTAGTGCATTCTACCCGTTATTTCATGCGCTTTAAGGTGCTGCCAAGCCCAATACGCTATCTGAACTAGGAGCGACGTAAATTGAACGGATGTGATAGAATTACGCAGAATTCTTATATTAACCATAATTTAAAATGACCTTATCGGATCTCTAATTGTCCTATCCTATAAGTTCAGTAGTGCATTTTACTCGACATTTCATGCGCTTTAAGATGCCGCCTCGCCCAATACGCTATCTGAAATAGGAGCGACGTAAATTGAACAAATGTGATAGAATTACGTAGAACTCTTATATTAACCATAATTTAAAATGATCTAATCGGGTCTCTGAGTGCCCTATCATAGAAGTTTAATAGTGCATTTTACTCGACATTTCATGCGCTTTACGGTGCCGCTTAGCCCAATACACTATGTGAAATAGGAGCGACGTACATTGAACAAATATGATAGAATTTCGCTGAATTCTTATATTAACAATAATATAAAATGATCTAATCTGGTCTCCCATTGCCCTGTCATAGAAGGTTAGGAGTGCATTTTACTCGTCATTCCTCGCGCTTTAAGTTGACGCCAAGCCCAATACACTATCTGAAATAGGAGCGACGTAAATTGAACATTTGTGATAGAATCACGCTGAATTCTTAAATTAACCATAATATAAAATGATCTAATTGGGTCTCTGTTCGCCCTACCCTAGAGGTTTAATAGTGTATTTTACTCGTCATTTCATTTGCTTTTATGTGCCGCCTAGCCCAATACGCTATCTGAAATAGGAGGGACATAAATTGAACAAATGTGATAGAATTACGCAGGTTTCTTATATTAACCATAATATAGAAAGATCTAATCGGGTCTCTGATTGCCGTATCATGGAAGTTTAATAGTGCATTTTACTCGTCATTCCATGCGCTTTAAGATGCCGCCTATCCAAATACGAAATCTGAAATAGGAGCGACGTAAATTGAACAAATGTGATAGAATTACGCTGAATTCTTATATTAATCATAATATAAGATGACCTAATCGGGACTTTGATTGCCCTATTCGAGAAGCTTAGTAGTGCATTTTGCTCGACATTTCATGCGCTTTAAGATGCTGTCACGCCCAATACGCTATCTGAAATAGGAGCGTTGTAAATTGAACAAATGTGATAGAATTACGCTGAATTCTTATATTAATCATAATATAAGATGACCTAATCGGGTCTCTGATTGCCCTATCGTAGAAGGTTAATGGTGAGTTTTACTCGTCATTCCACGCGCTTTAAGATGCCACCTAGCCCAGTACGCTATCTGAAATAGGAGCTACGTAAATTGAACAAACGTGATAGAATTTCGCAGAATTCTTATATTAACAATAATATAATATGATATATTCGGGTCTCTGATTGCCCTATCATAGAAGTTTAATATTGCATTTTACTCGACAGTCCATGCGCTTTAAGATGCCACCTATCCCAATACGCTATCTGAAATAGGAGCGACGTAAATTGAACAAATGTGATAGGATTACGCTGAATTCTTATATTAACCATAATATAATATGACCTATTCGGGTCTCTGATTGCCCTACCCTAGAATTATAATAGTGAGTTTTACTCGCCATTTCATGCGCTTTGAGATGCAGCCTAGCCCAATACGCTATCTGAAATAGGAGCGACGTAAATTGAACAAATGTGATAGAATTTCGCTGCATTCTTATATTAACCAAAATATAAAATGATCTAATCGGGTCTCTGATAGCCCTACCCTCGCAGTTTAATAGTGCATTTTACTCGCCATTTCATGCGCTTTCAGATGCCGCTTAGCCCAATACGCTATCTGAAATAGGAGCGACGTAAATTGAACAAATGTGATAGGATTACGCTGAATTCTTATATTAATGATAATGTAAGATGACATAATCGGGTCTCTGATTGCCCTATCCTAGTAGTGTCGTAGTGCATTTTACTAGACATTTCATGCGCTTTAAGATGCCGCTTAGCCCAATAGGTTATCTGAAGTAGGAGCGACGTAAATGGAACAAATGTGATAGAATTTCGCAGAATTCTTATATTAACCATAATATAGTAAGATCTATTCGGGTCTCTGATTGCCCTATCATAGAAGTTTAATAGTGCATTTTACTCGCCATTCCAGGCGCTGTAAGATGCCGCCTATCCCAATATGCTATCTGAAATAGGAGCGAAGTAAATTGAACAGATGTGATAGAGTCACGCAGAATTCTTATATAAACCATAATAGAAAATGATGTAATCGGGCCTCTGATTGCCCTACCATAGAAGTTTAATAGTGCATTTTACTCGTCATTCCATGGGCTTTAAGATGCCGCCTATCCCAATATGCTATCTGAAATAGGAGCGACGTAAATGGAACAAATGTAATAGAATTACGCAGAATTCTTATATTAACTATAATATAGAATGATATAATCGGGTCTCTGATTGCCCTATCATAGAAGTATAATAGTGCATTTTACTCGCCATTCCAGGCGCTGTAAGATGCCGCCTATCCCAATACGCTATCTGAAGTAGGAGCGAAGTAAATTGAACAGATGTGATAGAGTCACGCAGAATTCTTATATTAACCATAATATAATATGATCTATTCGGGTCTCTGATTGCCCTATCATAGAAGGTTAGTAGTGCATTTTACTCGTCATTCCATGCGCTTTAAGATGCCATCTATCCCAATAAGGTATCTGAAATAGGAGCGACGTAAATTGAACAAATGTGATAGAATTTCGCTGAATCCTTATATTAACCATAATATATAATGATCTAATCGTGTCGCTGATTGCCCTATTATTGAAGTTTAGTAGTGCATTTTACTCGACATTTTATGCGCTTTCAGATGCCACGAAGCCCAATACGCTATGTGAAATAGGGGCGACGTAAATTGAACAAATGTGATAAAATTAAGCTGAATTCTCCTATTAACCATAATATAAAATGATCTAATCGGGTCTTTGATTGCCCTACCCTAGAAGTTTAATAGTGCATTTTACTCGACATTTCATGCGCTTTAATATGCCACCTAGCGCAATACGCTATCTGAATTTGGAGTGTCGTGAATTGAACAAATGTGATAGAATTACGCAGAATTCTTATGTTAACCATAATATAGAATGATCTAATCGGGTCTCTGATTGCCCTATCATAGAAGTTTAATAGTGCATTTTACTCGACATTTCATGCGCTTTAAGGTGCCACCTAGCCCAGTACGCTATCTGAAATTGGAGCTACGTAAATTGAAGAAACGTGATAGAATTACGCAGTATTCTCATATTAATCATAATATAATACGATCTATTCGGGCCTCTGATTGCCCTATCATAGAAGCTTCGTAGTGCATTTTACTCGACATTTCATGCGCTTTAAGATGCCGCCTAGCCCAATACGCTATCTGAAATAGGGGCGACGTAAATTGAACAAATGTGATAAAATTAAGCTGAATTCTCCTATTAACCATAATATAATATGATCTATTCGCGTCTCCGATTACCCTATCATAGAAGTTCAATAGTGCATTTTACACGACATTTCATGCGCTTTAAGATGCCACCTAGCCCAATACGATATTTGAAATAGGGGCGACGTAAATTGAACAAATCTGATAAAATTACGTTGCATTCTTCTATTAACAATAATATAAAATGATCTAGTCGTGTCTCTGAATGCCCTATCATAGAAGTTAAATAGTGGATTTTACTCGTTATTTCAGGCCCTTTAAGGTGCCGCTTTGCCCAATACGCTATCTGAAATATGAGCGTCGTAAATTGAACAAATGTGATCGAATTACGCAGAATTCTTGTAATAACCATAATATACAATGATCTAATCGGGTCTTTGATTGCCCTATCATAGAAGGTTAGTAGTGCATTTTACTCGACATTTCATGCGCTTTCAGATGCCACCTAGCCCAATACGCTATCTGAAAAAGGGGCGACGTAAATTGAACAAATGTGATAAAAGTTCGCTGAATTCTTATATTAATCATAATATAAGATGACCTAATCGGGTCTCTGATTGCCCTGTCCGAGAAGTTTAGTAGTGCATTTTAATCGACATTTCATGCGCTTTGAGATGCCACCTAGTCCAGTACGCTATCTGAAATAGGGGCGACGTAAAATGAACAAATGTGATAAAATTACGCAGCATTCTTATATTAACAATAATATTAAATGATATAATCGGGTATCTGTTTGCCCTATTCGAGAAGTTTAGTAGTGCATTTTAATCGACATTTCATGCGCTTTAAGATGCCACCTAGTCCAGTACGCTATCTGAAATAGGGGCGACGTAAAATGAACAAATGTGATAAAATTACGCAGCATTCTTATATTAACAATAATATAAAATGATCTAATCGGGTCTCTGTTTGCCCTATCATAGAAGTTTAATAGTGCATTTTACTCGTCATTTCATGCTCGTTAAGGTGCCTCCTAGCCCAATACGCTATCTGAAATTGGAGCTACGTAAGTTGAACAAATGTGATAGAATTACGCAGAATTCTTAAATTAACCATTATATAAAATGATCTAATCGGGTCTCTGTTTGCCCTACCCTAGAAGTTTAATAGTGCATTTTACTTGACATTTCATGCGCTTTAAGATGCCACCTAGCCCAATACGCTATCTGAAGAAGGGGCGACGTAAATTGAACAAATGTGATAAAAGATCGCGGAATTCTTAGATTAACCATAATATAAGAAGACCTAATCGGGTCTCTGATTGCCCTATCCGAGAAGTTTAGTAGTGCATTTTACTCGACATTTCGTGCGCTTTAAGATGCCGCCTAGCCCAATACGCTATCTGAAATTGGAGCTACGTAAATTGAACAAACGTGATAGAATTACGCAGAATTCTTATATTAACCATAATATAATACGCTCTATTCCGGTCTCTGATTGCCCTATCATAGAAGTTTAATAGTGCATTTTACTCGACATTTCATGCGCTTTGAGATGCCACCTAGCCCAATCCGCTATCTGAAGTAGGAGCGACGTAAATTGAACAAATGTGATAAAATTACGCTGAATTCTTATATTAAACATAATATAAAATGATCTAATCGGGTCTCTGATTGCCCTATCCTAGAAGTTTAGTAGCTCATTTCACTCGACATTTCATGCGCTTTAAGATCCCGCTTAGCCCAATACGCTATCTGAAATAGGAGCGACGTAAATTGAACGAATGTGATAAAATTTCGCTGAATTCTTAAATTAACCATAATATAAAATGATCTAATCGGCTCTCTGTTGGCCTGCCCTAGAATTTTAATAGAGCATTTTACGCGACATTTCATGCGCTTTATGATGCAACCTAGCTCAATACGCTATCTGAAATAGGAGCGACGTAAATTGAACAAATGTGATAGAATTTCGCAGAATTCTTATATTAACCAAAATATAAAATGATCTAATCGGGTCTCTGATTGCCCAACCATAAAAGTTTAATCGTGCATTTTACTCGCGATTCCACGCGCTTTAAGATGCCGCTTAGCCCAATACGCTATCTGAAATAGGAGCGACGTAAATTGAACAAATGTGATAGAATTTCGCTGAATACTTATATTAACCATATTGTAAAATGATGTAATCGGGTCTCTGTTCGCCCTACCCTAGAAGTTTAATAGTGCATTTCACTCGTCATTTCATACGCTTTGAGATGCCGCTTAGCCGAATACGCTATCTGAAATCGGAGCGACGTAGATTGAACAGATGTGATAGAATTACGCTGAACTCTTATATTATACGTAATATAAAATGATCTAATCGGGCCTCTGTTTGCCCTACCCTAGATGTTTAATAGTGCATTTTACTCGATATTTCATGCGCTTTAAGGTGCCACCTAGCCCAGTACGCTATCTGAAATAGGGGCGACGTAAATTGAACAAATGTGATAAAATTACGCTGAATTCTTATATTAACAAAAATATAAAAGAATCTAATCTGGTCTCTGATTGCCCTATCATAGAAGTTTAATAGTGCATTTTACTCGTCATTTCATGCGCTTTAAGGTGCCGCTTAGCCCAATACGCTAGCTGAAATAGGAGCGACGTAAATTGAACAAATGTGATAGAATTTCGCTGAATTCTTATATTAACAATAATATAAAAGGATCTAATCTGGTCTGTGATTGCCCTATCATAGAAGTTTAATAGTGCATTTTACTCGTCATTTCATGCGCTTGAAGGTGGTGCCTACCCCAATACGCTATCTGAAATAGGAGCGACGTAAATTGAACAAATGAGATAGAATTTCGCTGAATTCTTAAATTAACCATATTATAAAATGATCTAATCGGGTCTCTGTTTGACCTATCATAGAAGGTTAGTAGTGCATTTTACTCGTCATTTCATGCGCTTTAAGGTGCAGTCTAGCCCAATCCGCTATCTGAAATTGGAGCGACGTAAATTGAACAAATGTGATTGTATTACGCAGAATTCTTAAATTAACCATTATATAAAACGATCTAATCGGGTCTCTGTTTGCCCTACCCTAGATGTTTAATTGTGCATTTTACTTGACATTTCATGCGCTTTAAGATGCCACCTAGCCCAATACGCTATCTGAAAAAGGGGCGACGTAAATTGAACAAATGTGATAAAAGTTCGCTGAATTCTTATATTAACCATAATATAAGATGACCTAATCGGGTCTCTGATTGCCCTACCCTAGAAGTTTAATAGTGCATTTTACTCGCCATTCCGTGCGCTTTGAAATGACGCTTAGCCCAATACGCTATCCGAAATAGGAGCGACGTAAATTGGACAAATGTGATAGAATTTCGCAGAATTCTTATATTAACCAATATATAAAATGATGTAATCGGGCCTCTGATTGCACTATCATAGAAGGTGAATAGTGCATTTTACTCGCCATTCCACGTGCTTTAAGGTGCCGCCAAGCCCAGTACGCTATCTGAAATAGGAGCGACGTAAATTGAACAAATGTGATAGAATTTCGCTGAATCCTAATATTAACCAAAATATAAAATGATCTAATCGGGTCTCTGATTGCCCTATCATAGAAGGTTAATAGTGCATCTTACTCGCCATTCCACGCGGTTTAGGATGCCGCCTAGCCCAGCAGGCTATCTGAAATTGGAGAGACGTATATTGAACAATTGTGATAGAATTACGCTGAATTCTTATATTAACCGTAATATAAAATGATCTAATCGGGTCCCTGTTCGCCCTACCCTAGAAGTTTCATAGTGCATTTTACTCGCCATTTCATGCGCTTTGAGATACCGCTTAGCCCAATACGCTATCTGAAACAGGAGCGACGTAAATTGAACAAATGTGATAGAATTTCGCTGAATTCTTATATTAACCATAATATAAAATGATCTAATCGGGTCTCTGTTTGCCTTGCCCTAGAAGTTTAGTAGTGCATTTTACTCGCCATTTCATACGCTTTGAGATGCCGCTGAGCCCAATACACTATCAGAAATAGGAGCGACGTTAATTGAACAAATGTGATAGAATTTCGCTGAATTCTTAAATTAACCATAATATAAAATGATCTAATCGGGTCTCTGTTTGCCCTATCATAGAAGGTTAGTAGTGCATTTTCCTCGTCATTTCATGCGCTTCAAGGTGCAGTCTAGCCCAATCAGCTATCTGAAATTGGAGCGACGTAAATTGAACAAATGTGATTGTATTACGCAGAATTCTTATATTAACCATAATTTAAAATGATCTAATCGGGTCTCTGATTGCCCTATCATAGAAGTTGAATAGTGCATTTTACTCGTCATTTCATGCGCTTTTAGGTATCACCTAGCCCAATACGCTATCTGAAATTAGAGCTACGTAAATTGAACAAGGGTGATAGAGTTTCGCTGAATTCTTAAATTAACCATAATATGAAATGATCAAATCGGGTCTCTGTTTGCCTTACCCTAGAATTTTAATAGTGCATTTTACTCATCATTCCATGCGATTTAAGGTGCCGCTGAGCCCAATACGCTATCTCAAATAGGAGCGACGTAAATTGAACAAACGTGATAGAATTTCGCTGAATTCTTATATTAACCATAATATAAAAGATATAATCTGGTCTCTGATTGCCCTATCATAGAAGGTTAGTAGCGCATTTTACTCGTCATTTCATGCTCTTTAAGGCTCCTCCTAGCCCAATCCGCTATCTGAAGTAGGTGCGACGTAAATTGAACAAATGTGATAAAATTACGCTGAATTCTTATATTAACCATAATATAAAATGATCTAATCGGGTCTCTGATTGCCATATCCTAGAAGTTAAGTAACTCATTTTACTCGACATTTCATGCGCTTTAAGATCCCGCTTAGCCCAATACGCTATCTGAAATAGGAGCGACGTAAATTGAACAAATGTGATAGAATTTCTCTGAATTCTTATATTAAACATAATGTAAAATGATCTAGTCGGGTCCCTGTTCGCCCTATCCTAGAAGTTTAATGGTGAATTTCACTCGTAATTTGATGCGCTTTGAGATGCCGCTTAGCCCAATACGCTATCTGAAATAGGAGCGACGTAAATTGAACAAATGTGATAGAATTTCGCAGAATTCTTATATTAACCAAAATATAAAATGATCTCATCGGGTCTCTGATTGCCCTACCATAAAAGTTTAATAGTGCATTTTACTCGCGATTCCACGCGCTTTAAGATGCCGCTTAGCCCAATACGCTATCTGAAATAGGAGCGACGGAAATTGAACAAATGTGATAGAATTTCGCTGTATTGTTATATTAACCATAATGTAAAATGATCTAATCGGGGCACTGTTCGCCCTACCCTAGAAGTTTAATAGTGCATTTTAATCGCCATTTCATGCGCTTTGAGATGCCGCTTAGCCGAATACGCTATCTGAAATCGGAGCGACGTAGATTCAACAGATGTGATAGAATTACGCTGAATTCTTATATTAACCAATATATAAAATGATGTAATCGGGCCTCTGATTGCACTATCATAGAAGGTGAACAGTGCATTTTACTCGTCATTTCATGCGCTTTGAGATGCCGCTTAGCCGAATACGCTATCTGAAATCGGAGCGACGTAGATTGAACAGATGTGATAGAATTACGCTGAATTCTTATATTAACCGTAATATAAAATGATCTAATCGGGTCTCTGTTTGCCTTAGCCTAGAAGTATAATGGTGCATTTTACTCGCCATCTCATGCGCTTTGAGATGCCGCTTAGCCCAATATGCTATCTGAAATAGGAGCGACGTAAATTGAACAAATGTGATAGAATAACGCTGAATTCTTATATTAACCGTAATATATAATGATCTAATCGGGTCTCTGTTTGCCCTACCCTAGAAGTTTAATAGTGCGTTTTACTCGCCGTTACGTGCGCTTTGAGATACCGCTTAGCCCAATACGCTATCTGAAACAGGAGCGACGAAAATTGAACAAATGTGATAGAATTTCGCTGAATTCTTATATTAACCATAATATAAAATGATCTAATCGGGTCTCTGTTTGCCTTACCCTAGAAGCTTAGTAGTGCATTTTACTCGCCATTTCATGCGCTTTGAGATGCCGCTGAGCCCAATACACTATCAGAAATAGGAGCGACGTTAATTGAACAAAGGTGATAGGATTTCGCTGAATTCTTAAATTAACCATAATATAAAATAATCTAATCGGGTCTCTGTTTGCCCTACCATAGAAGTATAATAGTGCATTTTACTCGCCATTTCATGCGCTTTAGGATGCCGCCTAGCCCGGTAGGCTATCTGAAATAGGAGTGACGTAAATTGAACAAATGTGATAGAATTACGCTGAATTCTGATATTAACCGTAATATAAAATGATCTAATCGGGTCTCTGTTTGCCTTACACTAGAAGTTTGATAGTGCATTTTACTCGCCATTTCATGCGCTTTGAGATGCCGCTGAGCCCAATACACTATCTGAAATAGGAGCGACGTTAATTGAACAAAGGTGATAGAATTTCGCAGAATTCTTAAATTAACCATAATATAAAATGATCTAATCGGGTCTCTGTTTGCCCTACCATAGAAGTATAATAGTGCATTTTACTCGCCATTTCATGCGCTTTAGGATGCCGCCTAGCCCGGTAGGCTATCTGAAATAGGAGTGACGTAAATTGAACAAATGTGATAGAATTACGCTGAATTCTGATATTAACCGTAATATAAAATGATCTAATCGGGTCTCTGTTTGCCTTGCACTAGAATTTTAATAGTGCATTTTACTCGCCATTTCATGCGCTTTAAGATGCCGCTTAGCCCAATACGCTATCTGAAATTGGAGCTACGTAAATTGGACAATTGTGATAGAATTACCCTGAATTCTTATATTAACAATAATACAAAATGATTTAATTGGGTCTCTGATGGCCGAATCCGAGAATCTTAAGAGATCATTTTACTCGCCATTTTATGCGCTTTAAGATGCCGCCTAGCCCAAACGCTATATGAAATAGGAGAGACGTAAATAGAACAAATGTGATAGAATTACGCTGAATTCTTATATTAATCATAATATAAGATGACCTAGTCGGGTCTGTGGTTGCCCTATCCGAGAAGTTTAGTACTGCATTTTACTCGACATTTCATGCGCTTTAAGATGCCACCGCGCCCAGTAGGCTATCTGAAATAGGAGCGTCGTAAATTGAACAAATGTGATAGAATTACGCAGAATTCTTAACTTAACCATAATTTAAAATGATCTAATCGGTTCTCTGATTGCCCTATAATAGAAGTTTAATTGTGCATTTTACTCGTCATTTCATGCGCTTCAAGGTGCCGCTTAGCCCAATACGCTCTCTGAAATAGGAGCGACGTAAATTGAGCAAATGTGATAGAATTCCGCTGGATTCTTATATCAACCATAATATAAGATGACCTAGTCGGGTCTGTGATTGCCCAATCCGAGAAGTTTAGTAGTGCATTGTACTCGACATTTCATGCGCTTTAAGATGCCGCCTCGCCCAATAGGCTATCTGAAATAGGAGCGTCCTAAATTGAACAAATGTGATAGAATTACGCAGAATTCTTAACTTAACCATAATTTAAAATGATCTAATCGGTACTCTGATTGCCCTATCACAGAAGCTTAATAGTGCATTTAACTCGACATTTCATGCGCTTTAAGGTGCCGCCTAGCCCAATACGCTATCTGAAATTGGAGCTACGTAAATTGACCAAATGTGATAGAATTACCCTGAATTCTCATATTAACATTAATACAAAATGATTTAATTGGGTCTCTGATGGGCGAATCCGAGAAGCTTAACAGAGCATTTTACTCGACATTTCATGCGCTTTAAGATGCCGCCTAGCCCAAACGCTATCTGAAATTGGAGCTACGTAAATTGAACAAACGTGATAGAATTACGCAGAATTCTTATATTAACCATAACATAATACGATCTATTCGGTTCTCTGATTGCCCTATCATAGGAGTTTAACAGTGCATTTTACTAGTCATTTCATGCGCTTTAAGCTGCCGCCTGGCCCAATACGCTATCTGAAATAGGAGCGATATAAATTGAACAAATGTGTTAAAATTACGTTGAATTCTTATATTAACCATAATATAAAATGATCTATTCGGGTCTCTGATTGCCCTATCATAGAAGTTTTATGGTGCATTTTACTCGTCATTTCATGCGCTTTAAGGTGCCACCTAGCCCAATACGCTATCTGAAATAGGGGCGACGTGAATTGAATAAATGTGATAAAATTTCGCTGAATTCTTATATTAACCATAATATAAGATGACATAATCGGGTCTCTGATAGCCCTATCCGAGAAGTTTAGTAGTGCATTTAACTCGACATTTCATGCTCTTTAAGATGCCGCCTAGCCCAATACGCTATCTGAAATAGGAGCGTCGTAAATTGAACAAATGTGATAGAATTACGCTGAATTCTTATATTAACCATAGTATAAGATGACCTCATCGGGTCTCTGATTGCCCTACCCGAGAAGTTTAATAGTTCATTTTACTCGTCACTTCATGCGCTTTAAGGTGCCGCCTAGCCCAATATGCTATCTGAAATTGGAGCGACATAAATTGAACAAATGTGATAGAATTTCGCTGAATTCTTAAATGAACCATAATATAAAATGATCTAATCGGGTCTTTGTTTGCCCTACCCTAGAAGTTTAATAGTCTATTTTACTCGACATTTCATGCGCTTTAAGATGCCACCTAGCCCAATACGCTATCTGGAATAGGGGCGACGTAAATTGAACAAATGTGATAAAATTACGTTGAATTCTTATATTAACCATAATATAATATGATCTATTCGGGTCTCTGATTGCCCTAACATAGAAGATAAATAGTGCATTTTACTCGACATTTCATGCGCTTTAAGATGCCACATAGCGCAATACGCTATCTGAAATAGGAGCGACATAATTTGAACAAATGTGATAGAATTACGCAGAATTCTTATATTAACCATAATATAGAATGATCTAATCGGGTCTCTGATTGCCCTATCATAGAAGGTTAGTAGTGCATTTTACTCGCCATTCCACGCGCTTTGAGATCCCGCCTAACCCAATACGCTATGTGAAATAGGAGCGACGGAAATTGAACAAGTGTGATAGAATTACGCTGCATCCATATATTAATCCAAACATAAGATGACCTTATCGGGTCTCTGTTTGCCCTACCCTAGAAATTTAAAAGTGCATTTTACTCGATATTTCATGCGCTTTAAGATGCCGCTTAGCCCAATACGCTATCTGAAATAGGAGCGGCGTAAATTGAACAAATGTGATAGAATTTCGCTGAATTCTTATATTAACCATAATATAAGATGACCTAATCGGCTCTCTGATTGCCCTATCAGAGAAATTTAGTAGTGCATTTTACTCGACATTTCATGCGCTTTAAGATGCCGCCTAGCCCAATACGCTATCTGAAATTGGAGCCACGTAAATTAAACAAACGTGATGGAATTCCGCAGAATTCTTATATTAACAATAATATAAAATGATCTAATCGGGTCTCCGATTGCCCTATCATAGAAGATTAATAGTGCATTTTACACGCCATTTCATGCTCTTTAAGGAGCCGTTTAGCCCAATACGCAATCTGAAATTGGAGCTACGTAAATTGAACAAATGTGACAGAGTTACACTGAATTCTGATATTAATCATAATATAGAATGATCTAATCGGGTCTCTGATTGTCCTATCATAGAAGTTTAATAGTTCATTTTACTCGTCAGTCCATGCGCTTTAATATGTCGCCTATACCAATACGCTATCTGAAATTGGAGCTACGTAAATTGAACAAGTGTGATACAGTTTCGCTGAATTCTTAAATTAACCATAATATAAAACGATCTGATTGGGTCTCTGATTACCCTATCATAGAAGCTTAATAGTGCATTTTACTCGTTATTTCATGCGCTTTAAGGTGCCGCTTAGCCCAATCCGCTATCTGAAATAGGAGCGACGTAAATTGAACAAATGTGAGAGAATTACGCAGAATTCTTATATTAACCATAATATAGAATGATCAAATCGGGTCTCTGATAGTCCTATCATAGAAGTTTAATAGTTCATTTTACTCGTCAGTCCATGCGCTTTAATATGTCGCCCTTACCAATACGCTGTCTGAAATAGGAACGACGTAAGTTGAACAAATGCGATAGAATTTCACTGAATTCTTATATTAACCATAATATAAAATGACCTAATCGGGTTTGTGATTGCCCTATCATAGAAGTTTAATAGTGCATTTTACTCGTCATTTCATGCGCTTCAATATGCCGCCTAGTCCAATACGGTATCTGACATTGGAGCTACGTAAATTGAACAAATGTGAAAGATTTACGCAGAATTCTTATATTAACCATAATATAATACGATCTATTCGGGTCTCTGATTGCCCTATCATAGAAGTTTGATAGAGCATGTTACTCGTCATTTCATGCGCTTTAAGGTACCGCTTATCCCGATACGCTATCAGAAAGAGGAGCGACGTAAATTGAACAAATGTGATAGAATTTCGCTGCATTCTTATATTAACCATAATATAATACGTTCTATTCGGGTCTCTGATTGCCCTATTGTAGAGGTTTAATAGTGCACTTTACTCGTCGTATCATGCGCTATAAGGTGCCGCTTGGCCCAATACGCTATCTGAAATAGGAGCGACGTAAATTGGACAAATGTGATAGAACTTCGCTGAATTCTTAAATTAATCATAATATAAAATGATCTAATCGGGTCTCTGTTTGCCCTACCCTAGAAGTTTAATAGTGCATTTTACTCGCCATTTCATGCTCTTTGGGGTGCCGCTTAGCCCAATACGCTATCTGAAATAGGAGCGACATAAATTGAACAAATGTGATAGGATTTCCCTGAACTCTTTTATTAACCATATTGTAAAATGATGTAATCGGGTCTCTGTTCGCCCTACCCTAGAAGTTTAATAGTGCATTT
>CAKAJE020001777.1:0-205864 GCA_916610135.2 Macropis europaea | reverse complement strand
AAAGCGTATTGGGCTAAGCGGCATCTCAAAGCACATGAAATGACGGGTGAAATGCACTATTAGACTTCTAGGGCACGGCGAACAGAGACCCGATTAGATCATTTTACATTAAGGTTAATATAAGAGTTCAGGGAAATCCTATCACATTTGTTCAATCCACGTCGCTCCTGTTACAGATAGCGTATTGGGCTAAGAGGCATCTCAAAGCGCATGAACTGGCGAGTGAAATGCACTATTAAGCTTCTGGGGTAGGGCGAACAGAGACCCGATTAGATCATTTTACATTAAGATTAATATAAGAATTCAGCGAAATTCTATCACATTTGCTCAATTTGCGTCGCTCCTATTTCAGATAGCGCACTGGGCTACGCGGCATCATAAACCGCGTGGAATGGCGAGCAAAATGCACTATTAAACTTCTATGATAGGGCTATCATAGACCCGATTAGATCTTTTTATATTATGGTTAATTTAAGAATTCAGCAAAATTCTATCACATTTGTTCAATTTACGTCGCTCCTATTTCAGATAGCGTACTGGGCTAGGGGGCACCTCAAAGCGCGTGGAATGGCGAGTAAAATGCACTATTAAACTTCTATGATAGGGCAATCAGAGACCCGATTAGATCATTTTACATTAAGGTTAATATGAGAATTCAGAGAAATTCTATCACATTTGTTCAATTTACGTCGCTGATATTTCAGATAGCGTATTGGGCTAAGCGGCATCTCAAAGCGCAAGAAATGGCGCGTAAAATGCACTATTAAACTTCTAGGGTAGGGCAAACAGAGACCCGATGAGATCATTTTATATTATGATTAATTTAAGAATTCAGCGAAATTCTATCACATTTGTCCAATTTACGTCGCTCCTATTTCAGATACCGTACTGGGCTAGGCGGCATCTTAAAGCGCGTGGAATGGCGTGCAAAATGCACTATTAATCTTCTACGATAGGGCAATCAGAAACCCGAAGAGATCATTTTATATTTTGTTTAATATAAGATATCACGGAAATTCTATCACATTTGTTCAATTTACGTCGCTCCCATTTCAGATAGCGTATTTGGCTAAGTGGCATCTCAAGGCGCATGAAATGGCGAATAAAATGCACTATTAAACTTCTAGGGTAGGGCAAACAGAGACCCGATTAGATCATTTTATATTATGGTTAATTTAAGAATTCAGCAAGATTCAATCACATTTGTTCAATTTACGTCGCTCCTATTTCAGATAGCGTACTGTGCTATACGGCATCTTAAAGCGCGTGGAATGGCGAGCAAAATGCACTATTGAACTTCTATGATAGGGCAATCAGAGGCCCGATTAGATCATTTTATATGTTGGTTAATATAAGAATTCAGCTAAATTCTATCACATTTGTTCAATTTACGTCGCTCCTATTTCAGATAGCGTATTGGGCTAAGCGGCATCTCAAAGCCCATGAAATGACGGGTGAAATGCACTATTAGATTTCTAGGGTACGGCGAACAGAGACCCGATTAGATCATTTTACATTAAGGTTAATATAAGAGTTCAGGGAAATCCTATCACATTTGTTCAATTTACGTCGCCCCTATGTCAGATAGCGTATTGGGCTAAGCGGAATCTTAAAGCGCATGAAATGGCTAGTAAAATGCACTATTAAACTTCTAGGGTAGGGCCACCAGAGACCCGATTAGATCATTTTATATTATGGTTAATTTAAGAATTCAGCAAAATTCTATCACATTTGTTCAATTTACGTCGCTCCTATTTTAGATAGCGTACTGGGCAAGGCGGCACCTTAAAGCGCGCGGAATGGCGAGTAAAATGCACTATTAAACTTCTATGATAGGGCAATCAGAGATGCGATTACATCATTTTATATTTTGGTTAATATAAGAATTCAGCGAAATTCTATCACATTTGTTCAATTTACGTCTCTCATATTTGAGATAGCGTATTCGACTAAGCGGCATCTCAAAGCGCAAGAAATGGCGAGTAAAATGCACTATTAAACTTCTAGGGAAGGGCAAACAGAGACCCGATTAGGTCGTTTTATATTATGGTTAATTTAAGAATTCAGCAAAATTCTACCACATTTGTTCAATTTACGTCGCTCCGATTTCAGATAGCGTACTCGGCTACGCGGCATCTTAAGGAGCGTGGAATGGCGAGTAAAATGCACTATTAAACTTCTATGGTAGGGCAATCAGAGACCCGATTAGATCATTTTATATTTTGGTTAATTTAAGAATTCAGCGAAATTCTATCACATTTGTTCAATTTACGTCGCTCCCATTTCAGACAGCGTACTGGGCTAGGCGGCATCTTAAAGCGCGCGGAAGGACGAGTAAAATGCACTACTAAACTTCTATGGTAGGGCAATCAGAGACCCGATTAGATCATTTTACATTATGGTTAATAAAAGAATTCAGCCAAATTCTATCACATTTGTTCAATTTACTTCGCTCCTATTTCAGATAGCATATTGGGCTAAGCGGCATCCCATGGCGCATGAAATGACGAGTGATTTGCACTATTAAACTTGTAGGGTAGGGCGAACAGAGACCCGATTAGATCATTTTACATTAAGGTTAATATAAGAATTCAGGGAAATTCTATCACATATGTTCAATTTACGTCGCTCCTATTTCAGATAGCGTATTGGGCTACGCGGCATCTTAAAGCGCGTGGAATGGCGATTAAAATGCACTATTTAACTTCTATGTTAGGGCACTCAGAGACCCGATTAGATTATTTTATATTTTGGTTAATTTAAGAATTCAGCGAAATTCTATCACATTTGTTCAATTTACGTAGCTCCTATTTCAGATAGCGTACTGGGCTATACGGCATCTTAAAGCGCGTGGAATGGCGAGTAAAATGCAGTATTGAACTTCTATGATAGGGCAATCAGAGACCCGATTAGATCATTTTATATGTTGGTTAATATAAGAATTCAGCGCAATTCTATCACATTTGTTCAACTTACGTCGCTCCTATTTCAGATAGCGTATTGCGCTAAGCGGCATCTCAAAGCGCAAGAAATGGCGCGTAAAATGCACTATCAAACTTCTAGGGTAGGGCAAACAGAGACCCGGTTAGATCATTTTATATTATGGTTAATTTAAGAATTCAGCGAAATTCTATCACATTTGTTCAATTTTCGTCGCTCCTATTTCAGACAGCGTATTGGGCTAAGCGGCATCTTAAAGCGCGTGGAATGGCGAGTAAAATGCACTATTAAACTTCTATGATAGGACAAACAGAGACCCGATTAGATCATTTTATATGTTGGTTAATATAAGTGTTCAGCGAAATTCTATCACATTTGTTCTATTTACGTCGCTCCTAATTCGGATAGCGTATTGGGCTAAGCGGCACCTCAAAGCGCATGAAATGGCGAGTAAAATGCACTATTAAACTTCTAGGGTAAGGCAAACAGAGACCCGATTAGATCATTTTATATTACGGTTAATATAAGAATTCAGCGCAATTCTATCACATTTGTTCAACTTACGTCGCTCCTATTTCAGATAGCGTATTGGGCTAAGCGGCATCTCAAAGCGCATGAAATGGCGAGTAAAATGCAATATTAAACTTCTAGGGTAGGGCAAACAGAGACCCAATTAGATCATTTTATATTATGGTTAATTTAAGAATTCAGCAAAATTCTATCACATTTGTTCAATTTACGTCGTTAATATTTCAGATAGCTTATTGGGCTAAGCGGCATCTCAAAGGGCCTGAAATGGCGAGTGAAATGCACTATTAAACTTCTATGTTAGGGCACTCAGAGACCCGATTAGATCATTTTTTATTTTGGTTAATTTAAGAATACAGCGAAATTCTATCACATTTCTTCAACTTACGTCGCTCCTATTTCAGATAGCGTATTGGGCTAAGCGGCATCTCAAAGCGCATGAAATGGCGAGTAAAATGCACTGTTAAACTTCTAGGGTAAGGCAAACAGAGACCCGATTAGATCATTTTATATTACGGTTAATATAAGAATTCAGCGCAATTCTATCACATTTGTTCAACTTACGTCGCTCCTATTTCAGATAGCATATTGGGCTAAGCGGCATCTCAAAGAGCAAGAAACGTCGCGTAAAATGCACTATCAAACTTCTAGGGTAGAGCAAACAGAGACCCGGTTAGATCATTTATATTATGGTTAATTTAAGAATTCAGCGAAATTCTATCACATTTGTTCAATTTACGTAGCTCCTATTTCAGATAGCGTATTGGGCTAAGCGGCATCTAAAAGCGCATGAAATGGCGAGTAAAATGCACTGTTAAACTTCTAGGGTAGGGCAAATAGAGACCCGATTAGATCATTTTATATTATGGTTAATTTAAGAATTCAGCAAAATTCTATCACATTTGTTCAATTTACGTCGCTCCGATTTCAGATAGCGTATTGGGCTAAGCGGCATCTCAAAGCGCATGAAATGGCGAGTCAAATGCACTATTAAACTTCTATGTTAGGGCACTCAGAGACCCGATTAGATCATTTTATATTTCGGTTAATTTAAGAATACAGCGAAATTCTATCACATTTGTTCAACTTACGTCGCTCCTATTTCAGATAGCGTATTGGGCTAAGCGGCGTCACAAAGCGTAAGAAATTGCTAGTAAAATGCACTATTAAACTTCTAGGGTAGGGCCACCAGAGACCCGATTAGATCATTTTATATTATGGTTAATTTAAGAATTCAGCAAAATTCTATCACATTTGTTCAATTTACGTCGCTCCTATTTCAGATAGCGTATTGGGGCTAAGCGGAATCTCAAAGAGCATGAAATGGCTAGTAGAATGCACTATTGAACTTCTAGGGTAGGTCCACCAGAGACCCGATTAGATCATTTTATATTATGGTTAATTTAAGAATTCAGCTAAATTCTATCACATTTGTTCAATTTACGTCGCTCCTATTTTAGATAGCGTACTGGGCGAGGCGGCATCTTAAAGCGCATGAAATGGCGAGTCAAATGCACTATTAAACTTCTATGTTAGGGCACTCAGAGACCCGATTAGATCATTTTATATTACGGTTAATATAAGAATTCAGCGCAATTCTATCACATTTGTTCAATTTACGTCGCTCCGATTTCAGATAGCGTATTGGGCTAAGCGGAATCTCAAAGCGCATGAAATGGCTAGTAGAATGCACTATTGAACTTCTAGGGTAGGGCCACCAGAGACCCGATTAGATCATTTTATATTATGGTTAATTTAAGAATTCAGCTAAATTCTATCACATTTGTTCAATTTACGTCGCTCCTATTTCAGATAGCGTATTGGTCTAAGCGGAATCTCAAAGCGTATGAAATGGCGAGTAAAATGCACTATTAAACTTCTAGGGTGGGGCAAACAGAGTCCCGATTAGATCATTTTATATTATGGTTAATTTAACAATTCAGGGAAATTCTTGGATAGGGCTAACAGAGACCCGATTAGGTCATTTTATATTATGGTTAATATAAGAATTCAGCGTAATTCTATCACATTTGTTAAATTTACGTCGCCCCTATTTGAGATAGCGTATTGGGCTAGGCGGCATCTTAAAGCGCATGAAATGTCGAGTAAAATGCACTGTTAAACTTCTATGATAGGGCAATCAGAGACCCGAATAGATCGTATTATATTATAGTTAATATAAGAATTCTGCGTAATTCTATCACGTTTGTTCAATTTACGTAGCTCCAATTTCAGATAGCGTATTGGGCCAAGCGGCACCTTAAAGCGCATGAAATTGCGAGTAACATGCACTATTAAACTTCTATGATAGGGCAATCAGAGACCCGAATAGATCGTATTATATTACGGTTAATATAAGAATTCTGCGTAATTCTATCACATTTGTTCAATTTATGTCGCTCCTATTTCAGATAGCAAATTGGGCTAGGCGGCACCTTAAAGCACACGAAGTGACGAGTAAAAGGCACTACTAAACCTGTCGGATAGGGCAATCTGAGACCCGATTAGGTCATCTTATATTATGGTTAATATAAGAATTCAGCGAAATTCTATCACATTTGTTCAACTTACGTCGCCCCTATTTCAGATAGCGTATCGGGCTAAGCGGCATCTTAAAGCGAATGAAATGTCGAGTAAAATGCACTACTAAACTTCTAGGATAGGGCAATCAGAGACCCGGTATGGTCAGCTTATGTTTTGATTAATTTAAGGATGCAGCGTAATTCTATCACATTTGTTCAATTTACGTCGCTCCTATTTCAGATAGCGTATTGAGCTAGGCGGCATCTTAAGGCCCGTCGTATGACGACTAAAATGCACTACTAACCTTCTATGATAGGGTAATCAGAGACCCGATTAGATCATTTTATATTATGGTTAATATAAGAATTCTGTGAAATTCAATCACATTTGTTCAATTTACGTCGCTGCTATTTCTGAACGCGTGTCGGGCTATGTGGCATCTTAAAGCGCATGAAATGTCGAGTAAAATGCACTACTAAACTTCTAGGGTAGGGCAAACACAGACCCGATTAGATCATTTTCCATTATGGTTAATTTAAGAATTCAGCGAAACTCTATCACACTTGTTCAATTTACGTAGCTCCAATTTCAGATAGCGTATTGGGCGAGTATGCACCGTAAAAGCGCACGAAATGACGAGTAAAATGCACTATTAAACTTCTATGATAGGGCAATCAGAGACCCGATTAGATCATTTTATATTATGGTTAATTTAAGAATTCGTCGTAACTCCATCACATTTGGTCAATTTACGTAGCTCCAGTTTCAGATAGTGGTTTGGGCTAGGAGGCACCTTCAAGCGCATGAAAAGACAAGCAAAATGCACTATTAAACTTCCATGATAGGCAATCGGTGACCCGAATAGACCATTTTATATTATGGTTAATATAAGAATGCAGCGTAAATGAACCACATTTATTCAATTTACGTCGCTCCTATTTCCGATAGCGTATTGGGCTAAACAGAATCTTAATGGGCATGAAATATCGATTAAAATGCAATATTAAACTTCAATGATAGGGCAATTGGAGACCCGATTAGATCATTTTATATTATGGTTAATATATGGATGCAGCGTAATTGAACCACATTTGTTCAATTTACGTCGCTCCTATTTCAGATAGCGTATTGGTCTAAGCGGCATATTAAAGCGCACGAAATGTCTATTAAAATACACTCCTAAACTTCTAGGATGGGGCAATCAGAGACCCGATTAGATCATCGTATATTATGGTTAATTTAAGAATTCGTCGTAACTCGATCACATTTGTTTAATTTACGTAGCTCCAATTTCAGATAGCGTATTGGGATAGGCGGCACCTTACAGTGCATGAAATGACGAGTAAAATGCACTACTAAACTTCTCGCATAGGGCAATCAGAGACCCGATTAGATCATTTTATATTATGGTTAATATAAGAATTCAGCGTAATTCTATGACATTTGTTAAATTTATGTCGCTCCAATTTCCGATAGCGCATTGGGCTAGGCGGCACCTTAAAGCGCATGAAATGACGAGTAAAATGCACTGCTAAGCTTCTCGGGTAGGGCAATCAGAGACCTGATTAGGTCATCTTATATTATGGTTAATATAAGAATTGAGCGAAATTTTATCACATTTGTTCAATTTACGTCGCCCCTATTTGAGATAGCGTATTGGGCTAGGCGGCACCTTAAAGCGCATGAAATGTCGAGTAAAATGAACTACCAAACATCTCGGATAGGGCTAACAGCGACCCGATTAGGTCATCTTATATTATGGTTAATATAAGAATTTAGCGAAATTTTATCACATTTGTTCAATTTACGTCTCCCCTATTTCAGATAGCGTATTGGGCTAGGCGGCACCATAAAGCGCATGAAATGGCGAGTAAAATGAACTACCAAACATCACGGATAGGGCTAACAGCGACCCGATTAGGACATCTTATATTATGGTTAATATACGAATTCAGCGAAATTTTATCACATTTGTTCAATTTACGTCGCGCCTATTTCAGATAGCGTATTGGGCTAGGCGGTCCCGTAAAGCGCATGAAATGACGAGTAAAATGCACTATTAAACTTCTATGATAGGGCAATCAGAGACCCGATTAGATCATTTTATATTATTGTTAATATAAGAATTCAACGTAATTTTATCACATTTGTTCAATTTACGTCGCCCCTATTTCAGATAGCGTATTCGACTAGATGGCATCTTAAAGCGCATGAAATGTCGGGTAAAATGCACTATTAAACTTCTAGGGTAGGGCAAACAGACACTCGAGAAGATTATTTTATATTATGGTTCATTTAAGAATTCAGCGAAATTCTATCACGTTTGTTCAATTTACGTAGCTCCAATTTCAGATAGCGTATTGGGCTAGGTGGCATCTTAAAGCGCATGAAATGATGAGTAAAATGCACTATTAAACATCACGGATAGGGCTAACAGCGACCCGATTAGGACATCTTATATTATGGTTAATATACGAATTCAGCGAAATTTTATCACATTTGTTCAATTTACGTCGCGCCTATTTCAGATAGCGTATTGGGTAGGCGGCACCTTAAAGCGCATGAAATGTCGAGTAAAATGCACTATTAAACTTCTATGATAGAGCAATCAGAGACCCGAATTGATCGTATTATATTATGGTTAATATAAGAATTCTGCGTAATTCTATCACATTTGTTCAATTTACATTGCCCCTATTTCAGGTAGCGCACTGGACTAGGCGGCATCTTAGAGCGCATGAAATATCGAGTACAATGCACTACCAAAATTCTCGTATAGGGCAATCAGAGACGTGATTAGGTCATCTTATATTATGGTTAATATAAGAATTCAGCGAAATTTTATCACATTTGTTCAATTTACGTCGCCCCTATTTCAGATAGCGTATTCGACTAGGTGGCATCTTAAAGCGCATGATATGTCATGTAAAATGCACTATTAAACTTCTTGGATAGGGCAATCAGAGACCCGATTAGGTCATGTTATATTATGGTTAATATAAGGATGCAGCGTAATTCTATCACATTTGTTCAATTTGCGTCGCCCCTATTTCAGATAGCGCATTTGGGATAGGCGGCACCTTAAAACGCATGAAATGTCGAGTAAAATGCACTATTAAACTTCTATGGTAGGGCAATCAGAGACCCTAAAAGATCATATTATATTATGGTTCATATCAGAATGCAGCGTAATTCTATCACATTTGTTCAATTTACGTCGCTCCTATTTCAGATAGCGTATTGGTCTAAGCGGCATGTTAATGCGCATGAAATGACGATTAAAATGCACTACTAAACTTCTAGGATAGGGCAATCGGAGACCCGATTAGATCATTTTATATTATTCTTAATATAAGAATTCAACGTCATTTTATCACATTTTTCAATTTACGTCGCCCCTATTTCAGATACCGTATTGGGCTAGGTGGCATCGTAAAGCGCATGAAATGTCGAGTAAAATGCACTACTAATCTTCTCGGATAGGGCAATCGGAGACCAGATTAGGTCATCTTATATTATGATTAATATAAGAATTCAGCGTAATTCTATCACATTTGTTCAATTTACGTCGCTCCTATTTCTGATAGCAGATTGGGATAGGCGGGACCTTGAAGCGCATGAAATGACGAGTAAATGCACTACTAATCTTCTTTGATAGGGCAATCAGAGACCCGAATAGATCATATTACATTATGGTTAATATAAGAAATCTGCATAATTCTCTCACATTTGTTCAATTTACGTCGCTCCTGCTTCAGATGGCGTATTCGTCTAAGCGGCATCTTAAAGCGCATGAAATGTCCAGTAAAGTGAACTACTAAACTTCTAGGATGGGGCAATCAGAGACCCCGTTAGATCATTTTATGTTATGGTTAATATAAGAATTCTGCGTAATTCTATCCCATTTGTTCAATTTACGTCGCCCCTATTTCAGATAGCGTTTTGGGCTAGGTGGCATCTTAAAGCGCATGAAATGTCAAGTAAAATGCACTACAAAACTTCTAGGATAGGGAAATCAGAGACCCGATTAGGTCATCTTATATTATGTTTAATATAAGAATTCAGCCTAATTCTATCACATTTTTTCAATTTACGTCGCTCCTATTTCAGATAGCGGATTGGGCTAGACAGCACCTTAAAGCGCATGAAATGACGAGTAAAATGAACTATTAAACATCTATGATAGGGCAATGAGAGACCCGAATTGATCGTATGATATTATGGTTAATATAAGAATTCTGCGTAATTCTATCACGTTTGTTCAATTTACGTAGCTCCAATTTCAGATAGCTTATTGGCTTAGAAGGCATCTGAAAGCGCCTGAAATGTCGAGTAAAATGCACTACTAACCTTTTCGGATAGGGCAATCAGACACCCGATTAGGTCATCTTATATTATGGTTAATATACGAATTCAGCGAAATTTTATTACATTTGTGCAATTTACGTCGCCCCTATTTCAGATAGCGTATTGGGCTAGGTGGCATCCTAAAGCGCATGAAATGACGAGTAAAATGCACTATTAAACTTCTATGATAGGGCAATCAGAGACCCGATTAGATCATTTCATATTATTGTTATTATAAGAATTCAGCGTAATTTTATCACATTTGTTCAATTTACGACGCGCCTATTTCAGATAGTATATTGGGCGAGGCGGCATCTTAAAGCGCGTGGAATGACGAGTAAAATGCACTACTAACTTTCTATGATAGGGCTATCAGAGACCCGATTAGAACATTTTATATTATTGTTAATATAAGAATTCAGCGTAATTTTATCACATTTGTTCAATTTACGTCGCCCCTATTTCAGATAGCGTATTCAGCTAGGTGGCATCTTAAAGCGCATGAAATGTAGAGTAAAATGCACTACAAAACTTGTCGGATAGGTCAATCAGACACCCGATTAGGTCATCTTATATTATGATTAATATAAGTATTCAGCGTAGTTCTATCACATTTGTTCAATTTACGACGCTCCTATCTCAGATAGCGTATTGGGCGAGGCGGCATCTTAAAGCGCATGTAATGTCTAGTAAAATGCACCACTAAACTTCTCGGATAGGGCAATCAGAGGCCCGATTAGGTCATCTTATATTATTAGTAATATAAGAATTCAGCGTAATTCTATCACATACGTTCAATTTACGTCGCTCCTATTTCAGATAGCGTATTGGGCTAGGCGGCATCTTAAGGCGCGTGTAATGACGAGTAAAATGCACTACTAACCTTCTATGATAGGGCAATCAGAGACCCGATTAGATCATTTCATATTATGGTTAATATAAGAATTCAGCGATATTCTATCACATTTGTTCAATTTACGTCGCTCCTATTTCAGATAGCGGATTGGGCTAGGCGGCATCTTAAAGAGCGTGGAATGACGAGTAAAATGCACTAGTAACCTTCTATGATAGGGCAATCAGAGACCCGAATAGATCCAATTATATTATGGTTAATATGAGAATCCTGCGTAATTCTATCACATTTGTTCAATTTACGTCCCCCCTATATCAGATAGCGTATTGGGCTGGGTGGCATCTTAAAGCGCATGAAATGACGAGTAAAATGCACCATTAAACATCTATGATAGGGCAATCAGAGACCCGATTATATCATTTTATATTATTGTTAATATAAGAATTCTGCGTAATTCTATCACGTTTGTTCAATTTACGTCGCTCCTACTGCAGGTAGCGTATTGGGATAAGCGGTATCTTAAAGCGCATGAGATGTCGAGTAAAACGCACTACTAAGCTTCTAGGATAGGGCAAACAGAGACCCGATTAGATCATTTTATAATATGGTTAATTTAAGAATTCAGCGAAACTCTATTACACTTGTTCAATTTACGTAGCTCCAATTTCGGATAGTGTACTGGACTATGCGGCACCTTAAAGCGCATGGAATGATGACCAAAATGCACTATTAAACTTGTATGATAGGGCAACCAGAGACCAGTTTAGATCATTTCATATTATGGTTAATAAAAGAATTTAGCGTAATTCTGTCACATTTGTTCAATTTACGTCGCTCCTACTTCAGATAGCGTATTGGGCTACGCGGCATCTTAAAGCGCATGAAATGTCAAGTAAAATGCACTACTAAGCTTCTAGGATAGGGCAAACAGAGACCCGATTAGATCATTTTATAGTATGGTTAATTTAAGAATTCAGCGAAAGTCTATCACACTTTGTCAATTTACGTAGCTCCAATTTCAGATAGTGTACTGGACTATGCGGCACCTTAAAGCGCATGGAATGATGACCAAAATGCACTATTAAACTTCTATGATAGGGGAATCAGAGACCCGATTAGATCATTTTAAATTATGGTTAATATAAGAATTCTGCGTAATTCTATCACATTTTTTCAATTTACGTCGCCCCTATTTCAGATAGCGTATTGGGCTAGGTGGCATCTTAAAGCGCATGTAATGTCTAGTAAAATGCACCACTAAACTTCTCGGATAGGGCAATCAGAGACCCGATTAGGTCATCTTATATTATTAGTAATATAAGAATTCAGCGTAATTCTATCACATACGTTCAATTTACGTCGCTCCTATTTCAGATAGCGTATTGGGCTAGGCGGCATCTTAAAGCGCGTGTAATGACAAGTAAAATGCACTACTAACCTTCTATGATAGGGCAATCAGAGACCCGATTAGATCATTTCATATTATGGTTAATATAAGAATTCAGCGATATTCTAACACATTTGTTCAATTTACGTCGCCCCTATTTCAGATAGAGTATTGGGCTAAACGGCACCTTAAAGCGCACGAAATGACGAGTAAAATGCACCATTAAACTTCTATGATAGGGCAATCAGAGACCCGATTAGATCATATGATATTATGGTTAATATAAGAATTCTGCGTAATTCTATCACGTTTGTTCAATTTACGTCGCTCCTACTGCGGGTAGCGTATTGGGCTAAGCGGCATCTTAAAGCGCGTGGAATCGCAAGTAAAATGCACTATTAAACTTTTTTGGTAGGGCAATCAGAGACCCGATTAGATCATTTTATATTACGGTTAATATAAGAATTCAGAGAAATTCTATCACATTTGTTCAATTTACGTCGCTCCTATTACAGATAGCGTATTGGGCTAAGCGGGATCTTAAAGCGCATGAAATGTCGAGTAAAATGAGCTACTAAACTTCTAGGATAGGGCAATCAGAGACCCGATTAGATCATTTTATATTATGGTTAATATAAGAATTCAGCGTAATTTTATCACATTTGTTCAATTTACGTCGCTCCTACTTCAGATAGCGGATTGGGCTAGGCGGAGCCTTAAAGAGCATGAAATGACGAGTAAAATGCGCTACTAACCTTCTATGATAGGGCAATCAGAGACCAGATTATATCATTTTATATTATGGTTAATATAAGAATTCAGCGAAATTCTATCACGTTTGTTCAATTTACGTCGCTCCTATTTGAGATAGCGTATTGGGCTCAGCGGCACCTTAAAACGCATGGAATGATGAGTAAAATGCACTATTAAAATTCTAGGGTAGGGCAAACAGAGACCCGATTAGATCATTTCATATTATGGTTAATTTAAGAATTCAGCGAAACTCTATCACCCTTGTTCAATTTACGTCGCCCCTATTTCAGATAGCGTATTGGGCTAGATGGCACCTTAAAGCGCATGAAATATCGAGTAAAATGCACTATTAAACTTCTAGGGTAGGGCAAACAGAGACCCAATTAGATCATTTTATATTATGGTTAATTTAAGAATTCAGCGAAATTCTATCACATTTGTTCAATTTACGTCGCTCCTATTTCAGATAGCGTATTGGGCTAGGCACGACCTTCAAGCGCATGAAATGACGAGTAAAATGCACTGTTAAACTTCTATGATAGTGCAATCAGAGACCCGATTAGGTCATTTTATATTATGGTTAATACAAGAATTCTTCGTAATTCTATCACATTTGTTCAATTTATGTCGATCCTATTTCAGATAGCGTATTGGGCTACGCGGCACCTTAAAGCGTGTGGAATGGTGAGTAAGATGCGCTAATAACCTTCTATGATAGGGCAATCAGAGACCCGATTAGATCATTTTATATTATGGTTAACATAAGAATTCAGCGAAATTCTATCACATTTGTTCAATTTACGTCGCTCCAATTTCAGATAGCGTATTGGGCTAAGCGGCATCTCAATGTGCATGAAATGGCGAGTAAAATGCAGTATTAAACTTCTAGGATAAGGCAAACAGAGACCCGATGATATCATTTTATATTATGGTTAATACAAGAATTCTTCGTAATTCTATCACATTTGTTCAATTTACGTCGCTCCAATTTCAGATAGCGTATTGGGCTAAGCGGCATCTCAAAGCGCATGAAATGGCGAGTAAAATGCACTATTACACTTCTAGGGTAGGGCGAAAAGTGCCCCGATTAGATCATTTTACATTATGGTTAATATAACAATACAGCGAAATTCTATCACATTTGTTCAATTTCCGTCGCTCCTATTTCAGATAGCGTATTGGGCTAAGCGGGATCTTAAAGCGCATGAAATGTCGAGTAAAATGAGCTACTAAACTTCTAGGATAAGGCAATCAGAGACCCGATTAGATCATTTTATATTATGGTTAATATAAGAATTCAGCGTAATTTTATCACATTTGTTCAATTTACGTCGTTCCTACTTCAGATAGCGGATTGGTCTAGGCGGAGCCTTAAAGAGCATGAAATGACGAGTAAAATGCGCTACTAACCTTCTATGATAGGGCAATCAGAGACCAGATTATATCATTTTATATTATGGTTAATATAAGAATTCAGCGAAATTCTATCACGTTTGTTCAATTTACGTCGCTCCTATTTGAGATAGCGTATTGGGCTCAGCGGCACCTTAAAGCGCATGGAATGATGAGTAAAATGCACTATTGAAATTCTAGGGTAGGGCAAACAGAGACCCGATTAGATCATTTCATATTATGGTTAATTTAAGAATTCAGCGAAACTCTATCACCCTTGTTCAATTTACGTAGCTCTAATTTCAGATAGCGTATTGGGCTAGGCGGCACCTAAAAGCGCATGAAATGACGAGTAAAATGCACTATACAACTTCTATGATAGGCAATAAGAGACCCGATTACATCAATTTAAATTATGGTTTATATAAGAATTCTGCGTAATACAATCACATTTGTTCAATTTACGTCGCTCCAATTTCAGATAGCGGACTGGGCTAGGTGGCATCTTAAAGCGTATGAAATGACGTGTGAAATGCACTATTAAACTTCTATGATAGGGCAATCAGAGACCCGATTGGATCATTTTAAATTATGGTTAATATAAGAATTCTGCGTAATACAATCACATTTGTTCAATTTACGTCGCTCCAATTTCCGATAGCGGATTGGGCTAGACTGCACCTTGAAGCGCATGAAATGACGAGTAAAATGCACTACTAACCTTCTATGATAGGGCAAACAGAGACCCGATTAGATCATTTTATATTATGGTTAACTTAAGAATTCAGCGAAATTCTATCACATTTGTTCAATTTACGTCGCCCCTATTTCAGATATCGTACTGGGCTATGTGGCATCTCAAAGCGCATGAAATGTCGAGTAAAATGCACTATTAAACTTCTATGATAGGGCAATCAGAGACCCGAATAGAGCGTATTAGATTATGGTTAATATAAGAATTCTGCGTAATTCTATCACGTTTGTTCAATTTACGTAGCTCCAAATTCAGATAGCGTATTGGACTACGCGGCGTCTTAAAGCGCATGAAATGTCGAGTAAAATGCACTATTAAACTTCTAGGGTAAGGCAAACAGAGACCCGATTAGATCATTTTATATTATGGTTAATTTAAGAATTCAGCGAAATTCTATCACATTTGTTCAATTTACGTCGCTCCTATTACAGATAGCGTACTGTGCTAAGCGGCATCTCAAAGCGCATGAAATGGCGAGTAAAATGCACTATGAAACTTCTAGGGTAAGGCAAACAGAGACCCGATTAGATCATTTTATATTACGGTTAATATAAGAATCCAGCGTAATTCTATCACATTTGTTCAATTTACGTCGCTCCTATTTCAGATAGCGTATTGGGCTAAGCGGCATCTGAAAGCGCATGAAATGGCGAGTAAAATGCACTATTAAACTGCGATGGTAGGGCAATCACAGACCCGATTAGATCATTTTATATTTTGGTTAATATAAGAATGCAACGAAATTCTATCACATTTGTTCAATTTACGTCGCTCCTATTTCAGATAGCGTATTGGGCTAAGCTGCATCTCAAAGCGCATGAAATGGCGAGTAAAGCGTACTATTATACTTCTATGATAGGGCAATCGGAGACACGATTACATCATTTTATATTATTGTTAATACAAGAATTCAGTATAATTCTATCACATTCGTTCAATTTACGTCGCACCTATTACAGATAGCGTATTGGGCTAAGCGGCATCTTAAAGCGCGTGGAATGGCGAGTAAAATGAACTATTAAACTTCTAGGGTAGGGCGATCAGAGACCCGATTAGATCATTTTACATTATGGTTAATATAAGAATTCAGCGAAATTCTACCACATTTGTTCAATTTACGTCGCTCCTATTTCAGATCGCGTATTGGGCTGAGCGGCAACTCAAAGCGCATGAAATGACGAGTAAAATGCCCTACTAAACTTCTATGATACGGCAATCAGAGAACCGATTAGATGATTTTATATTTTGGTTAATGTAAGAATTCAGCGAAATTCTATCACGTTTGTTCAATTTACGTCGCTCCTATTTCAGATAGCGTACTGGGCTAGGCGGCATCTCAAAGCGCATGAAATGACGAGGGGAATGCACTATTAAATTTCTAGGGTAGGGCGAACAGAGACCCGATCAGATCATTTTACATTATGGTTAATATAAGAATTCAGCGAAATTCTATCACATTTGTTCAATTTACATCGCTCCTATTTCAGATAGCGTATTAGGCAAAGCGGCAACTCAACGCGGATGAAATGGCGAGTAAAATGCACTATTAAACTTCTAGGGTAGGGCAAACAGTGACACGAGTATATCATTTAACATTATGGTTAATATAAGAATTCAGCGAAATTCTATCACATTTGTTCAATTTGCGTCGCTCCTATTTCAGATAGCGTATTGGGCTAAGCGGCATCTCAAAGCGCATGAAATGACGAGTAAAATGCACTACTAACCTTCTATGATAGGGCAAACAGAGACCCGATTAGATCATTTTATATTATGGTTAACTTAAGAATTCAGCGAAATTCTATCACATTTGTTCAATTTACGTCGCCCCTATTTCAGATATCGTACTGGGCTATGTGGCATCTCAAAGCGCATGAAATGTCGAGTAAAATGCACTATTAAACTTCTATGATAGGGCAATCAGAGACCCGAATAGGGCGTATTAGATTATGGTTAATATAAGAATTCTGCGTAATTCTATCACGTTTGTTCAATTTACGTAGCTCCAAATTCAGATAGCGTATTGGACTACGCGGCGTCTTAAAGCGCATGAAATGTCGAGTAAAATGCACTATTAAACTTCTAGGGTAAGGCAAACAGAGACCCGATTAGATCATTTTATATTATGGTTAATTTAAGAATTCAGCGAAATTCTATCACATTTGTTCAATTTACATCGCTCCCATTTCAGATAGCGTATTAGGCAAAGCGGCAACTCAACGCGGATGAAATGGCGAGTAAAATGCACTATTAAACTTCTAGGGTAGGGCAAACAGTGACACGAGTATATCATTTAACATTATGGTTAATATAAGAATTCAGCGAAATTCTATCACATTTGTTCAATTTGCGTCGCTCCTATTTCAGATAGCGTATTGGGCTAAGCGGCATCTCAAAGCGCATGAAATGGCGAGGAAATGCACTATTAAACTTCTAGGGTAGGGCAAACAGAGACCCGATTAGATCCTTTTATATTATGGTTAATTTAAGAATTCAGCAAAATTCTATCACGTTTGTTCAATTTACGTCGCTCCTATTTCAGATAGCGTACTGGGCTAGGCGGCGTCTTAATGCGCGTGGAATGGCGAGTAAAATGCACTATTAAATTTCCAGGGTAGGGCAATCAGAGACCCGGGTAGATCATTTTATATTTTGGTTAATATAAGAATCCAGCGAAATCCTATCACATTTGTTCAATTCACGTCGCTCCTATTTCAGACAGCGTATTGGGCTAAGCGGCATCTCAAAGCGCATGAAATGGCGAGTAAAATGCACTATTAGACTACTAGGGTAAGGCAATCAGAGACCCGATTAGATAATTTTATATTATGGTTAATTAGGGAATTCAGCAAAATTCTATCACGTTTGTTCAATTTACGTCGCTTCTATTTCAGATAGCGTACTGGGCTAGGAGGCATCTTAAAGCGCGTGCAATGACGAGTAAAATGCACTGTTAAACTTCTATGATACGGCAATCAGAGAACCGACTAGATGATTTTATATTTTGGTTAATATAAGAATTCAGCGAAATTCTATCACGTTTGTTCTATTTACTTCGCTCTTATTTCAGACAGCGTACTGGGCTAGGCGGCATCTTAAAGCGCGTGGAATGGCGAGTAAAATGCACTATTAAACTTCTAGGGTTGGGCGAACTGAGACCCGATTAGATCATTTTACATTATGGTTAATATAAGAATTCAGCGAAATTCTATCACACTTGTTCAATTTACGTCGCTCCTATTTCAGATAGCGTACTGGGCTAGGCGGCATCTCAAAGCGCATGAAATGACGAGTGGAATGCACTATTAAACTTCTAGGTTACGGCGAACAGAGACACGATTAGATCATTTTACATTATGGTTAATGTAAGAATTCAGCGAAATTCTATCACATTTGTTCAATTTACGTCGCTCCTATTTCAGACAGCGTATTGTGCTAAGCGTCATCTCAAGGCGCATGAAATGGCGAGCAAAATGCACTATTAAACTTCTAGAGTAGGGCAATCAGAGACCCGATTAGATCATTTTACATTATGGTTAATATAAGAATTCAGCGAAATTCTATCACTTATGTTCAATCTACGTCGCTCCTATTTCAGATAGCGTATTGGGCTTAGCGGCATCTTAAAGCGCATGAAATGGCGAGTGAAATGCATTATTAAGCTTCTAGGGTAGGGCAAACAGGGACCCGATTAGATCATTTTATATTATGGTTAATTTAAGAACTCAGCAATATTCTATCACGTTTGTTCAATTTACGTCGCTCCTATTTCAGATAGCGTACTGTGCTAGGCGGCATCTTAAAGCGCATGAAATGTCGAATAAAATGCACTTTTAAACTTCTTGGGTGGGGCAAACAGAGACCCGAATATATCATTTTATAATATGGTTAATTTAAGAATTCAGAGTAACTCTATCACACTTTTACAATTTACGTAGCTCCAATTTCAGATAGCTGATTGGGCTAGGCGGCTCCTTAAAGCGCATGAAATGACGAGTAAAATGCACTATTAAACCTCTAGGGTAGGGCGAACAGAGACCCAATTAGATCATTTTATATTATGGTTAATTTAAGAATTCAGCGTGATTCTATCACAAATGTTCAATTTACGTAGCTCCAATTTCAGATAGTGTATTGGGCTTGGCGTCAACTTAAAGCGCGAGGAATGACGAGTAAAATGCACTATTAAACTTCTATGATTGGGCAATCAGAGAACCGATTAGATCATCTTATATTATTGTTTATATAAGAATTCAGTATAATTCTATCACATTTGTTCTATTTACGTCGCTCCTATTTCAGATAGCGTATTGGGCCAAGCGGCATCTCAAAGCGCATGAAATGACGAGTGAAATGCCCTATTAAACTTCTAGGGTAGGGCGAACAGGGTCCCGATTAGATCATTTTACATTATGGTTAATATAAGAATTCAGCGAAATTCTATCACAATTCTTCAATTTACGTCGCTCCTATTTCAGATGGCGTATTGGGCTAAGCGGCATCTCAAAGCGCATGAAATGACAAGTGAAATGCACTATTAAACTTCTAGGGTAGGGCAAACAGAGACCCGATTAGATCATTTCATATTGCGGTTAATATAAGGATTCAGCGTAATTCTATCACATTTGTTCAATTTACGTCGCTCCTATTTCAGATAGCGTATTGGGCTAAGCGGCATCTCAAAGCGCATGAAATGGCGAGTAAAATGCACTATTAAACTCCTAGGGTAGGGCAAACAGAGACCCGATTAGATCATTTTATATTACGGTTAATATAAGAATTCAGCGTAATTCTATCACATTTGTTCAATTTACGTCGCTCCTATTTCAGATAGCGGATTGGGCTAAGCTGCGTCCCAAAGCAAATGAAATGGCGAGTAAAATGCACTATTAAACTTCTAGGGTGGGGCGAACAGAGAGCCGATTAGATCATTTTACATTATGGTTAATATAAGAATTCAGCGAAATTCTATCACATTTGTTCAATTGGCGTCGCTCCTATTTCAGACAGCGTATTGGGCTAAGCGGCATCTCAAAGCGCGTAAAATGGCGAATTAATGGCACTACTATACTTCTAGGGTAGGGCGAACAGGGTCCCGATTAGATCATTTTACATTATGGTTAATATAACAATTCTTCGAAATTCTGTCACATTTGTTCAATTCACGTCGCTCCTACTTCAGATAGCGTATTGGACTAAGCGGCACCTTAAAGCGCATGAAATAGCGAGTAAAATGCACTATTAAACTTCTAAGGTAGGGCAAACAGAGACCCGATTAGACAATTTTATATTATTGTTAATATAAGAATTAAACGTAATTTTATCACATTTGTTCAATTTATATCGCTCCTATTTCAGATAGCGTATTGGGCTTGACGGCACCTTAAAGCGCATGAAATGACGAGTAAAATTCACTCTGAAACTTCTATGATAGGGCAATCAGAGAACCGAATAGATCGTATTATATTATGGGTAATATAAGAATTCTGCGTAAATCTATCACGCTTGTTCAATTTACGTAGCTCCAATTTCAGATAGCGTATTGGGCTAGGCGGCATCTCAAAGCGCATGAAATGTCGAGTAAAATGCACTACTACACTGCTCGGATAGGGCAATCAGAGACCCGATTAGGTCATCTTATATTATGGTTAATATAAGAATTCAGCGAAATTTTATCACATTTGTTCAATTTACGTCGCCCCTATTTCAGATAGCGTATTGGCTTAGGCTGCATCTTAAAGCGCGTGGGATGGCGAGTAAAATGCACTACTAACCTTCTATGATAGGGCAATCAGAGACCCGATTAGATCATTTTATATTATGGTTCATATAAGAATTCAGCGAAATTCTATTACATTTGTTCAATTTACGTCGCTCCTATTTCAGATAGCGTATTGGGCTAAGCGGCACCTTAAAGCGCACGAAATGACGAGTAAAATGTACTATTAAACTTCTATGATAGCGCAATCAGAGACCCGAAATGATCGTATTATATTATGGTTAATATAAGAATTCTGCGTAATTCTATCACATTTGTTCAATTTACGTCGCCCCTATTTCAGATGGCGTATTGGGCTAGGTGGCATCTTAAAGCGCGTGGAATGACGAGTAAAATGCACTGCTAACCTTCCATGATAGGGCAATCAAAGACACGATTAGATCATTCTATATAATGTTTAATATAAGAATTGTGCGTAATTCTATCACATTTGTTCAATTTATATCGCTCCTATTTCAGATAGCGTATTGGGCTTTGCGGCATCTTAAAGCGCATGAAATGTCGAGTAAAATGCACTATTAAACTTCTAGGGTAGGGCAAACAGAGACCCGATTAGATCATTTTATATTATTGTTAATATACGAATTCAACGTAATTTTATCACATTTGTTCAATTTACGTCGCCCCTATTTCAGATGGCGTATTGGTCTAGGTGGCATCTTAAAGCGCGTGGAATGACGAGTAAAATGCACTGCTAACCTTCCATGATAGGGCAATCAAAGACACGATTAGATCATTCTATATTATGTTTAATATAAGAATTGTGCGTAATTCTATCACATTTGTTCAATTTATATCGCCCCTATTTCAGATAGCGTATTGGGGTAGGTGGCATCTTAAAGCGCATGAACTGTTGAGCAAAATGCACTATTAAACTTCTAGGGTAGGGCAAACAGAGACCCGATTAGATCATTTTATATTATTGTGAATATAAGAATTCAACGTAATTTTATCACACATGTTCAATTTATATCGCTCCTATTTCAGATAGCGTATTGGGCTAGGCGGCATCTTAAAGGGCATGAAATGTCGAGTAAAATGCACTATTAAACTTCTATGATAGGGCAATCAGAGACCCGAATAGATCGTATTATATTATTGTTAGTATAAGAATTCTGCGTAATTCTATCGCGTTTGTTCAATTTACGTAGCTCCAATTTCCGATAGCGTATTGGGCTAGGCGGCATCTTAAAGGGCATGAAATGACGAGTAAAATGCACTATTAAACTTCTATGATAGGGCAATCAGAGACCCGAATAGATCGTATTATATTATTGTTAATATAAGAATGCTGCGTAATTCTATCACATTTGTCAAATTAACGTCGCCCCTATTTCGGATAGCGTGTTGGGCTAGGTGGTATCTCAAAGCGCATGCAATGTCGAGTGAAATGCACTATTAAACTTCTATGATAGGGCAATCAGAGACCCGATTAGATCATTTTATATTATGGTTAATTTAAGAATTCAGCGAAATTCTATCACATATGTTCAATTTACGTCGCCCCTATTTCAGATAGGGTATTGGGCTAGGTGGCATCTTAAAGCGCATGAAATGTCGAGCAAAATGCACTATGAAACTTCTATGATAGGGCGATCAGAGACCCGACTAGATCATCTTATATTATGGTTATTTTAAGAATTCGTCGTAATTCTATCACATTTGTTCAATTTACGTCGCTCCTATTTGAGATAGCGTATTGGGCAAAGCGGTATCTTAAAGCGAATGAAATGGCGAGTAAAATACACTATCAAACTTCTAGGGTAGCGCGAACAGAGACCCGATTAAATCATTTTATACTATGGTTAATTTAAGAATGCAGCGTAATTATATCACAATTTGTTCAATTTACGTCGATCCTATTTCAGGTAGCGCATTGGGCTAAGCGGAATCTTAAAGCCCATGAAATGTCGAATAAAATGTACTACTTATCTTCTAGGATAGGGCAATCAGAGACCCGATTAGATCATTTTATATTACGGTTAATATAAGAATGCAGCGTAATTCTATCACATTTGTTCAATTTACATCGATCCTATTTCAGGTAGCGTATTTGGCTAAGCGGAATCTTAAAGTACATGAAATGTCGAGTAAAATGCACTATTGAACTTCTAGGGTAAGGCACACAGAGGCCCGATTAGATCATTTTATATTATGGTTAATTTAAGGATTCAGCGAAACGCTATCACATTTGTTCAATTTACGTCGCTCCTATTTCAGATAGCGTATTGGGCTAAGCGGCCGCGTAAAGCGCAAGAAATGGCGAGCAAAATGCACTATTAATCTTCTATGATACGACAATCAGAGACCCGATTAGATCATTTTATATTATGGTTAATAAAAGAATTAGCGTAATTCTATCACATTTGGTCAATTTACGGCGCTCCTATTTCAGATAGCGTATTGTGCTAAGCGGCCTCTTAAAGCGCATGAAATGTCGAGTAAAATGCACAACTGAACTTCTAGGATAGAGCAATCAGAGACCCGATTAGATCATTTTATGTTACGGTTATCATACGCATTCAGCGTAATTCTGTCACATTTGTTCAATTCACGTCGCTCCTATTTCAGATAGCGTACTGGTCTAAGCGGCATCTTAAAGCGCATGAAATGCCGTGCAAAATGCTCTATTAAACATCTATGATAGGGCAATCAGTGACCCGATTAGTTCATTTTATATTACGGTTAATATAAGAATGCAGCGTAATTCTATCATATTTGTTCAATTTACGTCGCTCCTATATCAGAGAGCGTATTGGGGTAAGCGGCATCCTAAAGCGTATGAAATGTCTAATAAAATGCACTACTAAACTTCAAGGAGAGGGCAATCGGAGACCCGAAGGGATCATTTTATATTATGGTTAATATAAGTATTCAGCGAAATTCTATCACATTTGTTCAATTTACGTCGCTCCTATTTCAGATACCGCATTGGGCTAAGCGGCATCTCAAAGCGCCTGAAATGCCGAGTAAAATGTACTATTAATCTTCTAGGGTAGCGTTAACAGAGACCCGATTAGATCATTTTATATTATGGTTAATATAAGAATTCAGCGAAATTCTATCGCATTTGTTCAATTTACGTCGCTCCTACTTCAGATAGCGAATTGCGCTAGACGGCACCTTAAAGCGCATGAAATGACGAGTAAAATGCACTACTGAACTACTTCGGTAGGGCAATCAGAGACTCGATTAGATGATATTATATTATGGCTAATATAACAAGTCAGCGAAATTCTATCACATTTGTTCAATTTACGCAGCTCCAATTTCAGATACCGGATTGGGATAGACGGCACCTAAAAGAGCATGAATTGACGAGTAAAACGCACTATTAAACTTCTATGATAGGGCAATCAGAGACCCAATTAGATCATTTTATATTATGGTTAATATAAGAATTCGGCGAAGATCTATGACATTTGTTCAAATTACATCGCTCCAATTTCAAATAGCGTATTGGGCTAAGCGGCACCTTAAAGCGCATGACATGCCGGGCAAACTGCACTATTAACCTACTATGAAAGGGCAATCAGAGACCAGATTAGATCATTTTATATTTTGGTTAATATAAGAGTTCAGCGAAATTCTATCACATTTGCTAAATTTACGTAGCTCCTATTTCAGACAGCGTATTGGGCTAAGCGGCATCTCAAAACGCATGAAATGGCGTGTAAAATGCACTATTAAACTTCTAGGGTAGGGTAAACAGAGACCCGATTAGATCATTTTATATTTTGGTTAGTATAAGAATTCAGCGAAATTCCATCACATTTGTTCAATTTACGGCGCTCCTATTTCAGATAGCGTAGTGGGCTAAGCGGCATCTCACAGCGCATGAAATGACGAATGAAATGCACTATTAATCTTCCAGGGTAGGGCGATCAGAGACCCGATTAGATCATTTTACATTAAGGTTAATATAAGAATTCAGCGAAATTCTATCACATTTGTTCAACTTTCGTCGCTCCTATTTCAGATAGCGGATTGGCCTAAGCGGCATCGCAAAGCGCATGAAATGGCGAGTAAAATGCACTATTAAACGTCTAGGGTAAGGGAAACAGAGACCCGATTAGATCATTTTATATTACGGTTTATATAAGAATTCTGCGTAATTCTGTCACATTTGTTTAACTTACGTCGCTACTATTTCAGATAGCGTCCTGTCCTAGGCGGCATCTTAAAGCGCGTGGAATGGCGAGTAAAATGTACTATTAAACTTCTATGATAGGGCAATCAGAGACCCGATTAGATCATTTTATATTTTGTTTAATATAAGAATTCAGGGACATTCTATCACATATGTTCAATTTACGTCGCCCCTATTTCAGATAGGGTATTGGGCTAGGTGGCATCTTAAAGCGCATGAAATGTCGAGCAAAATGCGCTATGAAACTTCTATGATAGGGCGATCAGAGACCCGACTAGATCATCTTATATTATGGTTATTTTAAGAATTCGTCGTAATTCTATCACATTTGTTCAATTTACGTCGCTCCTATTTGAGATAGCGTATTGGGCAAAGCGGTATCTTAAAGCGAATGAAATGGCGAGTAAAATACACTATCAAACTTCTAGGGTAGCGCGAACAGAGACCCGATTAAATCATTTTATACTATGGTTAATTTAAGAATGCAGCGTAATTATATCACAATTTGTTCAATTTACGTCGATCCTATTTCAGGTAGCGCATTGGGCTAAGCGGAATCTTAAAGCCCATGAAATGTCGAATAAAATGTACTACTTATCTTCTAGGATAGGGCAATCAGAGACCCGATTAGATCATTTTATATTACGGTTAATATAAGAATGCAGCGTAATTCTATCATATTTGTTCAATTTACGTCGCTCCTATATCAGAGAGCGTATTGGGGTAAGCGGCATCCTAAAGCGTATGAAATGTCTAATAAAATGCACTACTAAACTTCAAGGAGAGGGCAATCGGAGACCCGAAGGGATCATTTTATATTATGGTTAATATAAGTATTCAGCGAAATTCTATCACATTTGTTCAATTTACGTCGCTCCTATTTCAGATACCGCATTGGGCTAAGCGGCATCTCAAAGCGCCTGAAATGCCGAGTAAAATGTACTATTAATCTTCTAGGGTAGCGTTAACAGAGACCCGATTAGATCATTTTATATTATGGTTAATATAAGAATTCAGCGAAATTCTATCGCATTTGTTCAATTTACGTCGCTCCTACTTCAGATAGCGAATTGCGCTAGACGGCACCTTAAAGCGCATGAAATGACGAGTAAAATGCACTACTGAACTACTTCGGTAGGGCAATCAGAGACTCGATTAGATGATATTATATTATGGCTAATATAACAAGTCAGCGAAATTCTATCACATTTGTTCAATTTACGCAGCTCCAATTTCAGATACCGGATTGGGATAGACGGCACCTAAAAGAGCATGAATTGACGAGTAAAACGCACTATTAAACTTCTATGATAGGGCAATCAGAGACCCAATTAGATCATTTTATATTATGGTTAATATAAGAATTCGGCGAAGATCTATGACATTTGTTCAAATTACATCGCTCCAATTTCAAATAGCGTATTGGGCTAAGCGGCACCTTAAAGCGCATGACATGCCGGGCAAACTGCACTATTAACCTACTATGAAAGGGCAATTAGAGACCAGATTAGATCATTTTATATTTTGGTTAATATAAGAGTTCAGCGAAATTCTATCACATTTGCTAAATTTACGTAGCTCCTATTTCAGACAGCGTATTGGGCTAAGCGGCATCTCAAAACGCATGAAATGGCGTGTAAAATGCACTATTAAACTTCTAGGGTAGGGTAAACAGAGACCCGATTAGATCATTTTATATTTTGGTTAGTATAAGAATTCAGCGAAATTCCATCACATTTGTTCAATTTACGGCGCTCCTATTTCAGATAGCGTAGTGGGCTAAGCGGCATCTCACAGCGCATGAAATGACGAATGAAATGCACTATTAATCTTCCAGGGTAGGGCGATCAGAGACCCGATTAGATCATTTTACATTAAGGTTAATATAAGAATTCAGCGAAATTCTATCACATTTGTTCAACTTTCGTCGCTCCTATTTCAGATAGCGGATTGGCCTAAGCGGCATCGCAAAGCGCATGAAATGGCGAGTAAAATGCACTATTAAACGTCTAGGGTAAGGGAAACAGAGACCCGATTAGATCATTTTATATTACGGTTTATATAAGAATTCTGCGTAATTCTGTCACATTTGTTTAACTTACGTCGCTACTATTTCAGATAGCGTCCTGTCCTAGGCGGCATCTTAAAGCGCGTGGAATGGCGAGTAAAATGTACTATTAAACTTCTATGATAGGGCAATCAGAGACCCGATTAGATCATTTTATATTTTGTTTAATATAAGAATTCAGGGACATTCTATCACATTTGTTCAATTTACGTCGCTCCTATTTCAGATAGCGTACTAGGCTAGGCGGCGTCTCAAAGCGCATGAAATGGCGAGTAAAATGCACTATTAAACTTATAGGGTAAGGCAAACAGAGACCCGATTAGATCATTTTATATTCCGGTGAATATAATATTTCAGCGTAATTCTATCACATTTGTTCAACTTACGTCGCTCCTATTTCAGATAGCGTACTGGGCTAGGCGGCCTCTTAAAGCGCATGAAATGTCGATTAAAATGAACTACTAAACTTCGCAGATAGGGCTATCAGAGACCCGATTAGAGCATTTTATATTATTGTTAATATAAGAATTCAACGTAATTTTATCACATTTGTTCAATTTACGTCGCTCCTATTTCAGATAGCGTATTGGACTTAGGGGCACCTTAAAGCGCGTAGAATGACGAGTAATATGCACTACTAACCTTCTATAATAGGTCAATCAAAGATCCGATTAGATCATTCTATATTATGGTTAATATAAGAATTCTGCGTAATTCTATCACATTTGTTCAATTTGTGTCGCTCCTATTTCAGATAGCGTTTTGGGCTAGGGGGCACCTTAAAGCGCATGAAATGAAGAGTAAAATGCACTATTAAACTTCTATGATAGGGCAATCAGAGACCCGAATAGATCGTATTATATTATGGTTAATATAAGAATTCTGCGTAAATCTTTCACATTTGTTCAATTTACGTAGCTCCAATTTCAGATACCGTATTGGACTAGGCGGCATATTGAAGCGCATGAAATGACGAGTAAAATGCACTATTAAACTTCTATGATAGGGCAATCACAGACCCGATTAGGTCATTTTATATTATGGTTAATATAAGAATTCAGTGAAATTCTATCGCATTTGTTCAATTCACGTGGCTCCTATTTCAGGTAGCGTATTGGACTAAGCGGCACCTTGAAGCGCATGAAATGGCGAGTAAAATGCACTACTAACCTTCTATGATAGGGCAATCGGAGACCCGATGAGATCCAATTATATAATGGTTAATATGAGAATTCTGCGTAATTCTATCATGTTTGTTCAATTTACGTAGTTCCAATTTCGGATACCGCGTTGGACTAGGCGGCATCTTAAAGCGCATGAAATGTCGCGTAAAATGCACTACTAAACTTCTCGGATAGGGCAGTCAGAGATCCGATAAGGTCATCTTATATTATGGCTAATTTAAGAATTCAGCGTAACTCTATCACATTTGCCCAAATCACGTCGCCTCTATTTCAGAAAGCGTATTGGTCTAGCCGGCATCGTAAAGCGCGTGGAATGACGAGTAAAAGGCAGTGTTAACCTTCTCTGATTGTGCAATCGGAGACCCGATTAGATCATTTTATATTATGGTTAATATAAGAATACTGCGTAATTCTATCACATTTGTTCAATTTACGTCGCTCCTATTTCAGATAGCGGATTGGGCTAAGCGGCACCTTAAAGCGCATGAAATAACGAGTAAAATGCACTATTAAGCTTCTATGATAGGGTAATCAGAGACCCAATCAGATCGTTTTATATTATGGTTAATTTAAGAATTCAGCGAAACTGTATCACACTTGTTGAATTTACGTAGCTCCAATTTCAGATAGCGTATTGGTATAGGCGACATATTAATGCGCATGGACTGACGAGTAAAATGAACTATTAAACTTCCACGATAGGACAATCAGAGACCCGACTAGATCATTCTATATTATGATTAATATCAGAATTCAGTGTAACTCTGTCACATTTGTTCAATTTACGTAGCTCCAATTTCAGATTGCGTATTGGGCTAAACTGCTCCTTAAAGAGCATGAAATGGCGAGTAAAATGCACTATTAATCTTCTATGATAGGGCAATCGGAGACCCGATTAAATCATTTTATATTATTGTTAATATAAGAATTCTGCGTAATTCTATCACATTTGTTCAAATTATGTCGCTCCTATTTCAGATAGCGTATTGGGCTATGTGGCATCTTAAAGCGCATGAAATGTCGAGTAAAATGCACTATTAATCTTCTATGTTAGGGCAATCAGAGACCCGATTAGATCATTTTAAATTATTGTTAATATAAGAATTCAACGTAATTTTATCACATTTGTTCAATTTACGTAGCTTCAATTTCAGATAGCGTATTGGACTAGGCGGCATCTTAAAGCGCATGAAATGACGTGTAAAATGCACTATTAAACTTCTATGATAGGGCAATCACAGACCCGCATAGATCGTATGATATTATGGTTAATATAAGAATTCTGCGTAATTCTATCATGTTTGTTCAGTTTACGTAGCTCGAATTTCAGATACCGTATTGGACTAGGCGGCATATTAAAGCGCATGAAATGTCGAGTAAAATGCACTATTAATCTTCTTTGATAGGGCAATCAAAGATCCGAATAGATCATTTTATATTATTGTTAATATAAGAATTCAACGTTGTTTTATCACATTTGTTCAATTTACGACGCTCCTATATTAGATAGCGTATTGGGCTAAGCGGCATCTTAAAGCGCATGAAATGTTGAGTAAAATGCACTACTAAACTTCTAGGATAGGGCAATCCGAGACCCGATTTGATCATCTTATATTATGATTAATATAAGAATTCAGTGTAATTCTATCACATTTGTTCAATTGACGTCGCTCCTATTTCAGATAGCGTATTGGGCTAGGCGGCACCTTAAAGCACATGAAATGACGCGTAAAATGCACGACTGAACTTCTATGATAGGGCAATCAGAGACCCGAATAGATCATATTTCATTATGGTGGATATAAGAATTCTGCGTAATTCTATCACATTTGTTCAATTTACGTCGCTCCTATTTCAGATAGCGTACTGGGCTATGCGTCAATTTAAAGCGCATGCAATGACGAGTAAAATGCACTATTATACTTCTATGATAGAGCAATCGGAGACACGATTAGATCATTTTATATTATTGTTAATATAAGAAGTCGGCGTAATTTTATCACACTTGTTCAATTTACGACGCTCCTATTTCAGATAGCGTATTGGGCTTGGCTGCATCTTAAAGCGTATGAAATGTCGAGTAAAATGCACTACTAAACTTCTAGGATGCGACAATCAGAGACCCAATTAGATCAACTTATATTATGGTTAATTTAAGAATTCAGCGAAACTCTATCACATTTGTTCAATTTACGTAGCTCCAATTTCAGATTGCGTATTGGATTAGGCGGCACCTTAAAGCGTATGAAATGACGAGTAAAATGCACTGTTACACTTCTAGGGTAGGGCAAACAGAGACCCGATTAGATCATTTTATATTATGGTTAATATAAGAATTCTGCGTAATTCTATCACATTTGTTCAATTCACGACGCTCCTATTTCAGATAGTTTATTTGGCTAGGTGGCATCTTAAAGCGCGTGGAATGGCGAGTAAAATGCACTACTAACCTTCTATGATAGGGCAATCAGAGACCCGAATAGATCATATTATATTATGATTGATATAAGAATTCTGCGTTATTCTATCACGTTTGTTCAATTTACGTAGCTCCGATTTCAGATAGCGTACTGGACTAGCCAGCACCTTAAAGCGCAAGGAGTGGCGAGTAAAATGCACTACTAACCTTCTCGGATGCGGCCATCACAGATCAGATTAGATCATTTTGTATTATGGGTAATATAACAATTCTTAGCGTATTGGGCTAAGCGGTATCTGAAACCGCATAACATGTCGAGTAAAATGCTCTACAAAACTTCTAGGATAGGGCAATTAGAGCCCCGATTATATAATCTTATATTATGATTAATATAAGAATGCAGCGTAATTCCATCACATTTGTTCAATTTACGTCTCTCCTATTACAGATAGCGTATTAGGCTATGCGGCATCTCAAAGCGCATGAAACGACGAGTAAAATGCACTATTAAACTTCCAGGGTAGGGCAAACAGAGACCCGATTAGATCATTTTATATTATGGTTCATACAAGAATGCAGCGTAATTCTATCACAATTGTTCAATTTACGTCGCTCCTATTTCAGATTGCGTATTGGTCTAGGCGGCACATTAAAGCGTATGAAATGACGAGTAAAATGCACTACTGAACTTCTTGGATAGGATAATCCGAGACCCGATTAGGTCATTTGATATTATGGTTATTATAAGAATGCAGCGTAATTCTATCACAATTGTTCGATTTACGTCTCTCGTATTTCAGATAGCGTATTGGTCTAAGTGGCATCTTAAAGAGCATGAAATGTCGAGTACTGTGCACTATTAAAATTCTAGGGTAGGCCAACAGAGAGCCGATTGGATCATTTTATATTATGGTTAATTTAAGAATTCAGCGAAACTCTATCACACTCGTTAAATTTACGTACCTCCTATTTCAGATAGCGTATTGGGCTAAGCGGCATCTCAAAGCGCATGAAATGGCGAGTAAAATGCACCATTAAACTTCTAGGGTAAGGCAAACAGAGACCCGATTAGATCATTTTATATTACGGTTAATATAAGAATTCAGCGTAATTCTATCACATTTGTTCAACTTACGTCGCTCCTATTTCAGATAGCGTACTGGGCTAGACGGCATCTTAAAGTGCCTGGAATGGCGAGTAAAATGCACTATTCAACTTCTATGATAGGGCAATCAGAGACCCGATTAGATCATTTTATATTACGGTTAATACAAGAATTTAGCGAAATTCTATCACATTTGTTCAATTTACGTCGCTCCCATTTCAGATAGCGTATTGTGCTGAGCGGCACCTCAAAGCGCATGAAATGGCGAGTAAAATGCACTATTAAACTTCTAGGGTACGGTAAACAGAGACCCGATTAGATTATTTTATATTATGGTTAATTTAAGAATTCAGCGAAATTCTATCACATTTGTGCAATTTACGTCGCTCCTATTTCAGATAGCCTACTGGGCTAACCGGCATCCTAAAGCGCGTGGAATGGCGAGTATAACGCACTATTAACCTTCTATGATAGGGCAATCAGAGACCAGATTAGATCATTTTATATTTTGGTTAATATAAGTATTCAGCGAAATCCTATCACATTTGTTCAATTTACGGCGCTCCTATTTCAGATAGCGTATTGGGCTAAGCGGCATCTCAAAGCGCAAGAAATGGCGAGTAAAATGCACTATTAAACTTCTAGGGTAAGGCAAACAGAGACCAGATTAGATCATTTTATATTTTGGTTAATATAAGTGTTCAGCGAAATTCTATCACATTTATTCAATTTACGTCGCTCCTATTTCAGATAGCGGATTGGCCTAAGCGGCATCGCAAAGCGCATGAAATGGCGAGTAAAATGCAGTATTAAACGTCTAGGGTAAGGGAAACAGAGACCCGATTAGATCATTTTATATTACGGTTTATATAAGAATTCTGCGTAATTCTGTCACATTTGTTTAACTTACGTCGCTACTATTTCAGATAGCGTCCTGTGCTAGGCGGCATCTTAAAGCGCGTGGAATGGCGAGTAAAATGTACTATTAAATTTCTATGATAGGGCAATCAGAGACCCGATTAGATCATTTTATATTTTGTTTAATATAAGAATTCAGGGACATTCTATCACATTTGTTCAATTTACGTCGCTCCTATTTCAGATAGCGTACTAGGCTCGGCGGCATCTCAAAGCGCATGAAATGGCGAGTAAATTGCACTATTAAACTTATAGGGTAAGGCAAACAGAGACCCGATTAGATCATTTTAAATTCCGGTGAATATAATATTTCAGCGTAATTCTATCACATTTGTTCAACTTACGTCGCTCCTATTTCAGATAGCGTACTGGGCTAGGCGGCAACTTAAAGCGCGTGAAATGGCGAGTAAAATGCACTATTAAACTTCTATGATAGGGGAATCAGAGACCCGATTAGATCATTTTATATTATGGTTAATTTAAGAATTCAGCAATGTTCTATCACATTTGTTCAATTTACGTCGCTCCTATTTCAGATGGCGTACTGGGCGAGGCGGCATCTCAAAGCGCAAGAAATGGCGAGTAAAATGCACTATTAATCTTCTAGGGTAAGGCAAACAGAGACCCGATTAGATCATTTTATATTACGGTTAATATAAGATTTCAGCGTAATTCTATCGCATTTGTTAAACTTACGTCGCTCCTATTTCAGATAGCGTACTGGGCTAGGCGGCATCTTAAAGCGCATGAAATGACGAGTGAGATGCACTATTAAACTTCTAGGGTAGGGCAAACAGAGACCCGATTAGATCATTTTATATTATGGTTTATTTAAGAATTCAGCGAAATTCTATCACATTTGTTCAATTTAGGTCGCTCCTATTTCAGATAGCGTATTGGGCTAGGTAGCATCTTAAAGCGCATGAAATGTCGAGTAAAATGCACGATTAAACTTCTATGATAGGGCAATCAGAGACCCGAATAGATCGTATTATATTATGGCTAATATAAGAGTTCAGAGAAATTTTGTCACATTTGTTCTATTTACGTCGCCCCTATTTCAGATAGCGTACTGGGCTAGGTGGCATCTTAGTGCGAATGAAATGTCGAGTAAAATGCACTATTAAACTTCTAGGGTAGGGCAAACAGAGACCAGATTGGATCATTTTATATTATGGTTAATTTAAGAATTCAGCCTAATTCTATCACATTTTTTCAATTTACGTCGCTCCTATTTCAGATAGCGGATTGGGCTAGACGGCACCTTAACGCGCATGAAATGTCGAGTAAAATGCACTATTAAAGTTCTAGGGTAGGGCAAACAGAGACCCGATTAGATCATTTTATATTATGGTTAATATAAGAATTCTGCGTAATTCTATCACATTTGTTCAATTTACGTCGCTCCTATTTCAGATAGTATATTGGGCGAGGCGGCATCTTAAAGCGCGGGGAATGACGAGTAAAATGCACTACTAACCTTCTACAATAGGGCAATCAGAGACCCGATTAGATCATTTTATATTATGTTTAATATAAGAATTTAGCGAAATTCTATCACATTTGCTCAATTTACGTCGCTCCTATTTCAGATAGCGTATTGAGCTAGGTTGCATCATAAAGCGCATGAAATGTCATGTAAAATGCTCTATTAAAATTCTAGGGCAGGCCAACAGAGAGCCGATTAGATCATTTTATATTATGGTTAATTTAAGAATTCAGCGAAATTTTATCACATTTGTTCAATTTACGTCGCCCCTTTTTCAGATAGCGTATTGGGCTAGGTGGCATCTGAAAGCGCATGAAATGTCGAGTAAAATGCACTACTAACCTTCTATGATAGGGCAATCAAAGACCCGATTAGATCATTGTATATTATGGTTATTACAAGAATTCTGCGTAATTCGATCACATTTGTTCAATTTACGACGCTCATATTTCAGATAGCGTATTGGGCAAAGCGGCACCTTAAAGGGCCTGAAATAACGAGTAAAATCCACTATTTAACTTCTATGATAGGGCATTCAGAGACACGACTAGATCATTTTATATTATTGTTAATAGAAGAATGCAACGTAATTTTATCAGATTTGTTCAATTTACGTCGCCCCTATTTCAAATATCGTATTGGGCTAGGTGGCATCTTAAAGCGCATGAAATGTCGTGTAAAATGCACTATTGAACTTCTATGATAGGGTAATCGGAGACCCGAATAGATCATATTATATTATGGTTAATAGGAGAATTCAGCTTAATTTTATCACATTTGTTCAATTTACGTCGCCCCTATTTCAGATAGCGTATTGGGCTAGGCGGCATCTTAAAGCGCATGAAATGTCGAGTAAAATGCACTACGAAGCTTCTATGATAGGGCAATCAGAGGCCCGAATAGATCGTATTATATTATGATTAATATAAGGATACTGCGTAATTCTATCACGTTTCTTCAATTTACGTAGCTCCAATTTCAGATAGCGTACTGGGCTAGGTGGCACCTTAAAGCGCATGAAATGTCGAGTAAAATGCACTATTAAACTTCTATGATAGGGCAATCAGAGACCCGATTAGATCATTCTATATTATGGTTAACATAAGAATTCTGCGTAATTCTATCACATTTGTTCAATTCACGACACTCCAAATTCAGATAGCGTATTGCGCTAGGTGGCATATTAAAGCGCATGAAATGTCGAGTAAAATGCACTATTAAACTTCTAGGGTAGGGCAATCAAAGACCCGATTAGATCATTTTATATTATGGTTAATAGGAGAATTCAGCTTAATTTTATCACATTTGTTCAATTTACGTCTCCCCTATTTCAGATAGCGTATTGGGCTTCGTGGCATCTGAAAGCGCATAAAATGTCGAGTAAAATGCACTACTAAACTTCAATAATAGGGCAATCAGCGACACGATTAGATCATTATATATTATGGTTAATATAAGGATTCAGCGAAATTCTATCACATTTGTTCAATTTACGTCGCTTCTATTTCAGATACCTTATTGGGATAGATGGCATCTTAAAGCGCATGGAATGACGAGTAAAATGCACTACTAACCTTCTATGATAGGGCAATCAGAGACCCGAATAGATCATATTATATTATGGTTAATATAAGAATTCTGCGTGACTCTATCACATCTGTTCAATTTACTTCGCTCCTACTTCAGATAGCGTATTGGGATAGGCGGCATCTTACAGCGCCTGGAATGGCGAGTAAAATGCACTATTATACTTCTATGATAGGGCAATCAGAGACCCGATTATATCATTCTATATTATAGTTAATATAAGAATTCTGCGTAATTCTATTACATTTGTTCCATTTACGTCGCTCCTATTTCAGATAGCATATTGGGATAGGCGGCATCTTAAAGCCCATGGAATGACGAGTAAAATGCACTATTAAACTTCTATGGTAGGGCAATCAGAGGCCCGATTACATCATTTTCTATTATGGTTTATATAAGAATTCTGCGTAATTCTATTACATTTGTTCAATTTACGTCGCTCCTATTTCAGATAGCGTACTGGGCTAGGTGGCATCTTAGTGCGAATGAAATGTCGAGTAAAATGCACTATTAAACTTCTAGGGTAGGGCAAACAGAGACCAGATTGGATCATTTTATATTATGGTTAATTTAAGAATTCAGCCTAATTCTATCACATTTTTTCAATTTACGTCGCTCCTATTTCAGATAGCGGATTGGGCTAGACGGCACCTTAACGCGCATGAAATGTCGAGTAAAATGCACTATTAAAGTTCTAGGGTAGGGCAAACAGAGACCCGATTAGATGATTTTATATAATGGTTAATATAAGAATTCTGCGTAACTCGGTCACATTTGTTCAATTTACGTAGCTCCAATTTCAGACAGCGGATTGGGCTAGACGGCACATTAAAGCGCATGAAATGGCGAGTAAAATGCACTACTAAACTTCCATGATAGGGCAATCACAGACCCGAATAGATCATATCATATTATAGTTAATATAAGAATTCTGCGTAATTCCATCACATCTGTTCAATTTACGTGGCTCCTATTTCAGACAGCGTATTGGGCTAAGCGGCACCTTAAAGCGCATGAAATGACGAGTAAAATGCCCTATTAAACTTCTACGATAGGGCAATCAGAAACCCGATTAGATCATTTTAAATTATGGTTAATATAAGAATTCCACGTAATTTTATCACATTTGTTCAATTTACGTCGCCCCCATTTCAGATAGCGTATTGAGCTAAACGGCATCTTAAAGCGCATGAAATTTCGAGTAAAATGCACTGCTAAAGTTCCAGGGTAGGGCAATCAGAGACCCGATTAGATCATCTTATATTATGATTAATATAAGAATTTACCGTAATTCTATCACATTTGTTCAATTTACGTCCTTCCTATTTCAGATAGCGTATTGGGATAAGCCGCACCTTAAAGCGCATGAAATGACGAGTAACATGCACTATTAAACTTCTATGATAGGGCAATCAGAGACCCGAATAGATCTTATTATATTATGGTTAATATAAGAATTCTGCGAAATTCTATCACATTTGTTCCATTTACGTCGCTCCTACTTCAGATAACCTATTGGGCTAAGCGGCATCTTAAAGCGCATGAAATGTCTAGTAAAATGCACTACGACACTTCTAGGATAGGGCAATCAGAGACCCGATTATGTCATCTTACATTATCATTAATATAAGAATTCAGCGTAATCCTATCACATTTGTTCAATTTACGTCGCTCCTATTTCAGAGAGCGTATTGCGCTATGCGGCATTATATAGCGCATGAAAAGTCGAGTAAAATACACTATTAAACATCCATGATAGGGCAATCAGAGATCCGATTAGATCATTTTATATTATTGTTAATATAAGAATTCAACGTAGTTTTATCACAATTGTTCAATTTACGTCGCTCCTATATGAGATAGCGTATTGGGCTAGGCGGCATCTTAAAGCGCATGAAATGTCGAGTAATATGAACTATTAAAATTCTAGGGTAGGGCAAACAGAGAGCCGATTATATTATTTTATATTATGGGTAATTTAAGAATTCAGCGAAACTCTATCACACTTGTTCAAATTACGTAGCTCCAATTTCAGATAGCGTATTGCGCTACGCGGCACCTTAAAGCGCATGAAATGATGACCAAAATGCACTATTAAACTTCTATGATAGGGGAATCAGAGACCCGATTAGATCATTTTAAATTATGTTTAATATAAGAATTCAGCGTAATTTTATCACATTTGTTCAATTTACGTCGCCCCTATTTCAGATAGCGTATTTGGCTAGGAGGCATCTTAAAGCGCATGAAATGTCGATTAAAATGCACTATTACACTTCGAGGGTAGGGCAAACAGAGACCCTCTTAGATCATTTTATATTATGGTTAATTTAAGAATTCAGCGAAACCCTATCACATGTGTACAATGTACGACGCTCCTGTTTCAGATAGCGTATTGGGCTAAGCGGCACGTTAAAGCGCATGAAATGACGAATAAAATGCACTATTAAAATTCTAGGGTAGGGCAAACAGAGATCCGATTAGATGATTTTATATAATGGTTAATATAAGAATTCTGCGTAACTCGGTCACATTTGTTCAATTTACGTAGCTCCAATTTCAGACAGCGGATTGGGCTAGACGGCACATTAAAGCGCATGAAATGACGAGTAAAATGCACTACTACACTTCTTTCTAGGGCAATCAGAGACCCGATTAGACCATTTTATATTATGTTTAATATAAGAATTCAGCGAAATTCTATCACATTTGTTCAATTTACGTCGCTCCTATTTCAGATAGCGTATTGGGCTAGGCGGATCCTTAAAGCGCATGAAATGGCGAGTAAAATGCACTACTAAACTTCCATGATAGGGCAATCACAGACCCGAATAGATCATATCATATTATAGTTAATATAAGAATTCTGCGTAATTCCATCACATCTGTTCAATTTACGTCGCTCCTATTTCAGACAGCGTATTGGGCTAAGCGGCATCTTAAAGCGCATGAAATGACGAGTAAAATGCCCTATTAAACTTCTACGATAGGGCAATCAGAAACCCGATTAGATCATTTTAAATTATGGTTAATATAAGAATTCCACGTAATTTTATCACATTTGTTCAATTTACGTCGCCCCCATTTCAGATAGCGTATTGAGCTAAACGGCATCTTAAAGCGCATGAAATTTCGAGTAAAATGCACTGCTAAAGTTGCAGGGTAGGGCAATCAGAGACCCGATTAGATCATCTTATATTATGATTAATATAAGAATTTACCGTAATTCTATCACATTTGTTCAATTTACGTCCTTCCTATTTCAGATAGCGTATTGGGATAAGCCGCACCTTAAAGCGCATGAAATGACGAGTCAAATGCACTACTAAACTTCTATGACAGGGCCATCAGAGACCCGATTAGATCATTTTATATTATTGTTAATATAAGAATTCAGCGAAATTTTATCACATTAGTTTAATTTACGTCGCCCCTATTTCAGATAGCGTATTGGGCTAGGTGGCATCTTAAAGCGCATGAAATGTCGAGTCAAATGCACTTTTAAACTTCTTGGGTGGGGCAAACAGAGACCCGAATATATCATTTTATAATATGGTTAATTTAAGAATTCAGAGTAACTCTATCACACTTTTACAATTTACGTGGCTCCAATTTCAGATAGCGGATTGGGCTAGGCGGCGCCTTAAAGCGCATGAAACGACGAGTAAAATGCACTATTCAACTTCTATGATAGGGCAATCGGAGACACGATTAGATCATTTTATATTTTGTTTAATATAAGAATTCAGCGAAATTCTATCACATTTGTTCAATTTACGTCGCTCCCATTTGAGATAGCGTATTGGGCTAAGCGGCATCTCAAAGTGCATGAAATGGCGAGCAAAATGTACTGTTAAACTTCTAGGGTAGGGTAAACAGAGACCCGTTTAGATCATTTTATATTATGGTTAATTGAAGAATTCAGCGTAATTCTATCACATTTGTTCAATTTACGTCGCACCTATTTCGGATAGCGTACTCGGCTAGGCGTCATCTTAAAGCGCGTGGAATGGCGAGTAAAATGCCCTATCAAACTTCTAGGGTAAGGCAAACAGAGACCCGATTAGATCATTTTATATTACGGTTAATATAAGAATTCAGCGTAATTCTATCACATTTGTTCAATTTACGTCGCTCCTATTTCAGATAGCGTATTGGGCTAAGCGGCATCTGAAAGCGCATGAAATGGCGAGTAAAATGCACTATTAAACTGCGAGGGTAGGGCTATCAGAGACCCGATTAGATCATTTCATATTTTGGTTAATATAAGAATGCAGCGAAATTCTATCACATTTGTTCAATTTACGTCGCTCCTATTTCAGATGGCGTATTGGGCTAGGCTGCATCTCAAAGCGCATGAAATGGCGAGTAAAACTCACTATTATAATTCTAGGGTAGGGCAATCAGAGACCCGAATAGGTCATATTATATTATGGTTAATATAAGAATTCAGCGTAATCCTATCACATTTGTTCAATTTACGTCGCTCCTATTTCAGATAGCGTATTGGGACAGGTGGCATCTTAAAGCGCATGGACTGTCGAGTAAAATGCAATATTAAACTTCTATGATAGGGCAATCAGAGACCCGAATATATCATATTATATTATTGTTAATATAAGAATTCTGCGAAATTCTATCACGTTTGTTCAATTTACGTCGATCCTATTTCAGACAGCGTATTGGGCTAAGCGCCATCTCAAAGCGCATGAAATGGCGAGTAAAATACACTATTAAACATCTAGGGTAGGGCGAACAGGGACCCGATTACATCAGTTTATATTATGGTTAATTTAAGAATTCAGCGTAATTCTATCACATTTGTTCAATTTACGTCGATCCTATTTCAGGTAGCGTATTGGGCTAAGCGGAATCTTTAAGCGCATGAAATGTCGAGTGAAATGCACTATTAACCTTCTAGGGTAGGGGAGACAGAGACCCGATTAGATCATTTTATATTATGATTAATATAAGAATACTGCGTAATTCTATCACATTTCTTCAATTTACGTCGCTCCTATTTCAGATAGCGTATTGGGCTAAGGGGCATCTCAAAGCGCATGATATGGCGATGAAAATGCACTATTAAACTTCTATGATAGGGCAATCAGAGACGCGGTTAGATCATTTTATATTACAGTTAATACAAGAATGCAGCGTAATTCTATCACATTTGTTCAATTTACGTCGCTCCTATTTCAGATAGCGTATTGGGCTAAGGGGCATCTCAAAGCGCATGATATGGCGATGAAAATGCACTATTAAACTTCTATGATAGGGCAATCAGAGACGCGGTTAGATCATTTTATATTACAGTTAATACAAGAATGCAGCGTAATTCTATCACATTTGTTCAATTTACGTCGCTCCTATTTCAGATACCGTACTGGGCGTGACAGCATCTTAAAGCGCATGAAATGTCGAGCAAAATGCACTACTAAGCTTCTCGAATAGGGCAATCAAAGTCCCGATTAGGTCATCTTATATTATGATTAATATAAGAATTCAGCGTAATTCTATGACATTTGTTCAATTTACGTCGCTCCTATTTCAGATTTCGTATTTGGATAGGCGGCATCTTAAAGCGCATGGAATGACGAGTAAAATGCACTATTAAACTTCCATGATAGGGCAATCAGAGACCCGATTAGATCTTTCTATATTATGGTTAATATAAGAAACCTGCGTAATTCTATCACATTTGTTCAATTTATGTCCCTCCTATTTCAGATAGCGTATTGGGCTAGGCGGCACATAAAAGCAAATGAAATGACGAGTAAAATACACTATTAAACCTCTAGGGTAGGGCGAACAGAGACCCAATTAGATCATTTTATATTATGGTTAATTTAAGAATTCAGCGTGATTCTATCACAAATGTTCAATTTACGTAGCTCCAATTTCAGATAGTGTATTGGGCTTGGCGTCAACTTAAAGCGCGAGGAATGACGAGTAAAATGCACTCCTAACCTTCTATGACAGGGCAATGAGAGACCAGATTAGATCATTTTATATTATTGTTAATATAAGAATTCAGCGAAATTCTATCATATTTGTTCAATGTACGTCGCTCCTATTTCACATAGTGTATTGGGCTAAGCGGCACCTTAAAGCGCATGAAATGTCGAGTAAAATGCACTATTAAACTTCTATGATAGGGCACTCAGAGACCCGATTAGATCATTTTAAATTATGGTTAATATAAGAGTACTACGTAATTCTATCACATTTGTTCAATTTACGTCGCTCCTATTTCAGATAGCGTATTGGGCGAGGCGGCATCTTAAAGCGCATGAAATGTCGAGTAAAATGCACTACTGAACTTATAGGATAGGACAATTAGAGATCCGATTAGGTCATTTTAAATTATGGTTAATATAAGAATTCTGCGTAATTCTATCACATCCGTTCAATTTACGTCGCTCCTAGTTCAGATAGCGTATTGGGCTTGGCAGCACCTTAAAGCGCATGAAATGACGGGTAGAATGCACTACTAAACTTCTCGGATAGGGCAATCAGAGACCCGATAAGGTCATCTTATGTTTTGATTAATATTAGGATGCAGCATTATTCCATCACATTTGTTCAATTTACGTCGCTCCTATTTCAGATAGCGTATTGGGCGAGGTGGCATCTTAAAGCGCATGAAATGTCGAGTGAAGTGCCCTATTAAACTTCTAGGTGGGGGCAAAGAGAGACCCGATTAGATCATTTTATATTATGGTTAATATAAGAATTCTGCGTAATTCTATCACATTTGTTCAATTTACGACGCTCCTATTTCAGATAGCGTATTGGGATGGGCGGCACCTTAAAGCGCATGGACTGACGAGTAAAATGCACTACTAACCCTCTCAGATACGGCCATCAGTGACCAAATTAGATGATTTTATATTATGGTTAATATAAGAATTCAGCGAAATTCTATCACATTTGTTCAATTTACGTCGCTCCTATTTCAGACAGCGTACTGGGCTAGGTGGCATCTTAAAGCGCGTGGAATGTCGAGTAAAACTCACAATTAACATTCTACGATAGGGCAATCAGAGACCCGATTAGATCATTTTCTATTATGGTTAACATAAGAATTCTGCGTAATTCTATCACATTCGTTCAATTTACGTCGCCCCTATTGCAGGTAGCGTATTCGGCTATGCGGCATCTTAAAGCGCATGAAATGTCGAGTAAAATGCAATAGTAAACTTCTATGATAGGGCAATCAGAGACCCGATTAGATCATTTTATATTATGGTTAATATAAGAATTCACCGAAATTCTATCACATTTGTTCAATTTACGTCGCTCCAACTTCAGATAGCGTATTGGGCTAAGCGGCATCTTAAAGCGCATGAAATATCGAGTACAATGAACTACTAAACTTCTAGGATAGGGTAATCAGAGCCCCGATTAGATCATTCTATATTATGGTTAATATAAGAATTCAGCGAAATTCTATCACATTTGTACAATTTATGTCGCTCCTATTTCATATAGCGTATTGGGCTCAGCGGCATCATAACGCGCATGAAATGTCGAGTAAAATGCACTACTAAACTTCTAGGATAGGGCAATCGGAGACCCGATTACATCATCTTATGTTATGATTAATATAAGAATTCAGTATAATTCTATCACATTTGTTCAATTTAAGACGCTCCTATTTCAGATAGCGTATTGTGCTATGTGGCATCTTAAAGCGCATGAAATGTCGAGTAAATTGCACTACTAAACTTCTAGGGTAGGGCAAACAGAGACCCGATTAGATCATTTCACATTATGGTTAATTTTAAAATTCAGCGAAATTCTATCGCATTTGTTCCATTTACGTCACTCCTATTTCAGATAGCGTATTGGGCTAGGCGACACCTTAAAGCGCATGAAATGACGAGTAAAATGGACTATTAAACTTCTATGATTGGGCAATCAGAGAACCGATTAGATCATCTTATATTATTGTTTATATAAGAATTCAGCGTAATTTTAACACATCTGTTCAATTTACGTGGCCCTATTTCAGATAGCGTATAGCGCTAGGTGGCACCTTAAAGCGCATGAAATGACGAGTAAATTGCACTATTAAACTTCTATGATAGGGCAATCAGAGACCCGAATATATCGTATTATATTATGGTTAATATAAGAATGCAGCGTAATTTTATCACATTTGTTCAATTTACGTCGCTCCTATTCCAGATAGCGTATTGGGCTAAGCGGCATCTCAAAGCGCATGAACTGGCGAGTAAAATGCACTGTTAAACTTCTAGGGTAGGGCAAACAGAGACCCGATTAGATAATTCTATATTGCGGTTAATATAAGGATTCAGCGTAATTCTCTCACATTTGTTCAATTTACGTAGCTCCAATTTCAGATAGCGTATTGGGCTTTGCGGCATCTTAAAGGGCATGAAATGTCGAGTAAAATTCACTACTAAACTTCTCGGATAGGGCAATCAGAGACCCGATTAGGTCATCTTATATTATGGTTAATATAAGAATTCAGCGAAATGTTATCACATTTGTTCAATTTACGTCGCCCCTACTTCAGATAGCGTATTGGGCTAAGTGGCATCTTAAAGCGCTGAAATGTCGAGTAAAATGCACTATTAAACTTCTAGGGTAGCGCAAACAGAGACCCGATTACATCAGTTTATATTATTGTTAATTTAAGAATTCAGCGAAATTCTATCACATTTGTTCAATTTACGTCGCGCCTATTTCAGATAGCGTATTGGGCTAAGCAGCTTCTCAAAGCGCATGAAATGGCGAGTGAAATGCCCTATTAAACTTCTAGGGTAGGGCGAACAGGGTCCCGATTAGATCATTTTACATTATGGTTAATATAAGAATTCAGCGAAATTCTATCACATTTGTTCAATTGGCGTCGCTCCTATTTCAGACAGCGTATTGGGCTAAGCGGCATCTCAAAGCGCGTAAAATGGCGAATTAATGGCACTACTATACTTCTAGGGTAGGGCGAACAGGGTCCCGATTAGATCATTTTACATTATGGTTAATATAAGAATTAGGCGAAATTCTATCATGTTTGTTCAATTTACGTAGCTCCAATTACAGATAGAGTATTCCGGTAAGCGGCATCTCAAAGCGCATGAAATGGCGAGTAAAATGCACTATTAAACTTCTAGGGTGGGCCAATCAGAGACCCGATTAGATCATTTTATATTTTGGTTAATATAAGAATTCAGCGAAATTCTATCACATTTGTTCAATTTACGTCGCTCCTATTTCAGATAGCGTATTGGGCTAAGCGGCATCTCAAAGCGCATGAAATGACGAGTGAAATGCACTATTAAACTTCTAGGGTAAGGTAACGAGAGATCTGATTAGATCATTTTATATTACGGTTAATATAAGGATTCAGCGTAATTCTATCACATTTGTTCGATTTACGTCGCTCCTATTTCAGGTAGCGTATTGGGCTAAGCGGCATCTTAAAGCGCATGAAATGACGAGTGAAATGCACTACTAACCTTCTATGATAGGGCAATCCGAGACCAGATTAGATCATTTTATATTATGGTAAATATAAGAATTCAGCGAAATTCTATCACATTTGTTCAATTTACGTCGCTCTTATTTGAGGTAGCGTATTGGGCTTAGCGGCACTTTAACGCGCATGGAATAATGAGTAAAATCCACTATTAAAATTCTAGGGCAGGGCAAACGGAGACCCGATTAGATCATTTCATATTATGGTTAATTTAAGAATTCAGCGAAACTCTATCACCCTTGTTCAATTTACGTAGCTCTAATTTCAGATAGCGTATTGGGCTAGGCGGCACCTAAAAGCGCATTATATGACAAGTAAAATGCACTATTCAACTTCTATGATAGGGCAATCAGAGACCCGATTAGATCATTTTAAATTATGGTTAATATAAGAATTCTGCGTAATACTTTCACATTTGTTCAATTTACGTCGCTCCAATTTCAGATAGCGGATTGGGCTAAAGTGCACCTTAAAGCGCATGAAATGACGAGTAAAATGCACTACTAATCTTCTATGATAGGGCAATCAGAGACCCGATTAGATCATTTTATATTATGGTTAATATAAGAATTCAGCGAAATTCTATCACATTGGTTCAATATACGTCGCACCTATTTCAGATAGCGTATTGGGCTAAGCGGCACCTTAAAGCGCATGAAATGACGAGTAAAATGCACTATTCAACTTCTATGATAGGGCAATCAGAGACCCGATTAGATCATTTTATATTATTGTTATTGTAAAAATTCGGCGTAATTTTATCACATTTGTTCAATGTACGTCGCTCCTATTTCAGATAGCGTATTGGGAGCGACGACATCTTAAAGAGCGTGGAATGACGAGTCAAATGCACTATTAAACTTCTATGATAGGGCAATCAGAGACCCGATTAGACCATTTTATATTATTGTTAATATATGAATTCAGCGTAATTCTATCACATTTGTTCAATTTATGTCGCTCCTATTTCAGATAGAGTATTGGGCTAAGCGGCATCTCAAAGCGCATGAAATGGCGAGTAAAATGCTCAATTAAACTTCTAGGGTAAGGCAAACAAAGACCCGATTACATCATTTTATATTACGGTTAATATAATAATTCAGCGTACTTCTATCACATTTGTTAAATTTACGTCGCTCCTATTTCAGATAGAGTATTGGGCTAAGCGGCATCGCAAAGCGCATGAAATGGCGAGTAAAATGCACTATCAAACTTCAAGGACAGGGCGAACAGAGACCCGATCAGATCATTTTACATTATGGTTAATATAAGAATTCAGCGAAATTCTATCACATTTGTTCAATTTATGTCTCTCCTATTTGGGATAGAGTATTGGGCTAAGCGGCATCTCAAAGCGCATGAAATGGCGAGTACAATGCACTATCAAACTTCAAGGGTAGGGCGAACAGAGACCCGATCAGATCATTTTACATTATAGTTAATATAAGAATTCAGCGAAATTCTATCACATTTGTTCAATTTACGTCGCTCCTACTTCAGGTAGCGTATTGGGCTAAGCGGCATGTCAAAGCGCATGAAATGGCGAGTAAAATGCACTATTAAACCTCTAGGGTAGGGCGAACAGAGAGCCGATTAGATCATTTTACATTATGGTTAATATATGAATTCAGCGAAATTCTATCACATTTGTTCAATTTACGTCGCTCCTATTTCAGATAGCCTACTGGGCTAGGCGGCACCCTAAAGCGCATGAAATGGGGAGTAAAATGCACTATTAAACTTCTAGGGTAGGGCGAACAGAGACCCGATTAGATCATTTTACATTATGGTTAATATAAGAATTCAGCGAAATTCTATCACATTTGTTCAATTTACGTCGCTCCTATTTCAGATAGCGTATTGGGGTAAGCGGCATCTCAAAGCGCATGAAATGGCGAGTAAAATGCACTATTAAACTTCTAGGGTGGGCCAATCAGAGACCCGATTAGATCATTTTATATTTTGGTTAATATAAGAATTCAGCGAAATTCTATCACATTTGTTCAATTTACGTCGCTCCTATTTCAGATAGCGTATTGGGCTAAGCGGCATCTCAAAGCGCATGAAATAACGAGTGAAATGAACTATTAAACTTCTAGGGTAAGGCAACGAGAGATCTGATTAGATCATTTTATATTACGGTTAATATAAGAATTCAGCGTAATTCTATCACATTTGTTCAATTTACGTCGCTCCTATTTCAGGTAGCGTATTGGGCTAAGCGGCATCTCAAAGCGCATGAAATGACGAGTGAAATGCACTATTAAACTTCTAGGGTAAGGCAACGAGAGATCTGATTAGATCATTTTATATTACGGTTAATATAAGAATTCAGCGTAATTCTATCACATTTGTTCAATTTACGTCGCTCCTATTTCAGGTAGCGTATTGGGCTAAGCGGCATCTCAAAGCGCATGAAATGACGAGTAAAATGCACTATTAAACTTCTAGGGTAGGGCGAACAGAGACCCGATTAGATCATTTTACATTATGGTTAATATATGAATTCAGCGAAATTCTATCACATTTGTTCAATTTACGTCGCTCCTATTTCAGATAGCCTACTGGGCTAGGCGGCACCCTAAAGCGCATGAAATGGGGAGTAAAATGCACTATTAAACTTCTAGGGTAGGGCGAACAGAGACCCGATCAGATCATTTTACATTATGGTTAATATAAGAATTCAGCGAAATTCTATCACATTTGTTCAATTTATGTCGCTCCTATTTGGGATAGAGTACTGGGCTAAGCGGCATCTCAAAGCGCATGAAATGGCGAGTACAATGCACTACTAACCTTCTATGATAGGGCAATCCGAGAGCAGATTAGATCATTTTATATTATTGTTAATATAAGAATTCGGCGTAATTTTATCACATTTGTTCAATTTACGTCGCTCCTATTTCAGATAGCGTATTGGGCTAAGCGGTATCTTACAGCGCATGAAATCTCGAGTTAAATGCAATATTAAAATTCTAGGGCAGGGCAAACAGAGACCCGATTAGATCATTTTATATTATGGTTAATTTAAGAATTCAGCGAAACTCTATCACACTTGTTCAATTTACGTAGCTCCAATTTCGTATAGCGTATTGGGCTAGGCGGCACCTTCAGGCGCATGAAATGACGAGTAAAATGCACTGTTCAACTTCTATGATACGGCAACCAGAGACCCGCTTAGATCATTTTAAATTGTTGTTAATATAAGAATTCTGCGTAATTCTATCACATTTGTTCAATTTATGTCGCTCCTATTTCAGATAGCGTATTGGGCTAGGTTGCATCATAAAGCGCATGAAATGTCGAGTAAAATGCACTATCAAAATTCTAGGGCAGGGCAAACAGAGACCCGATTAGATCATTTTAAATGCTTGTTAATATAAGAATTCTGCGTAATTCTATCACGTTTGTTCAATTTATGTCGCTCCTATTTCAGATAGCGTAATGGGCGAGGCGGTAACTTAAAGCGCGTGGAATGACGAGTAAAATGCACTACTAACCTTCTATGATAGGGAAATCACAGACCCGATTAGATCATTTTATATTATTGTTAATATAAGAATTCAGTGTAATTCTATCACATTTGTTCAATTTTCGTCGCTCCTATTTCAGATAGCGTATTGGGATAGGCGGCATCTTAAAGCGCATGGACTGACGAGTAAAATGCACTATTAAACTTCTATGATAGGGCGATCAGAGACCCGATTAGATCATTTTATGTTATGATTAATATAAGAATTCAGAGTAATTCTATCACATTTGTTCAATTTACGTCGCTCCTATTTCAGATAGCGTATTGGGATAGGCGGCATCTTAAAGCGCATGGACTGACGAGTAAAATGCACTATTAAACTTCTATGATAGGGCGATCAGAGACCCGATTAGATCATTTTATGTTATTGTTAATATAAGGAATCAACGTAGTTTTATCACATTTGTTCAATTTACGTCGCTCCTATATCAGATAGCGTATTGGGCTATGCGGCATCTTAAAGCGCATGAAATGTTGAGTAAAATGCACCACTAAACATCAAGGATAGGGCAATCAGAGACCCGATTAGATCATCTTATATTATGATTAATATAAGAATTCGGTGTAATTCTATCACATTTGTTCAATTTACGTCGCTCCTATTTCAGATAGCGTATTGGGCTAAGCGGCATCTTAAAGCGCATGAAATCTCGAGTAAAATGGAATATTAAAATTCTAGGGAAGGGCAAACAGAGACCCGATTAGATCATTTTATATTATGGTTAATTTAAGAATTCAGCGAAACTCTATCACACTTGTTCAATTTACGTAGCTCCAATTTCGTATAGCGTATTGGGCTAGGCGGCACCTTCAGGCGCATGAAATGACGAGTAAGATGCACTGTTCAACTTCTATGATACGGCAACCAGAGACCCGATTAGATCATTTTAAATTATTGTTAATATAAGAATTCTGCGTAATTCTATCACATTTGTTCAATTTATGTCGCTCCTATTTCAGATAGCGTATTGGGCTGGGTTGCATCATAAAGCGCAAGAAATGTCGAGTAAAATGCACTATCAAAATTCTAGGGCAGGGCAAACAGAGACCCGATTAGATCATTTTAAATTATTGTTAATATAAGAATTCTGCGTAATTCTATCACATTTGTTCAATTTATGTCGCTCCTATTTCAAATTGCGTAATGGGCGAGGCGGTATCTTAAAGCGCGTGGAATGACGAGTGAAATGCACTACTAACCTTCTATGATAGGGCAATCAGAGACCCGATTAGATCATCTTATATTATGATTAATATAAGAATTCAGTCTAATTCTATCACATTTGTTCAATTTACGTCGCTCCTATTTCAGATAGCGTATTGGGCTAGGCGGCACCTTAAAGTGCATGAAATGCCGAGTAAAATGCTCTATTAAACTTCTATGATAGGGCAATCGGAGACACGATTAGATCATTTTATATTATTGTTAATATAAGGATTCGGCGTAATTTTACCGCATTTGTTCAATTTACGTCGCCCCTATTTCAGATAGCGTATTGGGCTAGGTTGCATCATAAAGCGCATGAAATGTCGAGTAAAATGCACTGTCAAAATTCTAGGGTAGGGCAAACAGAGAGCCGATTAGATCATTTTATATTATGGTTAATTTAAGAATTCCGTGAAACTCTATCACACTTGTTCAATTTACGTAGCTCCAATTTCAGATAGCGTATTGGGCGAGACGGCATCTTAAAGCGCGTGGAATGACGAGTAAAATACACCATTAAACTTCTATGATAGGGCAATCAGAGACCCGAATAGATCGTATTATATTGTGGTTAATAAAAGAAGTCTGCGTAATTCTATCACGTTTGTCCAATTTACGTAGCTCTAATTTCAGACAGCGTATTGGGCTAGGCGGCATCTTAAAGCGCATGAAATGTCGAGTAAAATGCACTACTAAACTTCTCGGATAGGGGAATCAGAGACCCGATTAGGTCATCTTATATTATGGTTAATATAAGAATTCTGCGTAATTCTATCACAATTGTTCAATTTACGACGCTGCTATTTCAGATAGTATATTGGGCAAGGCGGCACCTTAAAGTGCATGAAATGACGAGTAAAATGCACTACTAAACTTCTATGATAGGGCAATCAGAGACCCGATTAGGTCATCTTATATTATTGTTAATATAAGAATTCAGTGTAATTCTATCACATTTGTTCAATTTTCGTCGCTCCTATTTCAGATAGCGTATTGGGCTAAGCGGCTTCTTAAAGCGCATGAAATGTCGAGTAAAATGCACTACTAAACTCCTAGGATAGGGCAATCAGAGACCCGATTAGATCATCTTATATTATGATTAATATAAGAATTCAGTCTAATTCTATCACATTTGTTCAATTTACGTCGCTCCTATTTCAGATAGCGTATTGGGCTAGGCGGCACCTTAAAGTTCATGAAATGACGAGTAAAATGCTCTATTAAACTTCTATGATAGGGCAATCGGAGACACGATTAGATCATTTTATATTATTGTTAATATAAGGATTCGGCGTAATTTTATCGCATTTGTTCAATTTACGTCGCCCCTATTTCAGATAGCGTATTGGGCTAGGTTGCATCATAAAGCGCATGAAATGTCGAGTAAAATGCACTGTCAAAATTCTAGGGTAGGGCAAACAGAGAGCCGATTAGATCATTTTATATTATGGTTAATTTAAGAATTCAGTGAAACTCTATCACACTTGATCAATTTACGTTGCTCCAATTTCAGATAGCGTATTGGGCGAGACGGCATCTTAAAGCGCGTGGAATGACGAGTAAAATACACTATTAAACTTCTATGATAGGGCAATCAGAGACCCGAATAGATCGTATTATATTGTGGATAATAAAAGAAGTCTGCGTAATTCTATCACGTTTGTCCAATTTACGTAGCTCTAATTTCAGACAGCGTATTGGGCTAGGCGGCATCTTAAAGCGCATGAAATGTCGAGTAAAATGCACTACTAAACTTCTCGGATAGGGGAATCAGAGACCCGATTAGGTCATCTTATATTATGGTTAATATAAGAATTCTGCGTAATTCTATCACAATTGTTCAATTTACGACGCTGCTATTTCAGATAGTATATTGGGCACGGCGGCACCTCAAAGCGCGTGGAATGACGAGTAAAATGCAATACTAAGCTTCTATGATAGGGCAATCAGAGACACAAATAGATCATATTATATTATGGTTAAAATAAGAATTCTGCGTAGTTTTATCACGTTTGTTCAATTTATGTCGCTCCTATTTCAGATAGCGTATTGGGCTAAGCGGCAGCTTAAAGCGCATGAAATGACGAGTAAAATGCACTACTAAACTTCTATGATAGGGCAATCAGAGACCCGATTAGGTCATCTATATTATGGTTAATTTAAGAATTCTGCGTAATTCTATCACATTTGTTCAATTTACGTCGCTCCTATTTCAGATAGCGTATTGGGCTAGGCGGCATCGTATAGCGCATGAAATGTCGAGCAAAATACACTACTAAACTTCTAGGATAGGGCAATCAGAGACCCGATTATGTCATCTTATATTATGATTAATATAAGAATCAGCGTAATCCTATCACATTTGTTCAATTTACGTCGCTCCTATTTCTGATAGCGTATTGGAATACGGCTACATCTTAAATGCGCATGGAATGTCGAGCAAAATGCACTACTGAACTTCTCGGATAGGGCAATCAGAGACCCGATTAGATTATCTTATATTATAATTAATATAAGAATTCAGTGTAATTCTATCACATTTGTTCAATTTACGTCGCTCCTATTTCAGATAGCGTATTGGGCTAAGCGGCATCTTAAAGCGCATGAAGTCTCGAGTAAATGCAATATTAAAATTCTAGGGAAGGGAAAACAGAGACCCGATTAGATCATTTTATATTATGGTTAATTTAAGAATTCAGCGAAACTCTATCACACTTGTTCAATTTACGTAGCTCCAATTTCGTATAGCGTATTGGGCTAGGCGGCACCTTCAGGCGCATGAAAGGACGAGTAACGTGCACTATTAAACTTCTATCATAGGGCAATCAGAGACCCGAATAGATCATATTATATTAATGTTACTATAAGAATTCTGCGTAATTCTATCACATTTGTTCAATTTACGTCGCTCCTATTTCAGATAGCGTATTGGGCTACGCTGCACCTTAAGGCACATGAAATGAAGAGTAAAATGCACTATTAAACTTATATGATAGGGCAATCAGAGACCCGATTAAATCATTTTATATTATTGTTAATATAAGAATGCAACGTAATTTTATCACATTTGTTCAATTTACGTCGCTCCTATTTCAGATAGCGTATTGGGCTAAGCGGCATCTTAAAGCGCATGAAATGTCGAGTAAAATTCGCTACTAAACTTCTAGGATAGGGCAATCAGAGACCCGATTAGATAATTTTATATTATTGTTAATATAAGAATACAGCGTAATTTTATCACATTTGTTCAATTCACGTAGCTCCAATTTCGGATAGAGGATTGGGCTAGCCGGCGCCTTAAAGCGGATGGAATGACGAGTAAAATGCACTATTAAACCTCTGTGATAGGGCAATCGGAGACCCGATTAGATCATTTTATATTATGGTTAATATAAGAATTCAGTGTAATTCTATCACATTTGTTCAATTTACGTCGCTCCTAGTTCAGATAGCGGATTGGGCTAGGCGGAGCCCTAAAGCGCATAAAATGACGAGTAAAATGCACTACTAACCTTCTATGATAGGGCAATCCGAGACCAGATTAGATCATTTTATATTATGGTAAATATAAGAATTCAGCGAAATTCTATCACATTTGTTCAATTTACGTCGCTCTTATTTGAGATAGCGTATTGGGCTTAGCGGCACCCTAAAGCGCATAGAATGATGAGTAAAATCCACTATTAAAATTCTAGGGTAGGGCAAACGGAGACCCGATTAGATCATTTCATATTATGGTTAATTTAAGAATTCAGCGAAACTCTATCACCCTTGTTCAATTTACGTAGCTCTAATTTCAGATAGCGTATCGGGCTAGACTGCACCTTAAAGCGCATGAAATGACGAGTAAAATGCACTACTAATCTTCTATGATAGGGCAATCAGAGACCCGATTAGATCATTATATTTAAGGTTAATATAAGAATTCAGCGAAATTCTATCACATTCGTTCAATATACGTTGCACCTATTTCAGATAGCGTATTGGGCTAAGCGGCATCTTAAAGCGCATGAAATGACGAGACAAGTGCACTACCAACTTTCTACGATAGGGCAATCAGAGACCCGATTAGATCATTTTATATTATGGTTAATATAAGAATTCTGCGAAATTCTATTTCATTTGTTCAATTTACGTCGCTCCTATTTCAGATAGCGTATTGGGAGAGACGGCATCTTAAAGAGCGTGGAATGACGAGTCAAATGCACTATTAAACTTCTATGATAGGGCAATCAGAGACCCGATTAGACCATTTTATATTATTGTTAATATATGAATTCAGCGTAATTCTATCACATTTGTTCAATTTATGTCGCTCCCCGTTTCAGATAGCGTATTGGGCTAAGTAGCATCTCAAAGCGCATGAAATGGCGAGTAAAATTGCAGTATCAAACTTCTAGGGAAAGACAAAGAGAGATCTGATTAGATCATTTTATATTACGGTTAATATAAGAATTCAGCGTAATTCTATCACATTTGTTCAATTTACGTCGCTCCTATTTCAGATAGCCTACTGGGCTAGGCGGCATCCTAAAGCGCGTGGAATGGCGAGTGAAATTCACTATTAAACTTCTAGGGTGGGGCGAACAGAGACCCGATTAGATCATTTTACATTACGGTTAATATAAGAATTCAGTGTAATTCTATAACATTTGTTCAATTTACTTCGGTCCTATTTCAGATAGAGTATTGGGCTAAGCGGCATCTCAAAGCGCATGAAATGGCGAGTACAATGCACTATTAAACTTCATGGGTAGGGCGAACAGAGACCCGATCAGATCATTTTACATTATGGTTAATATAAGAATTCAGCGAAATTCTATCACATTTGTTCAATTTACGTCGCTCCTATTTCAGATAGCGTACTGGGCTAGGCGGCATCTTAAAGCGCGTGGAATGGCGAGTAAAATGCACTATAAAACTTCTAGGGTAGGGCAAACAGAGACCCGATTAGATCATTTTACATTATGGTTAATATAAGAATTCAGCGAAATTCTATCACATTTGTTCAATTTACGTCGCTCCTATTTCAGATAGCGTATTGGGCTGAGCGGCATCTCAAAGCGCATGAAATGACGAGTGAAATGCACTATTAAACTTCGAGGGTATGGTAAATAGAGAACCGATTAGATCATTTTATATTACGGTTAATATAAGAATTCAGCGTAATTCTATCACATTTGTTCAATTTACGTCGCTGATATTTCAGATAGCGTATTGGGCTAATCGGCATCTCAAAGCGCAAGAAATGGCGAGTAAAATGCACTATTAAACTTCTATCACAGGGCAATCAGAGACCCGAATAGATCATATTATATTAATGTTACTATAAGAATTCTGCGTAATTCTATCACATTTGTTCAATTTATGTCGCTCCTATTTCAGATTGCGTAATGGGCGAGGCGGTATCTTAAAGCGCGTGGAATGACGAGTAAAATGCACTACTAACCTTCTATGATAGGGCAATCAGAGACCCGAATAGATCATTTTATATTATGGTTAATATAAGAATTCAGCGTAATTGAACCACATTTACTGAATTTACGTCGCTCCTATTCCAGATAGCGTATTGGGCTAAGCTGAATCTTAAAGGGCATGAAATGTCGATTAAAGTGCACTATTAAGCTTCTATGATAGGGTAATCAGAGACCCGAATAGATCATATTATATTAATGTTACTATAAGAATTCTGCGTAATTCTATAACATTTGTTCAATTTACGTCGCTCCTATTTCAGATAGCGTATGGGGCTAAGCGGCATCTTAAAGCGCATGAAATGTCGAGTAAAATTCGCTACTAAACTTCTAGGATAGGGCAATCAGAGACCCGATTAGATAATTTTATATTATTGTTAATATAAGAATACAGCGTAATTTTATCACATTTGTTCAATTCACGTAGCTCCAATTTCGGATAGCGGATTGGGCTAGCCGGCGCCTTAAAGCGCATAAAATAACGAGTAAAATGCACCACTAACCTTCTATGATAGGGCAATCCGAGACCAGATTAGATCATTTTATATTATGGTAAATATAAGAATTCAGCGAAATTCTATCACATTTGTTCAATTTACGTCGCTCTTATTTGGGATAGAGTATTGGGCTAAGCAGCATCTCAAAGCGCATGAAATGGCGAGTACAATGCACTGTCAAACTTCATGGGCAGGGCGAACAGAGACCCGATCAGATCATTTTACATTATAGTTAATATAAGAATTCAGCGAAATTCTATCACATTTGTTGAATTTACGTTGCTCCTATTTCAGATAGCGTATTGGGCTAGGCGGCATCTTAAATCGCGTGGAATGGCGAGTAAAATGCACGATTAAACTTCTATGATAGGGCAATCAGAGACCCGATTAGATCATTTTATATTTTCTTTAATATAAGGATTCTGCGAAATTCTATCACATTTGTTCAATTTACGTCGCTCCTATTTCAGATAGCGTACTGGGCTAAGCAGCACAACAAACCGCATGAAATGGTGTGTAAAAGGCTCAATTAAACTTCTAGGGTAAGGCAAACAAAGACCCGATTACATCGTTTTATATTACGGTTAATATAATAATTCAGCGTACTTCTATCACATTTGTTAAATTTACGTCGCTGCTATTTCAGATAGCGTATTGGGCTAAGCGGCATCTTAAAGCGCATGATATCTCGAGTAAATGCAATATGAAATTCTAGGGATGGGCAAACAGAGACCCGATTAGATCATTTTATATTATGGTTAATTTAAGAATTCAGCGAAACTCTATCACACTTGTTCAATTTACGTAGCTCCAATTTCGTATAGCGTATTGGGCTAGGCGGCACCTTCAGGCGCATGAAATGACGAGTAAAATGCACTATTAAACTTCTATCATAGAGCAATCAGAGACCCGAATAGATCATATTATATTAATGTTACTATAAGAATTCTGCGTAGTTTTATCACGTTTGTTCAATTTATGTCGCTCCTATTTCAGATAGCGTATTGGGCTAAGCGGCACCTTAAAGCGCATGAAATGACGAGTAAAATGCACTACTAAACTTCTATGATAGGGCAATCAGAGACCCGATTAGGTCATCTTATATTATGGTTAATTTAAGAATTCTGCGTAATTCTATCACATTTGTTCAATTTACGTCGCTCCTATTTCAGATAGCGTATTGGGCTAGGCGGCATCGTATAGCGCATGAAATGTCGAGCAAAATACACTACTAAACTTCTAGGATAGGGCAATCAGAGACCCGATTATGTCATCTTATATTATGATTAATATAAGAATTCAGCGTAATCCTATCACATTTGTTCAATTTACGTCGCTCCTATTTCTGATAGCGTATTGGAATACGCTACATCTTAAAGCGCATGGAATGTCGAGCAAAATGCACTACTGAACTTCTCGGATAGGGCAATCAGAGACCCGATTGGATTATCTTATATTATGATTAATATAAGAATTCAGTGTAATTCTATCACATTTGTTCAATTTACGTCGCTCCTATTTCAGATAGCGTATTGGGCTAAGCGGCATCTTAAAGCGCATGAAGTCTCGAGTAAATGCAATATTAAAATTCTAGGGAAGGGCAAACAGAGACCCGATTAGATCATTTTATATTATGGTTAATTTAAGAATTCAGCGAAACTCTATCACACTTGTTCAATTTACGTAGCTCCAATTTCGTATAGCGTATTGGGCTAGGCGGCACCTTCAGGCGCATGAAATGACGAGTAAAGTGCACTATTAAACTTCTATCATAGGGCAATCAGAGACCCGAATAGATCATATTATATTAATGTTACTATAAGAATTCTGCGTAATTCTATCACATTTGTTCAATTTACGTCGCTCCTATTTCAGATAGCGTATTGGGCTACGCTGCACCTTAAGGCACATGAAATGAAGAGTAAAATGCACTATTAAACTTATATGATAGGGCAATCAGAGACCCGATTAAATCATTTTATATTATTGTTAATATAAGAATGCAACGTAATTTTATCACATTTGTTCAATTTACGTCGCTCCTATTTCAGATAGCGTATTGGGCTAAGCGGCATCTTAAAGCGCATGAAATGTCGAGTAAAATTCGCTACTAAACTTCTAGGATAGGGCAATCAGAGACCCGATTAGATAATTTTATATTATTCTTAATATAAGAATACAGCGTAATTTTATCACATTTGTTCAATTCACGTAGCTCCAATTTCGGATAGAGGATTGGGCTAGCCGGTGCCTTAAAGCGGATGGAATGACGAGTAAAATGCACTATTAAACCTCTGTGATAGGGCAATCGGAGACCCGATTAGATCATTTTATATTATGGTTAATATAAGAATTCAGTGTAATTCTATCACATTTGTTCAATTTACGTCGCTCCTAGCTCAGATAGCGGATTGGGCTAGGCGGAGCCCTAAAGCGCATAAAATGACGAGTAAAATGCACTACTAACCTTCTATGATAGGGCAATCCGAGACCAGATTAGATCATTTTATATTATGGTAAATATAAGAATTCAGCGAAATTCTATCACATTTGTTCAATTTACGTCGCTCTTATTTGAGATAGCGTATTGGGCTTAGCGGCACCCTAAAGCGCATGGAATGATGAGTAAAATCCACTATTAAAATTCTAGGGTAGGGCCAACGGAGACCCGATTAGATCATTTCATATTATGGTTAATTTAAGAATTCAGCGAAACTCTATCACCCTTGTTCAATTTACGTAGCTCTAATTTCAGATAGCGTATCGGGCTAGACTGCACCTTAAAGCGCATGAAATGACGAGTAAAATGCACTACTAATCTTCTATGATAGGGCAATCAGAGACCCGATTAGATCATTTTATATTATGGTTAATATAAGAATTCAGCGAAATTCTATCACATTCGTTCAATATACGTTGCACCTATTTCAGATAGCGTATTGGGCTAAGCGGCATCTTAAAGCGCATGAAATGACGAGACAAGTGCACTACCAACTTTCTACGATAGGGCAATCAGAGACCCGATTAGATCATTTTATATTATGGTTAATATAAGAATTCTGCGAAATTCTATTTCATTTGTTCAATTTACGTCGCTCCTATTTCAGATAGCGTATTGGGAGAGACGGCATCTTAAAGAGCGTGGAATGACGAGTCAAATGCACTATTAAACTTCTATGATAGGGCAATCAGAGACCCGATTAGACCATTTTATATTATTGTTAATATATGAATTCAGCGTAATTCTATCACATTTGTTCAATTTATGTCGCTCCCATTTCAGATAGCGTATTGGGCTAAGTAGCATCTCAAAGCGCATGAAATGGCGAGTAAAATTGCAGTATCAAACTTCTAGGGAAAGACAAAGAGAGATCTGATTAGATCATTTTATATTACGGTTAATATAAGAATTCAGCGTAATTCTATCACATTCGTTCAATTTACGTCGCTCCTATTTCAGATAGCCTACTGGGCTAGGCGGCATCCTAAGGCGCGTGGAATGGCGAGTGAATTTCACTATTAAACTTCTAGGGTGGGGCGAACAGAGACCCGATTAGATCATTTTACATTACGGTTAATATAAGAATTCAGTGTAATTCTATAACATTTGTTCAATTTACTTCGGTCCTATTTCAGATAGAGTATTGGGCTAAGCGGCATCTCAAAGCGCATGAAATGGCGAGTACAATGCACTATTAAACTTCATGGGTAGGGCGAACAGAGACCCGATCAGATCATTTTACATTATGGTTAATATACGAATTCAGCGAAATTCTATCACATTTGTTCAATTTACGTCGCTCCTATTTCAGATAGCGTGCTGGGCTAGGCGGCATCTTAAAGCGCGTGGAATGGCGAGTAAAATGCACTATAAAACTTCTAGGGTAGGGCAAACAGAGACCCGATTATGTCATCTTATATTATGATTAATATAAGAATTCAGCGTAATCCTATCACATTTGTTCAATTTACGTCGCTCCTATTTCTGATAGCGTATTGGAATACGCTACATCTTAAAGCGCATGGAATGTCGAGCAAAATGCACTACTGAACTTCTCGGATAGGGCAATCAGAGACCCGATTGGATTATCTTATATTATGATTAATATAAGAATTCAGTGTAATTCTATCACATTTGTTCAATTTACGTCGCTCCTATTTCAGATAGCGTATTGGGCTAAGCGGCATCTTAAAGCGCATGAAGTCTCGAGTAAATGCAATATTAAAATTCTAGGGAAGGGCAAACAGAGACCCGATTAGATCATTTTATATTATGGTTAATTTAAGAATTCAGCGAAACTCTATCACACTTGTTCAATTTACGTAGCTCCAATTTCGTATAGCGTATTGGGCTAGGCGGCACCTTCAGGCGCATGAAATGACGAGTAAAGTGCACTATTTAACTTCTATCATAGGGCAATCAGAGACCCGAATAGATCATATTATATTAATGTTACTATAAGAATTCTGCGTAATTCTATCACATTTGTTCAATTTACGTCGCTCCTATTTCAGATAGCGTATTGGGCTACGCTGCACCTTAAGGCCCATGAAATGAAGAGTAAAATGCACTATTAAACTTATATGATAGGGCAATCAGAGACCCGATTAAATCATTTTATATTATTGTTAATATAAGAATGCAACGTAATTTTATCACATTTGTTCAATTTACGTCGCTCCTATTTCAGATAGCGTATTGGGCTAAGCGGCATCTTAAAGCGCATGAAATGTCGAGTAAAATTCGCTACTAAACTTCTAGGATAGGGCAATCAGAGACCCGATTAGATAATTTTATATTATTCTTAATATAAGAATACAGCGTAATTTTATCACATTTGTTCAATTCACGTAGCTCCAATTTCGGATAGAGGATTGGGCTAGCCGGCGCCTTAAAGCGGATGGAATGACGAGTAAAATGCACTATTAAACCTCTGTGATAGGGCAATCGGAGACCCGATTAGATCATTTTATATTATGGTTAATATAAGAATTCAGTGTAATTCTATCACATTTGTTCAATTTACGTCGCTCCTAGTTCAGATAGCGGATTGGGCTTGGCGGAGCCCTAAAGCGCATAAAATGACGAGTAAAATGCACTACTAACCTTCTATGATAGGGCAATCCGAGACCAGATTAGATCATTTTATATTATGGTAAATATAAGAATTCAGCGAAATTCTATCACATTTGTTCAATTTACGTCGCTCTTATTTGAGATAGCGTATTGGGCTTAGCGGCACCCTAAAGCGCATGGAATGATGAGTAAAATCCACTATTAAAATTCTAGGGTAGGGCAAACGGAGACTCGATTAGATCATTTCATATTATGGTTAATTTAAGAATTCAGCGAAACTCTATCACCCTTGTTCAATTTACGTAGCTCTAATTTCAGATAGCGTATCGGGCTAGACTGCACCTTAAGGCGCATGAAATGACGAGTAAAATGCACTACTAATCTTCTATGATAGGGCAATCAGAGACCCGATTAGATCATTTTATATTATGGTTAATATAAGAATTCAGCGAAATTCTATCACATTCGTTCAATATACGTTGCACCTATTTGAGATAGCGTATTGGGCTAAGCGGCATCTTAAAGCGCATGAAATGACGAGACAAGTGCACTACCAACTTTCTACGATAGGGCAATCAGAGACCCGATTAGATCATTTTATATTATGGTTAATATAAGAATTCTGCGAAATTCTATCACATTTGTTCAATTTACGTCGCTCCTATTTCAGATAGCGTATTGGGAGAGACGGCATCTTAAAGAGCGTGGAATGACGAGTCAAATGCACTATTAAACTTCTATGATAGGGCAATCAGAGACCCGATTAGACCATTTTATATTATTGTTAATATATGAATTCAGCGTAATTCTATCACATTTGTTCAATTTATGTCGCTCCCATTTCAGATAGCGTATTGGGCTAAGTAGCATCTCAAAGCGCATGAAATGGCGAGTAAAATTGCAGTATCAAACTTCTAGGGAAAGACAAAGAGAGATCTGATTAGATCATTTTATATTACGGTTAATATAAGAATTCAGCGTAATTCTATCACATTCGTTCAATTTACGTCGCTCCTATTTCAGATAGCCTACTGTGCTAGGCGGCATCCTAAGGCGCGTGGAATGGCGAGTGAATTTCACTATTAAACTTCTAGGGTGGGGCGAACAGAGACCCGATTAGATCATTTTACATTACGGTTAATATAAGAATTCAGTGTAATTCTATAACATTTGTTCAATTTACTTCGGTCCTATTTCAGATAGAGTATTGGGCTAAGCGGCATCTCAAAGCGCATGAAATGGCGAGTACAATGCACTATTAAACTTCATGGGTAGGGCGAACAGAGACCCGATCAGATCATTTTACATTATGGTTAATATAAGAATTCAGCGAAATTCTATCACATTTGTTCAATTTACGTCGCTCCTATTTCAGATAGCGTGCTGGGCTAGGCGGCATCTTAAAGCGCGTGGAATGGCGAGTAAAATGCACTATAAAACTTCTAGGGTAGGGCAAACAGAGACCCGATTATGTCATCTTATATTATGATTAATATAAGAATTCAGCGTAATCCTATCACATTTGTTCAATTTACGTCGCTCCTATTTCTGATAGCGTATTGGAATACGCTACATCTTAAAGCGCATGGAATTTCGAGCAAAATGCACTACTGAACTTCTCGGATAGGGCAATCAGAGACCCGATTGGATTATCTTATATTATGATTAATATAAGAATTCAGTGTAATTCTATCACATTTGTTCAATTTACGTCGCTCCTATTTCAGATAGCGTATTGGGCTAAGCGGCATCTTAAAGCGCATGAAGTCTCGAGTAAATGCAATATTAAAATTCTAGGGAAGGGCAAACAGAGACCCGATTAGATCATTTTATATTATGGTTAATTTAAGAATTCAGCGAAACTCTATCACACTTGTTCACTTTACGTAGCTCCAATTTCGTATAGCGTATTGGGCTAGGCGGCACCTTCAGGCGCATGAAATGACGAGTAAAGTGCACTATTAAACTTCTATCATAGGGCAATCAGAGACCCGAATAGATCATATTATATTAATGTTACTATAAGAATTCTGCGTAATTCTATCACATTTGTTCAATTTACGTCGCTCCTACTTCAGATAGCGTATTGGGCTACGCTGCACCTTAAGGCACATGAAATGAAGAGTAAAATGCACTATTAAACTTATATGATAGGGCAATCAGAGACCCGATTAAATCATTTTATATTATTGCTAATATAAGAATGCAACGTAATTTTATCACATTTGTTCAATTTACGTCGCTCCTATTTCAGATAGCGTATTGGGCTAAGCGGCATCTTAAAGCGCATGAAATGTCGAGTAAAATTCGCTACTAAACTTCTAGGATAGGGCAATCAGAGACCCGATTAGATAATTTTATATTATTGTTAATATAAGAATACAGCGTAATTTTATCACATTTGTTCAATTCACGTAGCTCCAATTTCGGATAGAGGATTGGGCTAGCCGAAGCCTTAAAGCGGATGGAATGACGAGTAAAATGCACTATTAAACCTCTGTGATAGGGCAATCGGAGACCCGATTAGATCATTTTATATTATGGTTAATATAAGAATTCAGTGTAATTCTATCACATTTGATCAATTTACGTCGCTCCTAGTTCAGATAGCGGATTGGGCTAGGCGGAGCCCTAAAGCGCATAAAATGACGAGTAAAATGCACTACTAACCTTCTATGATAGGGCAATCCGAGACCAGATTAGATCATTTTATATTATGGTAAATATAAGAATTCAGCGAAATTCTATCACATTTGTTCAATTTACGTCGCTCTTATTTGAGATAGCGTATTGGGCTTAGCGGCACCCTAAAGCGCATGGAATGATGAGTAAAATCCACTGTTAAAATTCTAGGGTAGGGCAAACGGAGACCCGATTAGATCATTTCATATTATGGTTAATTTGAGAATTCTGCGAAACTCTATCACCCTTGTTCAATTTACGTAGCTCTAATTTCAGATAGCGTATCGGGCTAGACTGCACCTTAAAGCGCATGAAATGACGAGTAAAATGCACTACTAATCTTCTATGATAGGGCAATCAGAGACCCGATTAGATCATTTTATATTATGGTTAATATAAGAATTCAGCGAAATTCTATCACATTCGTTCAATATACGTTGCACCTATTTCAGATAGCGTATTGGGCTAAGCGGCATCTTAAAGCGCATGAAATGACGAGACAAGTGCACTACCAACTTTCTACGATAGGGCAATCAGAGACCCGATTAGATCATTTTATATTATGGTTAATATAAGAATTCTGCGAAATTCTATCACATTTGTTCAATTTACGTCGCTCCTATTTCAGATAGCGTATTGGGAGAGACGGCATCTTAAAGAGCGTGGAATGACGAGCCAAATGCACTATTAAACTTCTATGATAGGGCAATCAGAGACCCGATTAGACCATTTTATATTATTGTTAATATATGAATTCAGCGTAATTCTATCACATTTGTTCAATTTATGTCGCTCCCATTTCAGATAGCGTATTGGGCTAAGTAGCATCTCAAAGCGCATGAAATGGCGAGTAAAATTGCAGTATCAAACTTCTAGGGAAAGACAAAGAGAGATCTGATTAGATCATTTTATATTACGGTTAATATAAGAATTCAGCGTAATTCTATCACATTCGTTCAATTTACGTAGCTCCAATTTCGTATAGCGTATTGGGCTAGGCGGCACCTTCAGGCGCATGAAATGACGAGTAAAGTGCACTATTAAACTTCTATCATAGGGCAATCAGAGACCCGAATAGATCATATTATATTAATGTTACTATAAGAATTCTGCGTAATTCTATCACATTTGTTCAATTTACGTCGCTCCTACTTCAGATAGCGTATTGGGCTACGCTGCACCTTAAGGCACATGAAATGAAGAGTAAAATGCACTATTAAACTTATATGATAGGGCAATCAGAGACCCGATTAAATCATTTTATATTATTGCTAATATAAGAATGCAACGTAATTTTATCACATTTGTTCAATTTACGTCGCTCCTATTTCAGATAGCGTATTGGGCTAAGCGGCATCTTAAAGCGCATGAAATGTCGAGTAAAATTCGCTACTAAACTTCTAGGATAGGGCAATCAGAGACCCGATTAGATAATTTTATATTATTGTTAATATAAGAATACAGCGTAATTTTATCACATTTGTTCAATTCACGTAGCTCCAATTTCGGATAGAGGATTGGGCTAGCCGAAGCCTTAAAGCGGATGGAATGACGAGTAAAATGCACTATTAAACCTCTGTGATAGGGCAATCGGAGACCCGATTAGATCATTTTATATTATGGTTAATATAAGAATTCAGTGTAATTCTATCACATTTGTTCAATTTACGTCGCTCCTAGTTCAGATAGCGGATTGGGCTAGGCGGAGCCCTAAAGCGCATAAAATGACGAGTAAAATGCACTACTAACCTTCTATGATAGGGCAATCCGAGACCAGATTAGATCATTTTATATTATGATTAATTTAAGAATTCAGCGTAATTCTATCACATTTGTTCAATTTACGTCGCCCCTATTTGAGATAGCGTATTGGGCTAGGCGGCATCTTAAATCGCGTGGAATGGCGAGTAAAATGCACGATTAAATTTCTATGATAGGGCAATCAGAGACCCGATTAGATCATTTTATATTTTCTTTAATATAAGGATTCTGCGAAATTCTATCACATTTGTTCAATTTACGTCGCTCCTATTTCAGATAGCGTACTGGGCTAAGCAGCACAACAAACCGCATGAAATGGTGTGTAAAAGGCTCAATTAAACTTCTAGGGTAAGGCAAACAAAGACCCGATTACATCGTTTTATATTACGGTTAATATAATAATTCAGCGTACTTCTATCACATTTGTTAAATTTACGTCGCTCCTATTTCAGATAGCGTACTGGGCTAGGGGGCACCTCAAAGCGCGTGGAATGGCGAGTAAAATGCACTATTAAACTTCTATGATAGGGCAATCAGAGACCCGATTAGATCATTTTACATTAAGGTTAATATAAGAGTTCAGGGAAATCCTATCACATTTGTTCAATTTACGTCGCCCCTATATGAGATAGCGTATTGGGCTTAGCGGAATCTCAAAGCGCATGAAATGGCTAGTAAAATGCACTATTAAACTCCTAGGGTAGGGCCACCAGAGACCCGATTAGATCATTTTATATTATGGTTAATTTAAGAATTCAGCAAAATTCTATCACATTTGTTCAATTTACGTCTCTCATATTTGAGATAGCGTATTCGACTAAGCGGCATCTCAAAGCGCAAGAAATGGCGAGTAAAATGCACTATTAAACTTCTAGGGAAGGGCAAACAGAGACCCGATTAGATCGTTTTATATTATGGTTAATTTAAGAATTCAGCAAAATTCTACCACATTTGTTCAATTTACGTCGCTCCTATTTCAGATAGCGTACTGGGCTACGCGGCATCTTAAGGAGCGTGGAATGGCGAGCAAAATGCACTATTAAACTTCTATGATAGGGCAATCAGACACCCGATTAGATCATTTTATATTATGGTTAATATAAGAATTCAGCAAAATTCTATCGCATTTGTTCCATTTACGTCGCCCCTTCTTCAGATAGCGTACTGTGCTATGCGGCATCTTAAAGCGCGTGGAATGGCGAGTAAAATGCACTATTAAACTTCTATGATAGGGCAATCAGAGACCCGATTAGATCAATTTATATTTTGGTTAATATAAGGATTCAGCGAAATTCTATCACATTTGTTCAATTTACGTCGCTCCTATTTCAGATAGCGTATTGTGCTAAGCGGCATCTCAAAGCGCATGAAATGACGGGTGAAATGCACTATTCGACTTCTAGGGTACGGCGAACAGAGACCCGATTAGATCATTTTACATTAAGGTTAATATAAGAGTTCAGGGAAATCCTATCACATTTGTTCAATTTACGTCGCTCCTATTTCAGATAGCGTATTGGTCTAAGCGGAATCTCAAAGCGTATGAAATGGCGAGTAAAATGCACTATTAAACTTCTAGGGTGGGGCAAACAGTGACCCGATTAGATCATTTTATATTATGGTTAATTTAAGAATTCAGCAAAATTCTATCACATTTGTTCAATTTACGTCGCTCCTTTTTCAGATAGCTTATTGGGCTAAGCGGCAGCTCAAAGGGCAAGAAATGGCGAGTAAAACGCACTATTAAACTTCTGGGGTAGGGCAAACAGAGACCCGATTAGATCATTTTATATTATGGTTAATTTACGAATTCAGCGAAATACTATCACATTTGTTCAATTTACGTCGCTCCTATTTCAGATAGCGTATTGGGCTAAGCGGCATCTCAAAGCCCATGAAATGGCGAGTAAAATGCACTATTAAACTTCTAGGGTAAGGCAAACAGACACCCGATTAGATCATTTCATATTACGGTAAATATAAGAATTCAGCGTAATTCATTCGCATTTGTTCAACTTACGTCGCTCCTATTTGAGATAGCGTACTGGGCTATGCGGCATCTTAAGGAGCGTGGAATGGAGAGTAAAATGCACTATTAAACTTCTATGATAGGGCAATCAGAGACCCGATTAGATCATTTTATATTATGGTTAATTTAAGAATTCAGCAAAATTCTATCGCATTTGTTCCATTTACGTCGCTCCTTCTTCAGATAGCGTACTGTAGTATGCGGCTTCTTAAAGCGCGTGGAATGGCGAGTAAAATGCACTATTAAACTTCTATGATAGGGCAATCAGAGACCCGATTAGATCAATTTATATTTTGGTTAATATAAGGATTCAGCGAAATTCTATCACATTTGTTCAATTTACGTCGCTACTATTTCAGATAGCGTATTGGGCTAAGCGGCATCTCAAAGCGCATGAAATGACGGGTGAAATGCACTATTAGACTTCTAGGGTACGGCGAACAGAGACCCGATTAGATCATTTTACATTAAGGTTAATATAAGAGTTCAGGGAAATCCTATCACATTTGTTCAATTCACGTCGCTCCTGTTTCAGATAGCGTATTGGGCTAAGAGGCATCTCAAAGCGCATGAACTGGCGAGTGAAATGCACTATTAAACTTCTAGGGTAGGGCAAACAGAGACCCGATTAGGTCATTTTATATTATGGTTAATTTAAGAATTCAGCGAAACTCTATCACATTTGTTCAATTTACGTCGCTCCTATTTCAGATAGCGTATTGGGATAAGCGGCATCTCAAAGCGCATGAAATGGCGACAAATATGCACTACTATACTTCTAGGGTAAGGCAAACAGACACCCGATTAGATCATTTTATATTATGGTTAATTTAACAATTCGGCGAAATTCTATCACATTTGTTCAATTTACGTCGCTCCTATTTCAGATAGCGTATTGGGCTAGGCGGCATCTCAAAGAGCATGAAATGGCGAGTAAAATGCACTATTATACTTCTAGGGTAAGGCAAACTGACACCCGATTAGATCATTTTATATTACGGTTAATATAAGAATTCAGCGAAATTCTATCACATTTGTTCAATTTACGTCGCTCCTTTTTCAGATAGCTTATTGGGCTAAGCGGCAGCTCAAAGGGCAAGAAATGGCGAGTAAAACGCACTATTAAACTTCTGGGGTAGGGCAAACAGAGACCCGATTAGATCATTTTATATTATGGTTAATTTACGAATTCAGCGAAATACTATCACATTTGTTCAATTTACGTCGCTCCTATTTCAGATAGCGTATTGGGCTAAGCGGCATCTCAAAGCCCATGAAATGGCGAGTAAAATGCACTATTAAACTTCTAGGGTAAGGCAAACAGACACCCGATTAGATCATTTCATATTACGGTAAATATAAGAATTCAGCGTAATTCATTCGCATTTGTTCAACTTACGTCGCTCCTATTTGAGATAGCGTACTGGGCTATGCGGCATCTTAAGGAGCGTGGAATGGAGAGTAAAATGCACTATTAAACTTCTATGATAGGGCAATCAGAGACCCGATTAGATCATTTTATATTATGGTTAATTTAAGAATTCAGCAAAATTCTATCGCATTTGTTCCATTTACGTCGCTCCTTCTTCAGATAGCGTACTATAGTATGCGGCTTCTTAAAGCGCGTGGAATGGCGAGTAAAATGCACTATTAAACTTCTATGATAGGGCAATCAGAGACCCGATTAGATCAATTTATATTTTGGTTAATATAAGGATTCAGCGAAATTCTATCACATTTGTTCAATTTACGTCGCTACTATTTCAGATAGCGTATTGGGCTAAGCGGCATCTCAAAGCGCATGAAATGACGGGTGAAATGCACTATTAGACTTCTAGGGTATGGCGAACAGAGACCCGATTAGATCATTTTACATTAAGGTTAATATAAGAGTTCAGGGAAATCCTATCACATTTGTTCAATTCACGTCGCTCCTGTTTCAGATAGCGTATTGGGCTAAGAGGCATCTCAAAGCGCATGAACTGGCGAGTGAAATGCACTATTAAACTTCTAGGGTAGGGCAAACAGAGACCCGATTAGGTCATTTTATATTATGGTTAATTTAAGAATTCAGCGAAACTCTATCACATTTGTTCAATTTACGTCGCTCCTATTTCAGATAGCGTATTGGGATAAGCGGCATCTCAAAGCGCATGAAATGGCGAGGAATATGCACTACTATACTTCTAGGGTAAGGCAAACAGACACCCGATTAGATCATTTTATATTATGGTTAATTTAACAATTCGGCGAAATTCTATCACATTTGTTCAATTTACGTCGCTCCTATTTCAGATAGCGTATTGGGCTAGGCGGCATCTCAAAGAGCATGAAATGGCGAGTAAAATGCACTATTATACTTCTAGGGTAAGGCAAACTGACACCCGATTAGATCATTTTATATTACGGTTAATATAAGAATTCAGCGAAATTCTATCACATTTGTTCAATTTACGTCGCTCCTATTTCAGATAGCGTATTGGGCTAAGCGGCATCTCAAAGCGCATGAAATGGCGAGTAAAATGCACTATAAAACTTCTAGGGTAGGGCAAACAGAGACCCGATTAGATCATTTTACATTATGGTTAATATAAGAATTCAGCGAAATTCTATCACATTTGTTCAATTTACGTCGCTCCTATTTCAGATAGCGTATTGGGCTGAGCGGCATCTCAAAGCGCATGAAATGACGAGTGAAATGCACTATTAAACTTCGAGCGTATGGTAAATAGAGAACCGATTAGATCATTTTATATTACGGTTAATATAAGAATTCAGCGTAATTCTATCACATTCGTTCAATTTACGTCGCTCCTATTTCAGATAGCCTACTGGGCTAGGCGGCATCCTAAAGCGCGTGGAATGGCGAGTGAAATTCACTATTAAACCTCTAGGGTGGGGCGAGCAGAGACCCGATTAGATCATTTTACATTATGGTTAATATAAGAATTCAGCGAAAATCTATCACATTTGTTGAATTTACGTCGCTCCTATTTCAAATAGCCTACTGGGCTAGGTGGCATCCTAAAGCGCGTGGCATGACGTGTGAAATGCACTATTAAACTTCTAGGGTAGGGCAAACAGAGACCCGATTAGATCATTTTACATTATGGTTAATATAAGAATTCAGCGAAATTCTATCACATTTGTTCAATTTACGTCGCTGATATTTCAGATAGCGTATTGGGCTAATCGGCATCTCAAAGCGCAAGAAATGGCGAGTAAAATGCACTATTAAACTTCTATCACAGGGCAATCAGAGACCCGAATAGATCATATTATATTAATGTTACTATAAGAATTCTGCGTAATTCTATCACATTTGTTCAATTTATGTCGCTCCTATTTCAGATTGCGTAATGGGCGAGGCGGTATCTTAAAGCGCGTGGAATGACGAGTAAAATGCACTACTAACCTTCTATGATAGGGCAATCAGAGACCCGAATAGATCATTTTATATTATGGTTAATATAAGAATTCAGCGTAATTGAACCACATTTACTGAATTTACGTCGCTCCTACTTCAGATAGCGTATTGGGCTAAGCTGAATCTTAAAGGGCATGAAATGTCGATTAAAGTGCACTATTAAGCTTCTATGATAGGGTAATCAGAGACGCGAATAGATCATATTATATTAATGTTACTATAAGAATTCTGCGTAATTCTATAACATTTGTTCAATTTACGTCGCTCCTATTTCAGATAGCGTATTGGGCTAAGCGGCATCTTAAAGCGCATGAAATGTCGAGTAAAATTCGCTACTAAACTTCTAGGATACGGCAATCAGAGACCCGATTAGATAATTTTATATTATTGTTAATATAAGAATACAGCGTAATTTTATCACATTTGTTCAATTCACGTAGCTCCAATTTCGGATAGCGGATTGGGCTAGCCGGCGCCTTAAAGCGCATAAAATAACGAGTAAAATGCACTACTAACCTTCTATGATAGGGCAATCCGAGACCAGATTAGATCATTTTATATTATGGTAAATATAAGAATTCAGCGAAATTCTATCACATTTGTTCAATTTACGTCGCTCTTATTTGGGGTAGAGTATTGGGCTAAGCGGCATCTCAAAGCGCATGAAATGGCGAGTACAATGCACTGTCAAACTTCATGGGCAGGGCGAACAGAGACCCGATCAGATCATTTTACATTATAGTTAATATAAGAATTCAGCGAAATTCTATCACATTTGTTGAATTTACGTTGCTCCTATTTCAGATAGCGTATTGGGCTAGGCGGCATCTTAAATCGCGTGGAATGGCGAGTAAAATGCACGATTAAACTTCTATGATAGGGCAATCAGAGACCCGATTAGATCATTTTATATTTTCTTTAATATAAGGATTCTGCGAAATTCTATCACATTTGTTCAATTTACGTCGCTCCTATTTCAGATAGCGTACTGGGCTAAGCAGCACAACAAACCGCATGAAATGGTGTGTAAAAGGCTCAATTAAACTTCTAGGGTAAGGCAAACAAAGACCCGATTACATCATTTTATATTACGGTTAATATAATAGTTCAGCGTACTTCTATCATATTTGTTAAATTTACGTCGCTCCTATTTCAGATAGAGTATTGGGCTAAGCGGCATCTCAAAGCGCATGAAATGGCGAGTAAAATGCACTATCAAACTTCAAGGGCAGGGCGAACAGAGACCCGATCAGGTCATTTTACATTATGGTTAATATAAGAATTCAGCGAAATTCTATCACATTTGTTCAATTTACGTCGCTCCTATTTGGGATAGAGTATTGGGCTAGGCGGCATCTTAAAGCGCGTGGAATGGCGAGTAAAATGCACGATTAAACTTCTATGATAGGGCTATCATAGACCCGATTAGATCATTTTATATTATGGTTAATCTAAGAATTCAGCAAAATTCTATCACATTTGTTCAATTTACGTCGCTCCTATTTCAGATAGCGTACTGGGCTACGGGGCACCTCAAGGCGCGTGGAATGGCGAGTAAAATGCACTATTAAACTTCTATGATAGGGCAATCAGAGACCCGATTTGATCATTTTACATTAAGGTTAATATGAGAATTCAGCGAAATTCTATCACATTTGTTCAATCTACGTCTCTGATATTTCAGATAGCGTATTGGGCTAAGCGGCATCTCAAAGCGCAAGAAATGGCGCGTAAAATGCACTATTAAACTTCTAGGGTAGGGCAAACAGAGACCCGATTAGATCATTTTATATTATGATTAATTTAAGAATTCAGCGAAATTCTATCACATTTGTTCAATTTACTTCGCTCCTATTTCAGATAGCGTACTGGGCTAGGGGGTACCTCAAAGCGCGTGGAATGGCGAGTAAAATGCACTATTAAACTTCTATGATAGGGCAATCAGAGACCCGATTAGATCATTTTACATTAAGGTTAATATAACAGTTCAGGGAGATCCTATCACATTTGTTCAATTTACGTCGCCCCTATTTGAGATAGCGTATTGGGCTAAGCGGAATCTCAAAGCGCATGAAATGGCTAGTAAAATGCACTATTAAACTTCTAGGGTAGGGCCACCAGAGACCCGATTAGATCATTTTATATTATGGTTAATTTAAGAATTCAGCAAAATTCTATCACATTTGTTCAATTTACGTCGCTCCTATTTTAGATAGCGTACTGGGCGAGGCGGCATCTTAAAACGCGCGGAATGGCGAGTAAAACGCACTATTAAACTTCTATGATAGGGCAATCAGAGATGCGATTACATCATTTTATATTTTGGTTAATATAAGAATTCAGCGAAATTCTATCACATTTGTTCAATTTACGTCTCTCATATTTGAGATAGCGTATTCGACTAAGCGGCATCTCAAAGCGCAAGAAATGGCGAGTAAAATGCACTATTAAACTTCTAGGGAAGGGCAAACAGAGACCCGATTAGATCGTTTTATATTATGGTTAATTTAAGAATTCAGCAAAATTCTACCACATTTGTTCAATTTACGTCGCTCCTATTTCAGATAGCGTACTGGGCTACGCGGCATCTTAAGGAGCGTGGAATGGCGAGCAAAATGCACTATTAAACTTCTATGATAGGGCAATCAGACACCCGATTAGATCATTTTATATTATGGTTACTATAAGAATTCAGCAAAATTCTATCGCATTTGTTCCATTTACGTCGCCCCTACTTCAGATAGCGTACTGTGCTATGCGGCATCTTAAAGCGCGTGGAATGGCGAGTAAAATGCACTATTAAACTTCTATGATAGGGCAATCAGAGACCCGATTAGATCAATTTATATTTTGGTTAATATAAGGATTCAGCGAAATTCTATCACATTTGTTCAATTTACGTCGCTCCTATTTCAGATAGCGTATTGTGCTAAGCGGCATCTCAAAGCGCATGAAATGACGGGTGAAATGCACTATTCGACTTCTAGGGTACGGCGAACAGAGACCCGATTAGATCATTTTACATTAAGGTTAATATAAGAGTTCAGGGAAATCCTATCACATTTGTTCAATTTACGTCGCTCCTATTTCAGATAGCGTATTGGTCTAAGCGGAATCTCAAAGCGTATGAAATGGCGAGTAAAATGCACTATTAAACTTCTAGGGTGGGGCAAACAGTGACCCGATTAGATCATTTTATATTATGGTTAATTTAAGAATTCAGCAAGATTCTATCACATTTGTTCAATTTACGTCGCTCCTTTTTCAGATAGCTTATTAGGCTAAGCGGCATCTCAAAGGGCAAGAAATGGCGAGTAAAACGCACTATTAAACTTCTGGGGTAGGGCAAACAGAGACCCGATTAGATCATTTTATATTATGGTTAATTTACGAATTCAGCGAAATACTATCACATTTGTTCAATTTACGTCGCCCCTATTTCAGATAGCGTATTGGGCTAAGCGGCATCTCAAAGCCCATGAAATGGCGAGTAAAATGCACTATTAAACTTCTAGGGTAAGGCAAACAGACACCCGATTAGATCATTTCATATTACGGTAAATATAAGAATTCAGCGTAATTCATTCGCATTTGTTCAACTTACGTCGCTCCTATTTGAGATAGCGTACTGGGCTATGCGGCATCTTAAGGAGCGTGGAATGGCGAGTAAAATGCACTATTAAACTTCTATGATAGGGCAATCAGAGACCCGATTAGATCATTTTATATTATGGTTAATTTAAGAATTCAGCAAAATTCTATCGCATTTGTTCCATTTACGTCGCTCCTATTTCAGATAGCGTATTGGGCTAAGCGGCATCTAAAAGCGAATGAAATGGCGAGTAAAATGCACTATTAAACTTCTAGGGTAGGGCAAATAGAGACCCGATTAGATAATTTTATATTATGGTTAATTTACGAATTCAGCGAAATACTATCACATTTGTTCAATTTACGTCGGTCCTATTTCAGATAGCGTATTGGGCTAAGCGGCATCTCAAAGCTCATGAAATGGCGAGTAAAATGCACTATTAAACTTCTAGGTTAAGGCAAACAGACACCCGATTAGATCATTTCATATTACGGTAAATATAAGAATTCAGCGTAATTCATTCGCATTTGTTCAACTTACGTCGCTCCTATTTGAGATAGCGTACTGGGCTATGCGGCATCTTAAGGAGCGTGGAATGGCGAGTAAAATGCACTATTAAACTTCTATGATAGGGCAATCAGAGACCCGATTAGATCATTTTATATTATGGTTAATTTAAGAATTCAGCAAAATTCTATCGCATTTGTTCCATTTACGTCGCTCCTATTTCAGATAGCGTATTGGGCTAAGCGGCATCTAAAAGCGAATGAAATGGCGAGTAAAATGCACTATTAAACTTCTAGGGTAGGGCAAATAGAGACCCGATTAGATAATTTTATATTATGGTTAATTTAAGAATTCAGCAAAATTCTATCACATTTGTTGAATTTACGTCGCTCCGATTTCAGATAGCGTATTGGGCTAAGCGGCATCTCAAAGCGCATGAAATGGCGACTCAAATGCACTATAAAACTTCTAGGGTAGGGCAAACAGAGACCCGATTAGATCATTTTACATTATGGTTAATTTAAGAATTCAGCAAAATTCTATCACATTTGTTCAATTTACGTCGCTAATATTTCAGGTAGCTTATTGGGCTAAGCGGCATCTCAAAGGGCCTGAAATGGCGAGTGAAATGCACTATTAATCTTCTATGTTAGGGCACTCAGAGACCCGATTAGATCATTTTATATTTTGGTTAATTTAAGAATACAGCGAAATTCTATCACATTTGTTCAACTTACGTCGCTCCTATTTCAGATAGCGTATTGGGCTAAGCGTCGTCACAAAGCGTAAGAAATGGCGAGTAAAATGCACTATTAAGCTTCTAGGGTAGGGCCACCAGAGACCCGATTAGATCATTTTATATTATGGTTAATTTAAGAATTCAGCAAAATTCTATCACATTTGTTCAATTTACGTCGCTCCTATTTCAGATAGCGTATTGGGCTAAGCGGCATCTCAAAGCGCAAGAAATGGCGCGTAAAATGCACTATCAAACTTCTAGGGTAGGGCAAACAGAGACCCGGTTAGATCATTTTATATTATGGTTAATTTAAGAATTCAGCGAAATTCTATCACATTTGTTCAATTTTCGTCGCTCCTATTTCAGACAGCGTATTGGGCTAAGCGGCATCTTAAAGCGCGTGGAATGGCGAGTAAAATGCACTATTAAACTTCTATGATAGGGCAAACAGAGACCCGATTAGATCATTTTATATGTTGGTTAATATAAGTATTCAGCGAAATTCTATCACATTTGTTCTATTTACGTCGCTCCTAATTCGGATAGCGTATTGGGCTAAGCGGCACCTCAAAGCGCATGAAATGGCGAGTAAAATGCACTATTAAACTTCTAGGGTAAGGCAAACAGAGACCCGATTAGATCATTTTATATTACGGTTAATATAAGAATTCAGCAAAATTCTATCACATTTGTTCAATTTACGTCGCTCCGATTTCAGATAGCGTATTGGGCTAAGCGGCATCTCAAAGCGCATGAAATGGCGAGTCAAATGCACTATAAAACTTCTAGGGTAGGGCAAACAGGCGACCCGATTAGATCATTTTACATTATGGTTAATTTAAGAATTCAGCAAAATTCTATCACATTTGTCCAATTTACGTCGCTAATATTTCAGATAGCTTATTGGGCTAAGCGGCATCTCAAAGGGCCTGAAATGGCGAGTGAAATGCACTATTAAACTTCTATGTTAGGGCACTCAGAGACCCGATTAGATCATTTTATATTTTGGTTAATTTAAGAATACAGCGAAATTCTATCACATTTGTTCAACTTACGTCGCTCCTATTTCAGATAGCGTATTGGGCTAAGCGGCGTCACAAAGCGTATGAAATGGCGAGTAAAATGCACTATTAAACTTCTAGGGTGCGGCAAACAGAGACCCGATTAGATCATTTTATATTATGGTTAATTTAAGAATTCAGCAAAATTCTATCACATTTGTTCAATTTACGTCGCTCCCGTTTCAGATAGCTTATTGGGATAAGCGGCATCTCAAAGGGCAAGAAGTGGCGAGTAAAACGCACTATTAAACTTCTGGGGTAGGGCAAACAGAGACCCGATTAGATCATTTTATATTACGGTTAATTTACGAATTCAGCGAAATACTATCACATTTGTTCAATTTACGTCGGTCCTATTTCAGATAGCGTATTGGGCTAAGCGGCATCTCAAAGCTCATGAAATGGCGAGTAAAATGCACTATTAAACTTCTAGGTTAAGGCAAACAGACACCCGATTAGATCATTTCATATTACGGTAAATATAAGAAATCAGCGTAATTCTATCGCATTTGTTCAACTTACGTCGCTCCTATTTCAGATAGCGTACTCGGCTAGACGGCATCTTAAAGCGCGTGGAAGTGCGAGTAAAATGCACTACTAAACTTCTATGATAGGGCAATCAGAGACCCGATTAGATCAATTTATATTTTGGTTAATATAAGAATTCAGCGAAATTCTATCACATTTGCTCAATTTGCGTCGCTCCTATTTCAGATAGCGTATTGGGCTAAGCCGCATCTCCAAGCGCATGAAATGGCGAGTACAATGCACTATTAAACTTCTAGGGTAGGGCAAACAGAGACCCGATTAGAACATTTTATATTACGGTTAATTTAAGAATTCAGCAAAATTCTATCACATTTGTTCAATTTACGTCGCTCCTATTTTAGATTGCGTACTGGGTGAGGCGGCATCTTAAAGCGCGCGGAATGGCGAGTAAAATGCACTATTAAACTTCTATGATAGGGCAATCAGAGACCCGATTACATCATTTTATATTTTGGTTAATATAAGAATTCAGGGAAATTCTATCACATTTGTTCAATTTACGTCGCTCATATTTGAGATAGCGTATTCGACTAAGCGGCATCTCAAAGCGCAAGAAATGGCGAGTAAAATGGACTATTAAACTTCTAGGGTATGTCAAACAGAGACCCGATTAGATCATTTTATATTCTGGTTAATTTACGAATTCAGCGAAATACTATCACATTTGTTCAACTTACGTTGCTCCTATTTCAGATACCGTATTGGGCTAAGCGGCATCTCAAATCGCATGAAATGGCGAGTAAAATGCACTATTAAACTTCTAGGGTAGGGCAAACAGAGACCCGATTAGATCATTTTATATAATGGTTAATTTAAGAATTCAGCAAAATTCTATCACATTTGTTCAATTTACGTCGCTCCTATTTCAGATACCGTATTGGGCTAAGCGGCATCTCAAATCGCATGAAAGGGCGAGTAAAATGCACTATTAAACTTCTAGGGTAGGGCAAACAGAGACCCGATTAGATCATTTTATATAATGGTTAATTTAAGAATTCAGCGAAATTCTATCACATTTGTTCAATTTACGTCGCTCCTATTTCAGATAGCGTATTGGGCTAAGCGGCATCTCAAAGCGCATGAAATGGCGAGTAAAATGCACTGTTAAACTTCTAGGGTAAGGCAAACAGACACCCGATTAGATCATTTCATATTACGGTAAATATAAGAATTCAGCGTAATTCTATCGCATTTGTTCAACTTACGTCGCTCCTATTTCAGTTAGCGTACTGGGCTACGCGACATCTTAAGGAGCGTGGAATGGCGAGTAAAATACACTATCAAACTTCTAGGGTGGGGCAAACAGAGACCAGATTAGATCATTTTATATTATGGTTAATTTAAGAATTCAGCAAAATTCTATCGCATTTGTTCCATTTACGTCGCTCCTTCTTCAGATAGCGTACTGTAGTATGCGGCTTCTTAAAGCGCGTGGAATGGCGAGTAAAATGCACTATTAAACTTCTATGATAGGGCAATCAGAGACCCGATTAGATCAATTTATATTTTGGTTAATATAAGGATTCAGCGAAATTCTATCACATTTGTTCAATTTACGTCGCTACTATTTCAGATAGCGTATTGGGCTAAGCGGCATCTCAAAGCGCAAGAAATGGCGAGTGAAATGCTCTATTAAACTTCTAGGGTAGGGCAAACAGAGACCCGATTAGATCATTTTATATTATGGCTAATTTAAGAATTCAGCGAAATTCAACCACATTTGTTCAATTTACGTCGCTCCTATTTAGGACAGCGTAGTGGGCTAAGCGGCATCTCAAAGCGCATGAGTTGGCGTGTAAAATGCGCTATTAAACATCTAGGGTAAGGCAAACAGAGTCCCGATTAGATCATTTTATATTACGGTTAATATAAGAATTCAGCGTAATTCTATTACATATGTTCAATTTACATCGCTCCTATTTCAGATAGCGTATTAGGCTAAGCGGCATCTCAAAGCGCATGAAATGACGAGTGAAATGCACTATTATACTTCTAGGGAAGGGCGAACAGAAACCCGATTAGATCATTTTACATTAATGTTAATATAAGAATTCAGCGAAATTCTATCACATTTGTTCAATTTACGTCGCTCCTATTTCAGATAGCGTATTGGACTAAGCGGCATCTCACAGCGCATGAAATTGCGAGTAAAATGCACTATTAAACTTCTAGGGTAGGGCAAACAGAGACCCGAGTATATCATTTTATATTATGGTTAATTTAAGAATTCAGCAAATTTCTATCACATTTGTTCAATTTACGTCTCTCCTATTTCAGATAGCGTACTGGGCTAGGCGGCAACTTAAAGCGCGTGGAATGGCGAGTAAAATGCCCAATTAAACTTCTATGATAGGGCAATCAGAGACCCGATTAGACCATTTTATATTTTGGTTAATATAAGAATTCAGCGAAATTCTATCACATTTGTGCAATTTACGTCGCTCCTATTTCAGCTAGCGTATTGAGCTAAACGGCATCCCGTGGCGCATAAAATGACGACTGATTTGCACTATTAAACTTCTAGGGTAGGGCGAACAGAGACCCCATTAGATCATTTTACATTAAGGTTAATATAAGAATTCAGGGAAATTCTATCACATATGTTCAATTTACGTCGCTCCTATTTCAGATAGCGTATTGGGCTAAGCGGCATCTCAAAGCGCATGAAATGGCGAATAAAATGCACTATTAAACTTCTAGGCTAGGGCGAACAGAGACCCGATTAGATCATTTTACATTAAGGTTCATAAAAGAATTCAGCGAAATTCTATCACATTTGTTCATCCTACGTCGCTCCTATTTCAGATAGCTTATTGGGCTAAGCGGCAGCTCAAAGCGCATGAAATGGCGAGTAAAATGCACCACTAAACTTCTAGGATAGGGCAATCAGAGACCCGATTAGATCATCTTATATTATGATTAATATAAGAATTCAGTGTAATTCTATCACATTTGTTCAATTTACGTCGCTCCTATTTCAGATGGCGTATTGGGCTAGGCGGCACCTTAAAGCGCATGAAATGACGAGTAAAATGCACGATTGAACTTCTATGGTAGGGCAATCAGTGACCCGACTAGATCATATTATATTATGGTTGATATAAGAATTCTGCGTAATTCTATCACATTTGTTCAATATACGTTGCTCCAATTTCAGATAGCGTACTGGGCTAAGCGACAATTTAAAGCGCACGAAATGACGAGCAAAATGCACAATTAAACTTCTAGGATAGAGCAATCGGAGACACGATTAGATCATTTTATATTATTGTTAATATAAGAATTCGGCGTAATTTTATCACATTTGTTCAATTTACGTCGCTCCTATTTCAGATAGCGTATTGGGCTATGCGGTATCTTACAGCGCATGGAATCTCGAGTTAAATGCAATATTAAAATTCTAGGGCAGGGCAAACAGAGACCCGATTAGATCATTTTATATTATGGTTAATTTAAGAATTCAGCGAAACTCTATCACACTTGTTCAATTTACGTAGCTCCAATTTCGTATAGCGTATTGGGCTAGGCGGCACCTTCAGGCGCATGAAATGACGAGTAAAATGCACTGTTCAACTTCTATGATACGGCAACCAGAGACCCGCTTAGATCATTTTAAATTGTTGTTAATATAAGAATTCTGCGTAATTCTATCACATTTGTTCAATTTATGTCGCTCCTATTTCAGATAGCGTATTGGGCTAGGTTGCATCATAAAGCGCATGAAATGTCGAGTAAAATGCACTATCAAAATTCTAGGGCAGGGCAAACAGAGACCCGATTAGATCATTTTAAATGATTGTTAATATAAGAATTCTGCGTAATTCTATCACATTTGTTCAATTTATGTCGCTCCTATTTCATCTTATATTATGGTTAATATAAGAATTCTGCGTAATTCTATCACAATTGTTCAATTTACGACGCTGCTATTTCAGATAGTATATTGGGCAAGGCGGCACCTCAAAGCGCATGAAATGGCGAGTAACATGCACTATTAAACTTCTATGATAGGGCAATCAGAGACCCGAATAGATCGTATTATATTATGGTTAATATAAGAATTCTGCGTAATTCTATCACATTTGTTCAATTTTCGTCGCTCCTATTTCAGATAGCGTATTGGGCTAAGTGGCACCTTAAAGCGCATGAAATGACGAGTAAAATGCTCTATTAAAATTCTAGGGTAGGGCAAATAGAGACCTGATTAGATCATTTTATATTATGGTTAATTTAATAATTCAGCGAAACTCTATCACACTTGTTCAATTTACGGAGCTCCAATTTCAGATAGCATATTGGGCTAGGCGGCACCATAAACCGCATGAAATGACCAGTAAAATGCACTATTAAACTTCTATGATAGGGCAATCAGAGACCCGAATAGATCATATTATATTATGGTTAATATAAGAATTCTACGTAATTCTATCACATTTGTTCAATTTACGTCGCGCCTACTTCAAATAGTGTATTGGGCTAAGCGGCATCTTAACGCGACTGAAATGTCCAGTAAAATGCACTATTGAACATCTAGGGTCGGGCAAACAGAGAGCCGATTAGATCATTTATTATTATGGTTAATTTAAGAATTCAGAGTAATTCTATCACATTTGTTCAATTTACGTAGCTCCTACTTCGGATGGCTTATTGGGCTAAGCGGCATCTTAAAGCGCATTGAATGACGTGTAAAATGCACTATTAAACTTCTATGATAGCGCAATCAGAGGCTCGATTAGATCATTTTAAATTATGGTTAATATAAGATTTCTGCGTAATTCTATCACATTTGTACATTTCACGTCGCTCCTGTTTCAGATATCGTATTGGGCTAGGCGGCACCTTAAAGCGCATGAAATGAGGAGTAAAATGCGCTGCTAAGCTTCTAGGATAGGGCAATCAGAGGCCCGATTAAATCATTTTGTATTATGATTGATATAAGAATTCAGCGAAATTCTATCACATTTGTTCAATTTACGTCGCTCCTATTTCAGATACAGTATTGGTTTAAGCGGCATCTTAAAGCGCATGAAATGTCAAGTAAAATGCACCACTAGTCTTCTAGTATAGGGCAATCAGAGACCCGATTAGATCATTTTGTATTATGGTTGGTATAAGAATTCAGCGAAATTCTATCACATTTGTTCAATTTACGTCGCTCCTATTTCAGATACAGTATGGGTCTAAGCGGCTTCTTAAAGCGCATGAAATGGCGAGTAAAATGCACTATTAAACTTCTATGATAGGGCAAACAGAGAGCCGATTAGATCATTTTATATTATGGTTAATTTAAGAAATCAGAGTAATTCTATCACATTTGTTCAATTTACGTCGCTCCTACTTCGGATGGCGTATTGGGCTAAGCGGCATCTTAAAGCGCATGAAATGTCGAGTAAAATGCAGTACTAAACTTCTCGGATAGGGCAATCAGAGATCCGATTAGGTCATTTTAAATTATGGTTAATATAAGAATTCTGCGTAATTCTATCACATTTGTTCAATTTACGTCGCTCCTATTACAGATAGCGTATTGTGCTAAGCGGCATCTTAAAGCGCATGAAATGTCGAGTAAAATGCACTATTCAACTTCTATGATAGGGCAATCAGAGACCCGATTACATCATTTTATATTACGGTTAATATAAGAATTCAGCGAAATTCTATCACATTTGTGCAATTTACGTCGCTCCTATTTCAGATAGCCTACTGGGCTAGGCGGCATCTTAAAGCGCGTGGAATGGCGAGTATAACGCACTATTAACCTTCTATGATAGGGCAATCAGAGACCAGATTAGATCATTTTATATTTTGGTTAATATAAGTGTTCAGCGAAATTCTATCACATTTATTCAATTTACGTCGCTCCTATTTCAGATAGCGAATTGGGCTGAGCGGAACCTCAAAGCGCATGAAATGACGAGTGAAATGCACTATTCAACTTCTATGATAGGGCAACCAGAGACCCGATTACATCATTTTATATTACGGTTAATACAAGAATTCAGCGAAATTCTATCACATTTGTGCAATTTACGTCGCTCCTATTTCAGATAGCCTACTGGGCTAGGCGGCATCTTAAAGCGCGTGGAATGGCGAGTATAACGCACTATTAACCTTCTATGATAGGGCAATCAGAGACCAGATTAGATCATTTTATATTTTGGTTAATATAAGTGTTCAGCGAAATTCTATCACATTTATTCAATTTACGTCGCTCCTATTTCAGATAGCGAATTGGGCTGAGCGGATCCTCAAAGCGCATGAAATGACGAGTGAAATGCACTATTCAACTTCTATGATAGGGCAACCAGAGACCCGATTACATCATTTTATATTACGGTTAATACAAGAATTCAGCGTAATTCTATCACATTTGTTAAATTTACGTCGCTCCTATTTCAGATAGCGTACTGGGCTAGGCGGCATCTTAAAGCGCGTGGAATTGCGAGTAAAATGCACTATTAAACTTCTAGGGTACGGTAAACAGAGAGCCGATTAGATCATTTTATATTTTGGTTAATACAAGTATTCAGCGAAATCCTATCACATTTGTTCAATTCACGTCGCTCTTATATCAGATAGCGCAGTGGACTAGGCGGCATCTTAAAGCGCGTGGAATGGCGAGTAAAATGCACTATTAAACGTCTATGATAGGGCAATCAGAGACCTGATTAGATCATTTTACATTTTGGTTAGTATAAGAATTCAGCGAAATTCTATCACATTTGTTCAATTTACGGCGCTCCTATTTCAGATAGCGTAGTGGGCTAAGCGGCATCTCACAGCGCATGAAATGACGAATGAAATGCACTATTAATCTTCCAGGGTAGGGCGATCAGAGACCCGATTAGATCATTTTACATTAAGGTTAATATAAGAATTCAGCGAAATTCTATCACATTTGTTCAACTTTCGTCGCTCCTATTTCAGATAGCGTATTGGGCTAAGCGGCATCTCAAAGCGCAATAAATGGCGAGTAAAATGCACTATTAAACTTCTAGGGTAAGGCAAACAGAGACCAGATTAGATCATTTTATATTTTGGTTAATATAAGTGTTCAGCGAAATTCTATCACATTTATTCAATTTACGTCGCTCCTATTTCAGATAGCGGATTGGCCTAAGAGGCATCGCAAAGCGCATGAAATGGCGAGTAAAATGCACTATTAAACGTCTATGGTAAGGGAAACAGAGACCCGATTAGATCATTTTATATTACTGTTTATATAAGAATTCTGCGTAATTCTGTCACATTTGTTTAACTTACGTCGCTACTATTTCAGATAGCGTCCTGTGCTAGGCGGCATCTTAAAGCGCGTGGAATGGCGAGTAATATGTACTATTAAACTTCTATGATAGGGCAATCAGAGACCCGATTAGATCATTTTATATTTTGTTTAATATAAGAATTCAGGGACATTCTATCACATTTGTTCAATTTACGTCGCTCCTATTTCAGATAGCGTGTTGAACTAAGCGGCATCTCAAAGCGCATGAAATGGCGAGTAAAATGCACTATTATACTTCTAGGGTAGGGCAAACAGAGACCCGATTTGATCATCTTATATTATGGTTAATTTAAGAATTCAGCAATGTTCTATCACATTTGTTCAATCTACGTCGCTCCTATTTCAGATGGCGTACTGGGCGAGGCGGCATCTCAAAGCGCAAGAAATGGCGAGTAAAATGCACTATTAAACTTATAGGGTAAAGCAAACAGAGACCCGATTAGATCATTTTATATTACGGTTAATATAAGATTTCAGCGTAATTCTATCGCATTTGTTCAACTTACGTCGCTCCTATTTCAGATAGCGTACTGGGCTAGGCGGCATCTTAAAGCGCGTGGAATGGCGAGTAAAATGCACTATTCAACTTCTATGATAGGGGAATCAGAGACCCGATTATATCATTTTATATTTTGGTTAATGAAAGAATTCAGCGAAATTCTATCACATTTATTCAATTTACGTCACTCCTATTTCAGATAGCCTACTGTGCTAGGCGGCATCTTATAGCGCGTGGAATGGCGAGTAAAATGCACTATTAACCTTCTATGAAAGGGCAATCAGAGACCAGATTAGATCATTTTATATTTTGGTTAATATAAGAGTTCAGCGAAATTCTATCACATTTGTTCAATTTACGTCGCTCCCATTTCAGATAGCGAATTGGGCTAAGCGGCATCTCAAAGCGCATGAAATGACCAGCGAAATGCACTATTAAACTTCTAGGGTATTGCGAATAGAGACCCGATTAGATCATTTTACATTAAGGTTAATATAAGAACTCAGCGAAATCCTATCACATTTGCTAAATTTACGTAGCTCCTATTTCAGACAGCGTATTGGGCTAAGCGGCATCTCAAAACGCATGAAATGGCGTGTAAAATGCACTATTAAACTTCTAGGGTAGGGTAAACAGAGACCCGATTAGATCATTTTATATTATGGTTAATTTAAGAATTCAGCGAAATTCTATCACATTTGTTCAATTTACGTAGCTCCTATTTCAGATAGCGTATTGGGCTAAGCGGCATCTCAAAGCGCATGAAATGGCGAGTACAATGCACCATTAAACTGCTAGGGTAGGGCAAACAGAGACCCGATTAGATCATTTTACATTATGGTTAATAAAAGAATTCAGGGAAATCCTATCACATTGGTTCAATTTATGTCGCTCCTATTTCAGATAGCGTATTGGGCTAAGCGGCACCCCAAAGAGCATGAAATGGCGAGTAAAATGCACTATTAAACTTCTAGGGTACGGTAAACAGAGACTCGATTAGATCACTTTATATTATGGTTAATTTAAGAATTCAGCGAAATTCTATCACATTTGTTCAACTTACGTCGCTCCTATTTCAGATAGTGTATTGGGCTAAGCGGCATCTCAAAGCGCGTGGAATGGCGAGTAAAATGCACTATTCAACTACTATGATAGGGCAATCAGAGACCCGATTACATCATTTTATATTACGGTTAATACAAGAATTCAGCGAAATTCTATCACATTTGTGCAATTTACGTCGCTCCTATTTCAGACAGCCTACTGGGCTAGGCTGCATCTTAAAGCGCGTGGAATGGCGAGTATAACGCACTATTCAACTTCTATGATAGGGCAATCAGAGACCCGATTAGATCATTTTATATTACGGTTAATACAGGAATTCAGCGTAATTCCATCACATTTGTTAAATTTACGTCGCTCCTATTTCAGATAGCGTACTGGGCTAGGCGGTATCTTAAAGCGCGTGGAATGGCGAGTAAAATGCACTATTCAACTTCTATGATAGGGCAATCAGAGACCCGATTAGATCATTTTATATTACGGTTAATACAGGAATTCAGCGTAATTCTATCACATTTGTTAAATTTACGTCGCTCCTATTTCAGATAGCGTACTGAGCTAGGCCGCATCTTAAAGCGCGTGGAATTGCGAGTAAAATGCACTATTATACTTCTAGGGTACGGTAAACAGAGACCCGATTAGATCATTTTATGTTATGGGTAATTTAAGAATTCAGCAAAATTCTTTCGCATTTGTTCAATTTACGTAGCTCCTGTTTCAGATAGCGTACTGGGCTAGCCGGCACCTTAAAGCGCGTGGAATGACGAGTGAAGTGCACTATTAAACTTCTAGGGTAGGGCAAACAGAAACCAGATTAGATCATTTTATATTACGGTTAATACAAGAATTCAGCGAAATTCTATCACATTTGTGCAATTTACGTCGCTCCTATTTCAGACAGCCTACTGGGCTAGGCTGCATCTTAAAGCGCGTGGAATGGCGAGTATAACGCACTATTAACCTTCTATGATAGGGCAATCAGAGACCAGATTAGATCATTTTATATTTTGGTTAATATAAGTGTTCAGCGAAATCCTATCACATTTGTTCAATTCACGTCGCTCTTATATCAGATAGCGCAGTGGGCTAGGCGGCATCTTAAAACGCGTGGAATGGCGAGTAAAATGCACTATTAAACGTCTATGATAGGGCAATCAGAGACCTGATTAGATCATTTTATATTTTGGTTAGTATAAGAATTCAGCGAAATTCTATCACATTTGTTCAATTTACGGCGCTCCTATTTCAGATAGCGTAGTGGGCTAAGCGGCATCTCACAGCGCATGAAATGACGAATGAAATGCACTATTAATCTTCCAGGGTAGGGCGATCAGAGACCCGATTAGATCATTTTACATTAAGGTTAATATAAGAATTCAGCGAAATTCTATCACATTTGTTCAACTTTCGTCGCTCCTATTTCAGATAGCGTATTGGGCTAAGCGGCATCTGAAAGCGCAATAAATGGCGAGTAAAATGCACTATTAAACTTCTAGGGTAAGGCAAACAGAGACCAGATTAGATCATTTTATATTTTGGTTAATATAAGTGTTCAGCGAAATTCTATCACATTTATTCAATTTACGTCGCTCCTATTTCAGACAGCGGATTGGCTTAAGCGGCAACTTAAAGCGCGTGGAATGGCGAGTAAAATGCACTATTATACTTCTAGGGTAGGGCAAACAGAGACCCGATTTGATCATTTTATATTATGGTTAATTTAAGAATTCAGGAATGTTCTATCACATTTGTTCAATTTACGTCGCTCCTATTTCAGATAGCGTACTAAGCTAGGATGCATCTCAAAGCGCATGAAATGGCGAGTAAAATGCACTATTAAACTTATAGGGTAAGGCAAACAGAGACCCGATTAGATCATTTTATATTCCGGTGAATATAATATTTCAGCGTAATTCTATCACATTTGTTCAACTTACGTCGCTCCTATTTCAGATAGCGTACTGGGCTAGGCGGCAACTTAAAGCGCGTGGAATGGCGAGTAAAATGCACTATTAAACTTCTATGATAGGGGAATCAGAGACCCGATTAGATCATTTTATATTATGGTTAATTTAAGAATTCAGGAATGTTCTATCACATTTGTTCAATTTACGTCGCTCCTATTTCAGATAGCGTATTGGGCTAAGCGGCATCTTAAAGCGCGTGGAATGGCGAGTAAAATGCACTATTAAACTTCTATGATAGGGCAAACAGAGACCCGATTAGTTCATTTTATATGTTGGTTAATATAAGTGTTCAGCGAAATTCTATTACATTTGTTCTATTTACGTCGCTCCTAATTCGGACAGCGTATTGGGCTAAGCGGCACCTCAAAGCGCATGAAATGGCGAGTAAAATGCACTATTAAACTTCTAGGGTAAGGCAAACAGAGACCCGATTAGATCATTTTATATTACGGTTAATATAAGAATTCAGCGCAATTCTATCACATTTGTTCAACTTACGTCGCTCCTATTTCAGATAGCGTATTGGGCTAAGCGGCATCTCAAAGCGCATGAAATGGCGAGTAAAATGCAATATTAAACTTCTAGGGTAGGGCAAACGGAGACCCAATTAGATCATTTTATATTATGGTTAATTTAAGGATTCAGCAAAATTCTATCACATTTGTTCAATTTACGTCGTTAATATTTCAGATAGCTTATTGGGCTAAGCGGCATCTCAAAGGGCCTGAAATGGCGAGTGAAATGCACTATTAAACTTCTATGTTAGGGCACTCAGAGACCCGATTAGATCATTTTATATTTTGGTTAATTTAAGAATACAGCGAAATTCTATCACATTTGTTCAACTTACGTCGCTCCTATTTCAGATAGCGTATTGGGCTAAGCGGCGTCACAAAGCGTAAGAAATGGCGAGTAAAATGCACTATTAAACTTCTAGGGTAGGGCCACCAGAGACCCGATTAGATCATTTTATATTATGGTTAATTTAAGAATTCAGCAAAATTCTATCACATTTGTTCAATTTACGTCGCTCCTATTTCAGATAGCGTACTCGGCTAGACGGCATCTTAAAGCGCGTGGAAGTGCGAGTAAAATGCACTACTAAACTTCTATGATGGGGCAATCAGAGACCCGATTAGATCATTTTATATTTTGGTTAATATAAGAATTCAGGGAAATTCTATCACATTTGTTCAATTTACGTCGCTCATATGTGAGATAGCGTATTGGGCTAAGCGGCATCTCAAAGCGCATGAAATGGCGAGTGAAATGCACTATTAAACTTCTAGGTTAGGGCGAACAGAGTCCCGTTTAGATCATTTTACATTAAGGTTAATATCAGAATTCAGCGAAATTCTATTACATTTGTTCAATTTACGTCGCTGATATTTCAGATAGCGTACTGGGCTAAGCGGCATCTCAAAGCGCATGAAATGGCGAGTACAATGCACTATTAAGCTTCTATGATAGGGCTATCATAGACCCGATTAGATCATTTTATATTATGGTTATTTTAAAAATTCAGCAAAATTCTATCACATTTGTTCAATTTACGTCGCTCCTATTTCAGGTAGCTTATTGGGCTAAGCGGCATCTCAAAGCGCATGAAATGGCGAATAAAATGCACTATTAAACTTCTAGGGTAGGGCAAACAGAGACCCGATTAGATGATTTTATATTTTCGTTAATATAAGAATTCAGCGGAATTCTATCACATTTGTTCAATTTACGTCACTCCTATTTCAGATAGCGTATTGGGCTAAGCGGCATCTCAAAGCGCATGAAATGGCGAGTGAAATGCTCTATTAAACTTCTAGGGTAGGGCAAACAGAGTCCCGATTAGATCATTTTATATTACGGTTAATATAAGAATTCAGCGTAATTCTATTACATTTGTTCAACTTACGTCGCTCCTATTTCAGATAGCGTACCGGGCTAGGCGGCATCTTAAAGCGCGTGGAATGGCGAATAAAATGCACTAGTAAACTTCTATGATAGGGCAAACAGAGACCGGATTAGATCATTTTATATTATGGTTAATTTAAGAATTCAGCAAAATTCTATCACATTTGTTCAATTTACGTCGCTAATATTTCAGATAGCTTATTGGGCTAAGCGGAATCTCAAAGGGCCTGAAATGGCGAGTGAAATGCACTATTAAACTTCTATGTTAGGGCACTCAGAGACCCGATTAGATCATTTTATATGTTGGTTAATTTAAGAATACAGCGAAATTCTATCACATTTGTTCAACTTACGTCACTCCTATTTCAGATAGCGTATTGGGCTAAGCGGCATCTCAAAGCGCAAGAAATGGCGCGTAAAATGCACTATTAAACTTCTGTGATAGGGCAATCAGAGACCCGAATTGATCGTATTATATTATGGTTAACATAAGAATTCTGCGTAATTCTATCACATTTGCTCAATTTATGGCGCTCCTATTTCAGATAGCGCATTGGACTAGGCGGCATCTTAAAGCGCATGAAATGTCGAGTAGAATGCACTACTAAACTTCTCGGATAGGACAATCAGAGACCAGATTAGGTCATCTTATACTATGTTTAATATAAGAATTCAGCGAAATTTTATCAAATTTGCTCAATTTACGTCGCCCCTATTTCCGATAGCGTATTGGACTAGGCGGCACCTTAGAGCGCATGAAATGTCGATTAAGATGCGCTACCAAACTTCTCGGATAGGGCTAACAGAGACCCGATTAGATCATCTTATTTTATGGTTAATATAAGAATTCAGCGAAATTTTATCACTTTTGTTCAATTTACGTCGCCCCTATTTCAGATAGCGTATTGGGCTAGGTGGCATCTTAAAGCGCATGAAATGTCGAGTAAAATGCACTGCTAAACTTCTAGGGTAGGGCAAACAGAGACCCGATTAGATCATTTTCCATTATGGTTTATTTAAGAATTTAGCGAAACTCTATCACACTTGTTCAATTTACGTAGCTCTAATTTCAGATAGCGTATTGGGATAGTATGCACCTTAAAAGCGCATGAAATGACGAGTAAAATGCACTATTAAACTTCTATGATAGGGCAATCAGAGACCCGAATAGATCGTATTATATTATGGTTAATATAAGAATTCTGCGTAATTCTATCACATTTGTTCAATTTATGTCGCTCCTATTTCAGATAGCGAATTGGGCTAGGCAGCACCTTAATGCGCACGAAGTGGCGAGTAAAACGCACTATTAAACTTCTAGGGTAGGGCAAACAGAGACCCGATTAGATCATTTTATATTATGGTTAATATAAGAATGCTGCGTAATTCTATCACGTTTGTTCAATTTACGTAGCTCCAATTTCAGAAAGCGTATTGGGCTAGGCGGCATCATAAAGCGCATGAAATGACGAGTAAGATGCACTATTGAGCTTCTATGATAGGGTAATCAGAGACCCGACTAGATCATTTTATATTATGGTTGATTTAAGAATTAAGCGAGACGTTATCACACTTGTTCAATTTACGTAGCTCCAATTTCAGATAGCGTATTGGGCTAGGCGGCACCATAAAGCGCATGAAATGACGAGTAAAATGCACTATTAAACTTCTATTATAGGGTAATCAGAGACCCGATTAGATCATTTTATATTATGGTCAATTTAAGAATTCTGCGAAATTCTATCACATTTGTTCAATTTACGTCGCTGCTATTTCTGATAGCGTATCGGGCTATGTGGCATCATAAAGCGCATGAAATATCGAATAAAATGCACTATTAAACTTCTAGGGTAGGGCAAACAGAGACCCGATTAGATCATTTCATATTATGGTTAATTTAAGAATTCAGCGAAATTCTATCACATTTGTTCAATTTACGTCGCCCCTATTTGAGATAGCGTATTGGGCTAGGTGGCACCTTAAAGCGCATGAAATGGCGAGTAAAATGCACTATTAAACTTCTATGATAGGGCAATCAGAGACCCGAATAGATCGTATTATATTACGGTTAATATAAGAATTCTGCGTAATTCTATCACATTTGTTCAATTTATGTCGCTCCTATTTCAGATAGCAAATTGGGCTAGGCGGCACCTTAAAGCACACGAAGTGACGAGTAAAAGGCACTACTAAACTTGTCGGATAGGGCAATCTGAGACCCGATTAGGTCATCGTATATTATGGTTAATATAAGAATTCAGCGAAATTCTATCACATTTGTTGAATTTACGTCGCCCCTATTTCAGATAGCGTATCGGGCTAAGCGGCATCTTAAAGCGAATGAAATGTCGAGTAAAATGCACTACTAAACTTCTAGGATAGGGCAATCAGAGACCCGGTAAGGTCAGCTTAAGTTTTGATTAATTTAAGGATGCAGCGTAATTCTATCACATTTGTTCAATTTACGTCGCTCCTATTTCAGATAGCGTATTGAGCTAGGCGGCATCTTTAGGCCCGTCGTATGACGAGTGAAATGCACTACTAACCTTCTATGATAGGGTAATCAGAGACCCGATTAGATCATTTTATATTATGGTTAATTTAAGAATTCGTCGTAACTCTATCACATTTGGCCAATTTACGTAGCTCCAGTTTCAGATAGTGGTTTGGGCTAGGAGGCACCTTAAAGCGCATGAAAAGACAAGTAAAATGCACTATTAAACTTCCATGATAGGGCAATCGGTGACCCGAATAGACCATTTTATATTATGGTTAATATAAGAATGCAGCGTAAATGAACCACATTTATTCAATTTACTTCGCTCCTATTTCCGATAGCGTATTGGGCTAAACAGAATCTTAATGGGCATGAAATATCGATTAAAATGCAATATTAAACTTCTATGATAGGGCAATCGGAGACCCGATTAGATCATTTTATATTATGGTTAATATATGGATGCAGCGTAATTGAACCACATTTGTTCAATTTACGTCGCTCCTATTTCAGATAGCGTATTGGTCTAAGCGGCATATTAAAGCGCACGAAATGTCTATTAAAATACACTACTAAACTTCTAGGATGGGGCAATCAGAGACCCGATTAGATCATCGTATATTATGGTTAATTTAAGAATTCGTCGTAACTCGATCACATTTGTTTAATTTACGTAGCTCCAATTTCAGATAGCGTATTGGGATAGGCGTCACCTTACAGTGCATGAAATGACGAGTAAAATGCACTACTAAACTTCTCGGATAGGACAATCAGAGACCAGATTAGGTCATCTTATACTATGTTTAATATAAGAATTCAGCGAAATTTTATCAAATTTGCTCAATTTACGTCGCCCCTATTTCCGATAGCGTATTGGACTAGGCGGCACCTTAGAGCGCATGAAATGTCGATTAAGATGCACTACCAAACTTCTCGGATAGGGCTAACAGAGACCCGATTAGATCATCTTATTTTATGGTTAATATAAGAATTCAGCGAAATTTTATCACTTTTGTTCAATTTACGTCGCCCCTATTTCACATAGCGTATTGGGCTAGGTGGCATCTTAAAGCGCATGAAATGTCTAGTAAAATGCACTATTAAACTTCAAGGGTAGGGCAAACAGAGACCCGGTTAGATCATTTTAAATTGTGGTTAATATAAGAATTCCGTGTAATTCTATCACATTTGAACAATTTACGATGCTCCTATTTCGGGTAGCGTATTGGGCTAAACGGCTCCTTAAAGCGCATGAAATGGCGAGTAAAATGCACTAATAAACTTCTCGGATAGGGCAATCAGACACCCGATTAGGTCATCTTATATTATGATTAATGTAAGAATTCAGAGTAATTCTATCACATTTGTTCACTTTACGTCGTTCCTATTTCAGATAGCGTATTGGGCTAAGCGGCACCTTAACGCGCATGAAATGACGAGTAAAATGCATAATTAAACTTCTATGATAGGGTAATCGGAGACCTCATTAGATCATTTTATATTATCGGTAATATAAGAATTCTGCGTAATTCTATCACATTTGTTCAATTTACGTAGCTCCAATTTCAGATTGCGGATTGGACTAGGCGGCACCTTAAAGCGCATGAAATGTCGAGTCAAATGCACTACTAAACTTCTAGGATAGTGCAATCAGAATCCCGATTAGATCATATTATATTATTGTTAATTTAAGAATTCATCGTAACTCTATCACATTTGTCATATTCACGTCGCTGCTACTCCAGATATCGTATTGAGATTGGAGGCATCTTAAAGCGCATGAAATGACGAGTAAAATGCACTATTAAACCTCTATGATAGGACAATCAGAGACCCGATTAGATCATTTTAAATTATGGTTAATATAAGAATTCTGCGTAATTCTACCACATTTGTTCAATTTACGACGCTTCAATTTCAGATAACGTATTGGGCTGGGCGGCATCTTAAAACGCATGAAATGACGAGTAAAATGCACTACTAAACTTCTCGGATAGGGCAATCAGAGACCCGATTAGATCATCTTATATTTTGGTTAATATAAGAATTCAGCGAAATTCTATCACATTTGTTCAATTTACGTCGCACCTATTTCAGATAGCGTTTTGTACTAGGCGGCACCTTAAAGCGCATGGAATATCGAGTAAAATGCACTACTAAACTTCTAGGATAGGGCAATCAGAATCCCGATTAGATCATCTTATATTATTGTTAATTTAAGTATTCATCGTAACTCTATCACATTTGTCCAATTCACGTCGCTCCTACACGCGATATCGTATTGAGATAGGCGGCATTTTAAAGCGCATGAAATGGCGAGTAAAATGCACTATTAAACTTCTAGGATAGGGCAATCAGAGACCCGATTAGATCATCTTATATTATGATTAATATAAGAATTCTGCGTAATTCTATCACATTTGTTCAATTTACGTCGCTCAACTTCAGATAGCGTATCGGGATAAGCGGCACCTTAAAGCGCATGAAATGCCGACCAAAATGCACTATTAAACTTCTAGGATAGAGCAATCAGAGACCCGATTAGATCATTTTAGATTATGGTTAATATAAGAATTCTGCGTACTTCTAACACGTTTGTTCAATTTACGTAGCTCCAATTTCAGATAGCGCATTGGGCTCGGTGGCACCTTAAAGCGCATGAAATGGCGAGTAAAATGCACTACTAAACTTCTATGATAGGGCAATCAGAGTCCCGATTAGATCATTTTATATTATGGTAAATATGAGAATTCATCGAGATTCTATCACATTTGTTCAATTTACGTCGCTCCTATTTCAGATAGTGTATTGGGCGTGGCGGCATCTTAAAGCGCATGAAATGACGAGTAAGATGCACTACTAAACTTCTCGGATAGGGCAATCAGAGACCCGATTAGGTCTTGTTATATTATGATTAATATAAGAATTCAGCGTAATTCTATCACATTTATTCAAATTACGTCGCTCCTATTTCAGATAGCGTATTGGGCGAAGCGGCATCTTAAAGCGCATGAAATGACGAGTAAAATGCAGTACTAAACTGCTCGGATAGGGCAATCAGAGACCCGATTAGGTCATCTTATATTACGATTAATATAAGAATTCTGCGTAATTCTATCACATTTGTTCAATTTACGGCGCTCCTATTTCAGATAGCGTATGGTCGAGGCGGCATCTTAAAGCGCATGAAATGTCGAGTAAAATGCACTACTAAAGGTCTCGGATAGGGCAATCAGAGACCCGATCAGGTCACCTTATATTATGATTAATATAAGAATTCTGCGTAATTCTATCACATTTGGTCAATTTACGTCGCTCCTATTTCAGATAGCGTATAGGGCGAGGCGACATCTTAAAGCGCATGATATGTCGAGTAAAATGCACTACTAAACTTCTCGGATAGGGCAATCACAGACCCGATTAGGTCTTCTTATATTATGATTAATATAAGCATTCAGCGAAATTCTATCACATTTGTTCAAATTACGTCGCTCCTATTTCAGATAGTTTATTGGGCTAGGCGGCATCTTAAAGAGCGTGGAATGACGAGTAAAATGCACATCTAACCTTCAATGATAGGGCAAACAGAGACCCGATTAGATCATTTTATATTATGGTTAATATAAGAATTCTGCAAAATTCTATCACATTTGTTCACTTTACGTCGCTCCTATTTCAGATAGCGCATTGGGCGTGGCGGCATCTTAAAGCGCATGAAATGTCGAGCAGAATGCACTCCTAAACTTCTCGGATAGGGTAATCAGAGACCCGATTAGGTCATTTTAAATTATGGTTAATATAAGAATTCTGCGTAATTCTATCACATTTGGTCAATTTACGTCGCTCCTATTTCTGATAGCGTATAGGGCGACGCGACATCTTAAAGTGCATGATATGTCGAGTAAAATGCACTACTGAACTTCTCGGATAGGGCAATCAGAGACCCGATTAGGGCTTCTTATATTATGATTAATATAAGAATTCAGCGTAATTCTATCACATTTGTTCAAATTACGTCGCTCCTATTTCAGATAGTATATTGGGCTAGGCGGTATCTTAAAGAGCGTGGAATGACGAGTAAAATGCACACCTAACCTTCAATGATAGGGCAAACAGAGACCCGATTAGGTCACTTTATATTATGGTTAATATAAGAATTCTGCGTAATTCTATCACATTTGTTCACTTTACGTCGCTCCTATTTCAGATAGCGTATTGGGTTAGGCGGCATCTTAACGCGCGTGGAATGACGAGTAAAATGCACAGCTAAACTTCTCGGATAGGGCAATCAGAGATCCGATTAGGTTATTTTAAATTATGGTTAACATAAGAATTCTGCGTAATTCTATCACATTTGTCCAATTTACGTAGCTCCAATTTCAGATTGCGGACTGGGCTGGGCGGCATCTTAAAGCGCATGAAATGACGAGCAAGATGCACTACCAAACTTCTCGGATAGAGCTAACAGAGACCCGATTAGGTCATCTTATATTATGGTTAATATAAGAATACAGCGAAATTCTATCACACTTGTTCAATTTACGTCGCTCCTATTTTAGATACCGTAATCGGCTAAGCGGAACCTTAAAGCGCATGAAATGAGGAGTAAAATGCACTATTACACTTCTGTGGTACGGCAATCTGAGTCCCGAATTGATCGAATTATATTATGGTTAATATAAGAATTCTGCGTAATTATATCACGTTTGTTGAATTTACGTAGCTCCAATTTCAGATAGCGTATTGGGCTGGCGGCATCTTAAAGCGCATGAAATGTCGAGTAAAATGCACTATTAATCTTCTAGGGTAGGGTAAACAGAGACCCGATTAGATCATTTTATATTATGGTTAATTTAAGTTTTTAGCGAAATTCTATCACATTTGTTCATATTACGCCGCTCCTATTTCAGATAGGGTATTGGGATAAGCGGCACCTTAAAGCGCATGAAATGACGAGTAAAATGCCCTATTAAACTTCTATGATAGGGCAATCAGAGACCCGATTAGATCATTTTATATTATTGTTAATATATGAATTCCACGTAATTTTATCACATTTGTTCAATTTACGTAGCTCCAACTTCAGATTGCGCATTGGACTAGGCGGCATCTTAAAGCGCATGAAATGACGAGTAAAATGCACTACTAAACTTCTCGGGCAGGGCAATCAGAGACCCGATTAGGTCATCTTATAATATGGTTAAAATAAGAATTCAGCGAAATTCTATCACATTTGTGCAATTTACGTCGCTCCTATTTCAGATAGCGTATTGGGCTAGGCGGCACGTTAAAGCGCATGAAATGACGAGTAAAATGCACTATTAAACTTCTATGATAGGGCAATCGGAGACCCGACTAGATCGTATTATATTATGGTTAATATAAGAATTCTGCGTAATTCTATCACATTTGTTCAATTTATGTCGCTCCTATTTCAGATAGCGTATTGGGCTAGGCGGCACCTTAAAGCGCACGAAGTGACGAGTAAAATGCACTATTAATCTTCTAGGGTAGGGCAAACAGAGACCCGATTAGATCATTTTATATTATGGTTAATTTAATAACTCAGCGAAATTCTATCACATTTGTTCAATTTCCGTCGCTCCTATTCCAGATAGCGTATTGGGCTAAGCGGCACCTTAAAGCGCATGAAATGACGAGTAAAATGCACTACTAAACTTCTCGGATAGGGCTAACAGCGACCCGATTAGGTCATCTTATATTATGGTTAATATAAGAATTCAGCGAAATTCTATCACATTTGTTCAATTTCCGTCGCTCCTATTTCAGATAGCGTATTGGGCTAAGCGGCACCTTAAAGCGCATGAAATGCCGAGTAAAATGCACTATTAAACTTCTATGATAGGGCAATCGGAGACCCGACTAGATCGTATTATGTTATGGTTAATATAAGAATTCTGCGTAATTCTATCACATTTGTTCAATTTACGTAGCTCCTATTTCGGATACTATATTTGTCTAGGCGGCATCTTAAAGCGCATGGAATGACGAGTAAAATGCACTACTAACCTTCTATGATAGGGCAATCAGAGACCCGATTAGATCATTTTATATTATGGTTAATATAAGAATACTGCATAATTGTATCACATTTGTTCAATTTACGTAGCTCCTATTTCGGATAGTATATTAGTCTAGGCGGCACCTTAAAGCGCATGGAATGACGAGTAAAATGCACTACTAACCTTCTATGATAGGGCAATCAGAGACCCGATTAGATCATTTTATATTATGGTTAATATAAGAATTCTGCATAATTGTATCACATTTGTTCAATTTACGTTGCTCCTACTTCAGATAGCGTATTGGGCTAAGCGGCACCTTAAAGCGCATGAAATGACGTGTAAAATTCACTATTAAACTTCTATGGTAGCTCAATCAGAGACCCGATTTGATCATTTTAAGTGATGGTTAATATAAGAATACTTGCGTAATTCTATCACATTTGTTCAATTTACGTCGCTCCTATTTCAAATAGCGTATTGGGCGAGGCGGCATCTCATAGTGCATGAAATGACAAGTAAAATGCACTACTAAACTTCTCGGATAGGGCACTCAGAGACCCGATTAGATCATTTTAAATTATGGGTGATATGAGAATTCTGCGAAATTCTATCACATTTGTTCAATTTACGTCGCTCCTATTTCAGATAGCGTATTGGGCTAAGCGGCATCTTAAAGCGCATGAAATGTCGAGTAAAATCCACTACCAAACTTCCAGGATAGGGCAATCAGAGACCTGATTAGATCATCTTGTATTATGTTTAATATAAGAACTCAGTGTAATTCTATCACATTTGTTCAATTTACGACGCTCTTGTTTCAGATACCGTATTGGGCTAAACGTCAGCCGAAAGCGCATGAAATGGCGAGTAAAATGCACCATTAAGCTTCTATGATAGGGCAATCAGAGACCCGAATAGATCGTATTATATTATGGTTAATATAAGAATTATGCGTAACTCTACCACATTCGTTCAAATTACGTAGCTCCAATCTCAGATAGCGGATTGGGCTGGGCGGGACCTTAAAGCGCATCAAATAACGAGTAACATGCACTACTAAACTTCACGGATAGGGCAATCAGAGACCCGATTAGATCGTTTTATATTATGGTTAATATAAGAATTCTGCATAATTCTATCAGATTTGTTCAGTTTACGTCGCCCCTATTTCAGATAGCGTATTGGGCTAGGCGGCACCTTAAAGCGCATGAAATGTCGAGTAAAATGAACTATTAAACTTCTCTGATAGGACAATCAGAGACCCGATTAGATCATTCTATATTATGGTTAATATAAGAATTCAGCGAAATTCTATCACATTTGTTCAATTTACGTCGCTCCTATTTCAGATAGCGTATTGGGATAGGCGGCACCTTAAAGCGCATGGAATGGCGAGTAAAATGCACTATAAAACTTCTATGATAGGGCAATCAGAGACCCGATTAGATCATTCTATATTATGGTTAATATAAGAATTCTGCGTAATTCTATCACATTTGTTCAATTTATGTCGCTCCTATTTCAGATAGCGTATTGGGCTAGGCGGCACCTTAAAGCGCAAGAAATGACGAGTAAAATGCACTATTGAACTTCTATGGTAGGGCAATCAGAGACCCGATTAGATCATTCTATGTTATGGTTAATATAAGAATTCAGCGAAATCCTATCACGTTTGTTCAATTTACGTCGCTCCTATTTCAGATAGCGTATTGGGCTAAGCGGCACCTTAAAGCGCATGAAATGTCGAGTACAATGCACTATTAAACTTCTGGGATAGGGCAATCAGAGACCCTATAAGGTCATCTTATGTTTTAATTAATATAAGGATGCAGCGTAATTCTATCAAATTTGTTCAATTTACGTCGCTCCTATTTCAGATAGCGTATTGGGATAGGCGACATCTTAACGCGCATGGACTGACGAGTAAAATGCACTATTAAACTTCTATGACAGGGCAATCAGAGACCCTATTAGATCGTTTTATATTATGGTTAATATAAGAATTCTGCATAATTCTATCACATTTGTTCAGTTCACGTCGCCCCTATTTCAGATAGCGTATTGGGCTAGGCGGCACCTTAAAGCGCATGAAATGTCGAGTAAAATGCACTACTAAACTTCTCGGACAGGGCAACCAGAGACCCGATTAGGTCATCTTATATTATGGTTAATATAAGAATTCAGCGAAATTCTATCACATTTGTTCAATTTACGTCGCTCCCATTTCAGATAGCGCATTGGGCTAAGCGGCACCATAAAGCGCATGGCATGACGAGTAAAATGCAGTACTAAACTTCTATCATAGGGCAATCAGAGACCCGAATAGATCGTATTATATTATGGTTAATATAAGAATTCAGCGTAATTTTATCACATTTGTTCAATTTACGCCGCCCCTATTCCACATAGCGTATTGGGCTAGGCGGCATCTTAAAGCGCATGAAATGCACTATTAAACTTCTATGTTAGGGCAATCAGAGACCCGATTAGATCATTTTATATTATGGTTAATATAAGTATTCAACGAAATTCTATCACGTTTGTTCAATTTACGTAGCTTCCAATTTTAGATAGCGTATTGGACTAGGCGGCATCTTCAAGCGCATGAAATGTCGAGTTAAATGCACTGCTAAACTTCTCGGATAGGGCAATCAGAGACCCGATTAGGTCATCTAATATTATGATTAATATAAGAACTCAGCGTAATTCTATCACATTTGTTCAATTTACTTCGCTCCTATTTCAAATAGCGTATTGGGCTAGGCGGCACCTTAAAGCGCATGGAATGGCGAGTAAAATGCACTATTAAACTTCTATGATAGGGCAATCAGAGACCCGAATAGATCGTATTATATTATGGTTAATATAAGAATTCTGCGTAATTCTATCACGTTTGTTCAATTTACGTAGCTCCAATTTCAGAGCGTATTGGACTCGGCGGCATCTTCAAGCGCATGAAATGTCGAATAAAATGCACTATTAAACTTCTCGGATAGGGCAATCAGAGACCCGATTAGGTCATCTTATATTATGGTTAATATAAGAATTCAGCGAAATTTTATCACATTTGTGCAATTTACGTCGCCCCTATTTCAGATAGCGTATTGGGCTAGGTGGCATCTTAAAGCGCATGAAATGTCGAGTAAAATGCACTATTGTACTTCTATGATAGGGCAATCAGAGACCCGAATAGATCTTATTATATTATGGTTAATATAAGAATTCTGCGTAATTCTATCACGTCAGTTCAATTTATGTAGCTCCAATTTCAGATAGCGTATTGGACTAGGCGGCAACTTAAACCGCAGGAAATGTCGAGTAAAATGCACTACTAAACTTCTCGGACAGGGCAATCAGAGACCCGATTAGATCATTTTATATTATTGTTAATATAAGAATTCCACGTAATTTTATCACATTTGTTCAATTTATGTCGCCCCTATTTCAGATAGCGTATTGGGCTAGGCGGCACCTTAAAGCGCATGAAATGACGAGTAAAATGCACTATTAAACTTCTATGATAGAGCAATCAGAGACCCGATTAGATCATTCTATATTATGGTTAATATAAGAATTCAGCGAAATTCTATCACATTTGTTCAATTTACGTCGCTCCTATTTCAGATAGCGTATTGGGATAGGCGGCACCTTAAAGCGCATGGAATGGCGAGTAAAATGCACTATAAAACTTCTATGATAGGGCAATCAGAGACCCGATTAGATCATTCTATATTATGGTTAATATAAGAATTCTGCGTAATTCTATCACATTTGTTCAATTTATGTCGCTCCTATTTCAGATAGCGTATTGGGCTAGGCGGCACCTTAAAGCGCAAGAAATGACGAGTAAAATGCACTATTGAACTTCTATGGTAGGGCAATCAGAGACCCGATTAGATCATTCTATGTTATGGTTAATATAAGAATTCAGCGAAATCCTATCACGTTTGTTCAATTTACGTCGCTCCTATTTCAGATAGCGTATTGGGCTAAGCGGCACCTTAAAGCGCATGAAATGTCGAGTACAATGCACTATTAAACTTCTGGGATAGGGCAATCAGAGACCCTATAAGGTCATCTTATGTTTTAATTAATATAAGGATGCAGCGTAATTCTATCAAATTTGTTCAAATTACGTCGCTCCTATTTCAGATAGCGTATTGGGATAGGCGACATCTTAACGCGCATGGACTGACGAGTAAAATGCACTATTAAACTTCTATGACAGGGCAATCAGAGACCCTATTAGATCGTTTTATATTATGGTTAATATAAGAATTCTGCATAATTCTATCACATTTGTTCAGTTTACGTCGCCCCTATTTCAGATAGCGTATTGGGCTAGGCGGCACCTTAAAGCGCATGAAATGTCGAGTAAAATGCACTACTAAACTTCTCGGACAGGGCAACCAGAGACCCGATTAGGTCATCTTATATTATGGTTAATATAAGAATTCAGCGAAATTCTATCACGTTTGTTCAATTTACGTCGCTCCCATTTCAGATAGCGCATTGAGCTAAGCGGCACCATAAAGCGCATGGCATGACGAGTAAAATGCAGTACTAAACTTCTATCATAGGGCAATCAGAGACCCGAATAGATCGTATTATATTATGGTTAATATAAGAATTCAGCGTAATTTTATCACATTTGTTCAATTTACGCCGCCCCTATTCCACATAGCGTATTGGGCTAGGCGGCATCTTAAAGCGCATGAAATGCACTATTAAACTTCTATGTTAGGGCAATCAGAGACCCGATTAGATCATTTTATATTATGGTTAATATAAGTATTCAACGAAATTCTATCACGTTTGTTCAATTTACGTAGCTTCCAATTTTAGATAGCGTATTGGACTAGGCGGCATCTTCAAGCGCATGAAATGTCGAGTTAAATGCACTGCTAAACTTCTCGGATAGGGCAATCAGAGACCCGATTAGGTCATCTAATATTATGATTAATATAAGAACTCAGCGTAATTCTATCACATTTGTTCAATTTACTTCGCTCCTATTTCAAATAGCGTATTGGGCTAGGCGGCACCTTAAAGCGCATGGAATGGCGAGTAAAATGCACTATTAAACTTCTATGATAGGGCAATCAGAGACCCGAATAGATCGTATTATATTATGGTTAATATAAGAATTCTGCGTAATTCTATCACGTTTGTTCAATTTACGTAGCTCCAATTTCAGAGCGTATTGGACTCGGCGGCATCTTCAAGCGCATGAAATGTCGAATAAAATGCACTATTAAACTTCTCGGATAGGGCAATCAGAGACCCGATTAGGTCATCTTATATTATGGTTAATATAAGAATTCAGCGAAATTTTATCACATTTGTGCAATTTACGTCGCCCCTATTTCAGATAGCGTATTGGGCTAGGTGGCATCTTAAAGCGCATGAAATGTCGAGTAAAATGCACTATTGTACTTCTATGATAGGGCAATCAGAGACCCGAATAGATCTTATTATATTATGGTTAATATAAGAATTCTGCGTAATTCTATCACGTCAGTTCAATTTATGTAGCTCCAATTTCAGATAGCGTATTGGACTAGGCGGCAACTTAAACCGCAGGAAATGTCGAGTAAAATGCACTACTAAACTTCTCGGACAGGGCAATCAGAGACCCGATTAGATCATTTTATATTATTGTTAATATAAGAATTCCACGTAATTTTATCACATTTGTTCAATTTATGTCGCCCCTATTTCAGATAGCGTATTGGGCTAGGCGGCACCTTAAAGCGCATGAAATGACGAGTAAAATGCACTATTAAACTTCTATGATAGAGCAATCAGAGACCCGATTAGATCATTCTATATTATGGTTAATATAAGAATTCAGCGAAATTCTATCACATTTGTTCAATTTACGTCGCTCCTATTTCAGATAGCGTATTGGGATAGGCGGCACCTTAAAGCGCATGGAATGGCGAGTAAAATGCACTATAAAACTTCTATGATAGGGCAATCAGAGACCCGATTAGATCATTCTATATTATGATTAATATAAGAATTCAGCGAAATTCTATCACATTTGTTCAATTTACGTCGCTCCTATTTCAGATAGCGTATTGGGCTAAGCGGCACCTTAAAGCGCATGAAATGTCGAGTACAATGCACTATTAAACTTCTGGGATAGGGCAATCAGAGACCCTATAAGGTCATCTTATGTTTTGATTAATATAAGGATGGAGCGTAATTCTATCAAATTTGTTCAATTTACGTCGCTCCGATTTCAGATAGCGTATTGGGATAGGCGACATCTTAAAGCGCATGGACTGACGAGTAAAATGCACTATTAAACTTCTATGACAGGGCAATCAGAGACCCTATTAGATCGTTTTATATTATGGTTAATATAAGAATTCTGCATAATTCTATCACATTTGTTCAGTTTACGTCGCCCCTATTTCAGATAGCGTTTTGGGATAGGCGACATCTTAAAGCGCATGGACTGACGAGTAAAATGCACTATTAAACTTCTAGGGTAGGGCAAACAGAGACCTGATTAGATCATTTTATATTATGGTTAATATAAGAATTCAGCGTAATTTTATCACATTTGTTCAATTTACGTCGCTCCAATTTCTGATAGCGTATTGGGCTAGGCGGCACCTTAAAGCGCATGAAATGTCGAGTAACATGCACTATTAAACTTCTATGATAGGGCAATCAGAGAACCGGATAGATCGTATAATATTATGTTTAAGATAAGAATTCTACGTAATTCTGTCACATTTGTTCAATTTACGTCGCCCCTATTTAGAGACAGTGTATTGGGCTTGTTGGCATCTTAAAGCGCATGAAATGTCGAGTCAAATGCACTATTAAACTTCTAGGGTAGGGCAAACAGAGACCCGATTATATCATTTTATATTATGTTTAATATAAGAATTCTGCGTAACTCTATCACATTTATTCAATTTACGCTGCTCCAATTTCAGATACCGGATTGGACTAGACGGCGCCTTAAAGCGCATGAAATGGCGAGTAAAATGCACTATTAAACTTCTATGATAGGGCAATCAGAGACCCGATTAGATCATTTTGTGTTATTGTTAATATAAGAATCCAACGTAATTTTATCACATTTGATCAATTTATGACGCTCCTATTTCAGATAGCGTATTGTGCTAGGCGGCACCTTAAAGCGCGTGAAATGACGAGTAAAATGCACTATTAAACTTCTATGATAGGGCAATCAGAGACCCGAATAGATCGTATTATATTATGGTTAATATAGGAATTCTGCGTAATTCTATCACGTCTGTTCAATTTACGTAGCTCCAATTTCAGATAGCGTTTTGGGCTAGGTGACATCTTAAAGCGCATGAAATGTCGAGTAAAATGCACTATTAAACTTCTAGGGTGGGGCAAGCAGAGACCCGATTATACCATTTTATATTATGTTTAATATAAGAATTCTGCGTAACTCTATCACATTCATTCAATTTACGCAGCTCCTATTTCAGATATTGCATTGGGCTAAGCGGCATCTTAAAGCGTATGCAATTACGAGTAAAATGCACTACTAAACTTCTCGGATAGGGCAATCACGGAGCCGACAAGGTCATTTTAAATTATGGTTAATATAAGCATTCTGCGTAATTCTATCACATTTATTCAATTTACGTCGCCCCTATTTCAGATAGCGTACTGGGCTAGGCGGCACCTTTAAGCGCATGAAGTGACGAGTAAAATACGCTATTAAACTTCTCGGATAGGGCAATCAGAGATACGATTATGTCATTTTAAATTATGGTTAATATAAGAATTCTGCGTAATTCTATCACAGTTGTACAATTTACATCGCTCCCAATTCAGATAGCGCATTGGGCTAAGCGGCACCTTAAAGCGCATGGCGTGACGAGTAAAATGCAGTACTAAACTTCTTTGATAGGACAAGCAGAGACCCGATGAGATCATTTTATATTATGGTTTATATAAGAATTCTGCGTAACTCTATCACATTTATTCAATTTACGCTGCTCCAATTTCAGATAGCGGATTGGGCTAGACGGCGCCTTAAAGTGCATGAAATGACGAGTAAAATGCACTACTAAACTTCTATGATAGAGCAATCAGAGAACCGAGTAGATCGTAATATATTATGGTTAATATAAGAATTCTGCGTAATTCTATCACATTTGTTCAATTTATGTCGCTCCTATTTCAGATAGCGTATTGTGCTAGGCGGCATCTTAAAGCGCATGAAATGACGAGTAAAACGCACCATTAAACTTCTATGATAGGGCAATCAGAGACCCGATTAGATCATTTTATATTATTGTTAATATAAGAATTCTGCGTAATTCTATCACATTTGTTCAATTTTTGTCGCTCCTATTTCAGATAGCGTATTGCACGAGGCGGCACCTTAAAGCGCATGAAATGACGAGTAAAATGCACTACTAACCTTCTACGATAGGACAATCAGAGACGCGATTAGATAATTTTATATTATGGTTAATATAAGAATTCAGCGAAATTGTATCACATTTGTTCAATTTACGTCGCTCCTATTTCAGATAGCGTATTGGGTTAGGCGGCATCTAAAAGCACATGGAATGGCGAGTAAAATGCACTACTGACCTTCTATGATAGTGCAATCTGAGACCCGATTAGATCATTTTATATTATGGTTAATATAAGTATTCAACGAAATTCTATCACGTTTGTTCAATTTACGTAGCTTCCAATTTTAGATAGCGTATTGGACTAGGCGGCATCTTCAAGCGCATGAAATGTCGAGTTAAATGCACTGCTAAACTTCTCGGATAGGGCAATCAGAGACCCGATTAGGTCATCTAATATTATGATTAATATAAGAACTCAGCGTAATTCTATCACATTTGTTCAATTTACTTCGCTCCTATTTCAAATAGCGTATTGGGCTAGGCGGCACCTTAAAGCGCATGGAATGGCGAGTAAAATGCACTATTAAACTTCTATGATAGGGCAATCAGAGACCCGAATAGATCGTATTATATTATGGTTAATATAAGAATTCTGCGTAATTCTATCACGTTTGTTCAATTTACGTAGCTCCAATTTCAGAGCGTATTGGACTCGGCGGCATCTTCAAGCGCATGAAATGTCGAATAAAATGCACTATTAAACTTCTCGGATAGGGCAATCAGAGACCCGATTAGGTCATCTTATATTATGGTTAATATAAGAATTCAGCGAAATTCTATCACATTTGTTCAATTTTCGTCGCTCCTATTTCAGATAGCGTATTGGGCTAAGCGGCACCTTAAAGCGCATGGAATGGCGAGTGGAATGCACTATTAAACTTCTATGATAGGGCAATCAGAGACCCGAATAGATCGTATTATATTATGGTTAATATAAGAATTCTGCGTAATTCTATCACATTTGTTCAATTTATGTCGCTCCTATTTCAGATAGCGTATTGTGCTAGGCGGCACCTTAAAGCGCATGAAATGACGCGTAAAATGCACTATTAAACTTCTATGATAGAGCAATCAGAGACCCGATTAGATCATTCTATATTATGGTTAATATAAGAATTCAGCGAAATTCTATCACCTTTGTTCAATTTACGTCGCTCCTATTACAGATAGCGTATTGGGCTAGGCGGCACCTTCAAGCGCATGAAATGTCGAGTACAATGCACTATTAAACTTCTATGACAGGGCAATCAGAGACCCTATTAGATCGTAACATATTATGGTTAATATAAGAATTCTGCGGAATTCTATCACATTTGTTCAATTTATGTCGCTCCTATTTCAGATAGCGTATTGTGCTAGGCGGCATCTAAAAGCACATGGAATGGCGAGTAAAATGCACTACTGACCTTCTATGATAGTGCAATCTGAGACACGATTAGATCATTTTATATTATGGTTAATATAAGAATTCTGCGTACTTCTATCACATTTTTTCAATTTGTGTCGCTCCTATTTCAGATAGCGTATTGGACTGGGCGGCACCTTAAAGCGCATGAAATGACGAGTAAAATGCACTATCAAAATTCTATGATAGGGCAATCAGAGACCCGGATGGATCGTATTATATTATGTTTAATATAAGAATTCTGCGTGCTTCTATCACATTTGTTCAATTTGTGTCGCTCCTATTTCAGATAGCGTATTGGGCTGGGTGGCATCTTAAAGCGCATGAAATGTCGAGTAAAATGCACTATTAAACTTCTATGATAGGGCAATCAGAGACCCGGATAGATCGTATTATATTATGTTTAATATAAGAATTCTGCGTGCTTCTATCACATTTGTTCAATTTGTGTCGCTCCTATTTCAGATAGCGTATTGGACTAGGCGATACCTTAAAGCGCATGAAATGTCGAGTAAAATGCACTATTAAACCTCTATGATAGGGCAATCAGAGACCCGAATAGATCGTATTATATTATGGTTAATACAAGAATTCAGCGTAATTTTATCACATTTGTTCAATTTACGTCGCCCCTATTTCAGATAGCGTACTGGGCTAGCCGGCACCTTAAAGCGCATGAAATGTCGAGTACAATGCACTATTAAACTTCTATGACAGGGCAATCAGAGACCCTATTAGATCGTAACATATTATGGTTAATATAAGAATTCTGCGTAATTCTATCACATTTGTTCAATTTATGTCGCTCCTATTTCAGATAGCGTATTGTGCTAGGCGGCATCTTAAAGCGCATGAAATGACGAGTAAAATGCACTACTAACCTTCTACGATAGGACAATCAGAGACGCGATTAGATAATTTTATATTATGGTTAATATAAGAATTCAGCGAAATTGTATCACATTTGTTCAATTTACGTCGCTCCTATTTCAGATAGCGTATTGGGTTAGGCGGCATCTAAAAGCACATGGAATGGCGAGTAAAATGCACTACTGACCTTCTATGATAGTGCAATCTGAGACACGATTAGATCATTTTATATTATGGTTAATATAAGAATTCTGCGTACTTCTATCACATTTTTTCAATTTGTGTCGCTCCTATTTCAGATAGCGTATTGGACTGGGCGGCACCTTAAAGCGCATGAAATGACGAGTAAAATGCACTATAAAAATTCTATGATAGGGCAATCAGAGACCCGGATGGATCGTATTATATTATGGTTTATATAAGTATTCTGCGTAATCCTATCACATTTGTTCATTTTACGTCGCCCCTATTTCAGATAGCGTATTGGGCTAGGTGGCATCTTAAAGCGCATGAAATGTCGAGTAAAATGCACTACTAAACTCCTCTGACAGGGCAATCAGAGACCCGATTAGGTCATCTTATATTATGGTTAATATAAGAATTCAGCGTAATTCTATCACACTTGTTCAAATTATGTCGCTCCTATTTCAGATAGTATATTGGGCTATGCGGCATCTTAAAGCGCGTGGAATGACGAGTAAAATGCACTCCTAACCTTCAATGATAGGGCAATCAGAGACGCGGATGGAGCGTATTATATTATGATTAATGTAAGAATTCTGCGTAATTCTATCACATTTGTTCAATTTACGTCGCCCCTATTTCAGATAGCGTATTGGGCTGGGTGGCATCTTAAAGCGCATGAAATGTCGAGTAAAATGCACTATTAAACTTCTATGATAGGGCAATCAGAGACCCGAATACATCGTATTATATTATGGTTAATATAAGAATTCTGCGTGCTTCTATCACATTTGTTCAATTTGTGTCGCTCCTATTTCAGATAGCGTATTGGACTAGGCGATACCTTAAAGCGCATGAAATGTCGAGTAAAATGCACTATTAAACTTCTATGATAGGGCAATCAGAGACCCGAATAGATCGTATTATATTATGGTTAATACAAGAATTCAGCGTAATTTTATCACATTTGTTCAATTTACGTCGCCCCTATTTCAGATAGCGTACTGGGCTAGCCGGCACCTTAAAGCGCATGAAATGTCGAGTACAATGCACTATTAAACTTCTATGACAGGGCAATCAGAGACCCTATTAGATCGTAACATATTATGGTTAATATAAGAATTCTGCGTAATTCTATCACATTTGTTCAATTTATGTCGCTCCTATTTCAGATAGCGTATTGTGCTAGGCGGCATCTTAAAGCGCATGAAATGACGAGTAAAATGCACTACTAACCTTCTACGATAGGACAATCAGAGACGCGATTAGATAATTTTATATTATGGTTAATATAAGAATTCAGCGAAATTGTATCACATTTGTTCAATTTACGTCGCTCCTATTTCAGATAGCGTATTGGGTTAGGCGGCATCTAAAAGCACATGGAATGGCGAGTAAAATGCACTACTGACCTTCTATGATAGTGCAATCTGAGACCCGATTAGATCATTTTATATTATGGTTAATATAAGAATTCTGCGTACTTCTATCACATTTTTTCAATTTGTGTCGCTCCTATTTCAGATAGCGTATTGGACTGGGCGGCACCTTAAAGCGCATGAAATGACGAGTAAAATGCACTATCAAAATTCTATGATAGGGCAATCAGAGACCCGGATGGATCGTATTATATTATGGTTTATATAAGTATTCTGCGTAATCCTATCACATTTGTTCATTTTACGTCGCCCCTATTTCAGATAGCGTATTGGGCTAGGTGGCATCTTAAAGCGCATGAAATGTCGAGTAAAATGCACTACTAAACTCCTCTGACAGGGCAATCAGAGACCCGATTAGGTCATCTTATATTATGGTTAATATAAGAATTCAGCGTAATTCTATCACACTTGTTCAAATTATGTCGCTCCTATTTCAGATAGTATATTGGGCTATGCGGCATCTTAAAGCGCGTGGAATGACGAGTAAAATGCACTCCTAACCTTCAATGATAGGGCAATCAGAGACGCGGATGGAGCGTATTATATTATGATTAATGTAAGAATTCTGCGTAATTCTATCACATTTGTTCAATTTACGTCGCCCCTATTTCAGATAGCGTATTGGGCTGGGTGGCATCTTAAAGCGCATGAAATGTCGAGTAAAATGCACTATTAAACTTCTATGATAGGGCAATCAGAGACCCGGATAGATCGTATTATATTATGTTTAATATAAGAATTCTGCGTGCTTCTATCACATTTGTTCAATTTGTGTCGCTCCTATTTCAGATAGCGTATTGGACTAGGCGATACCTTAAAGCGCATGAAATGTCGAGTAAAATGCACTATTAAACCTCTATGATAGGGCAATCAGAGACCCGAATAGATCGTATTATATTATGGTTAATACAAGAATTCAGCGTAATTTTATCACATTTGTTCAATTTACGTCGCCCCTATTTCAGAGAGCGTACTGGGCTAGCCGGCACCTTAAAGCGCATGAAATGGCGAGTGGAATGCACTATTAAACTTCTATGATAGGGCAATCAGAGACCCGCATACATCGTATTATATTATGGTTAATATAAGAATTCAGCAAAATTCTATCACATTTGTTCAATTTAGGTCGCTCCTATTACAGATAGCGTATTGGGCTAGGCGGCACCTTAAAGCGCATGAAATGACGACTAAAATGCACTATTAAACTTCTATGATAGGGCAATGAGAAACCAGAATAGATCGTATTATATTATGGTTAATATAAGAATTCTGCGTAATTCTATCACATTTGTTCAATTTATGTCGCTCCTATTTCAGATAGCGTATTGGGCTAGGCGGCTCCTTAAAGCGCATGAAATGACAAGTGAAATGCACTATTAAACTTCTATGAAAGGGCAATCAGAGACCCGAATACATCGTATTATATTATGGTTAATATAAGAATTCTTGCGTAATTCTATCACATTTGTTCAATTTACGTCGTTCCTATTTCAGATAGCGTACTGGGCGATCGGGCATCTTAAAGCGCATGAAATGACGAGTAAAATGCACTTTTAAACTTCTATGATAGGGCAATCAGAGACCCGAATACATCGTATTATATTATGGTTAATATATGAATTCTGCGTAATTCTATCACGTATGTTCAATTTACGTAGCTCCAATTTCAGATAGCGTTTTGGACTAGGTGGCATCTTAAAGCGCATGAAATGTCGAGTCAAATGCACTATTAAACTTCTAGGGTAGGGCAAACAGAGACTCGATTAGATCATTTTATATTATGGTTAATATAAGAATTCAGCGTAATTTTATCACATTTGTTCAATTTACGTCGCTCCTATTTCTGATAGCGTATTGGGCTAGGCGGCACCTTAAAGGGCATGAAATGTCGAGTCAAATGCACTGTTAAACTTCTAGGGTAGGGCAAACAGAGACCCGATTAGATCATTTTATATTATGGTTAATATAAGAATTCTGCGTAATTTTATCACATTTGTTCAATTTACGTCGCTCCTATTTCAGATAGCGTATTGGGCTAGGCGGCGCCTTAAAGGGCATGAAATGACGAGTAAAATGCGCTACTAAACTTCTATGATAGCGCAATCAGAGTCCCGATTAGATCATTTTAAATTATGGTTAATATAAGAATTCTTGCGTAATTCTATCACATTTGTTCAATTTACGTCGCTCCTATTTCAGATAGCGTATTGGTCGATTCGGCATCTTAAAGCGCATGAAATGACGAGTAAAATGAACTGCTAAACTTCTCGGATAGGGCAATCAGAGATACGATTAGGTCATTTTAAATTATGGTTAATATAAGGATTCTGCGTAATTCTATCACACTTGTTCAATTTACGTCGCTCCCATTTCAGATAGCGCATTGGGCTAAGCGGCACCTTAAAGCGCATGACGTGACGAGTAAAATGCAGTACTAAACTTCTTTGATAGGGCAATCAGAGACCCGATGAGATCATTTTATATTATGGTTTATATAAGAATTCTGCGTAACTCTATCACATTTATTCAATTTACGCCGCTCCAATTTCAGATAGCGGATTGGGCTAGACGGCGCCTTAAAGCGCATGAAATGACGAGTTAAATGCACTGCTGAACTTCTGTGACAGGGCAATCAGAGACCCGATTAGATCATCTTAAATTATGGTTAACATAAGAATTCTGCGTAATTCTATCACGTCTGTTCAATTTACGTCGCCCCTATTTCAGGTAGCGTGTTGGGCTAGGCGGCATCTTAAAGCGCGTAGAATGGCGAGTAAAATTCACTACTAATCTTCGTTGATAGGGCAATCAAAGACCCGATTAGACCATTCTATATTATGGTTAATATAAGAATTCTGCGTAATTCTATCACGTTTGCTCAATTTATGTCGCTCCTATTTCAGATAGCGTATTGCGCTAGGCGGCACCTTAAAGCGCATGAAATGTCGAGTATAATGCACTATTAAGCTTCTATGATAGGGCAATCAGTGACCCGAATAGATCGTATTATATTACTGTCAAATTTAAGAATTCGGCGAAATTCTATCACATTTGTTCAATTTAAGTCGCCCATATTTCAGATAGTGTAATGGGCTAGGCGGCAACTTAAAGCGCATGAAATGGCGAGCAAAATGCACTATAAAACTTCTATGATACGGCAATCAGAGACCTGAATAGATCGTATTATATTGTGCTTAATATAAGAATTCTGCGTAATTCTATCATGTTTGTTCAATTTACATACCTCCAATTTCAGATAGCGTATTGGACTAGGCGGCATCTTAAAGCGCATGAAATGTCGAGTAAGATGCACTACCAAACTTCTCGGATAGGGCAATCAGAGACCCGATTAGGTCATCTTATATTATGGTTAATTTAAGAATTCATCGAAATTCTATCACATTTGTTCAATTTACGTCGCTCCTATTTCAGATAGCGTATTGGGCTAGGCGGCACCTTAAAGCGCGTGAAATGACGAGTAAAATGCACTATTAATCTTCTATGATAGGGCAATCAGAGAACCGAATAGATCGTATTATATTATGGTTAATATAAGAATTCTGCGTAATTCTATCACATTTGTCCAATTTACGTCGCTCCTATTTCAGATAGCGTAATGGGCTAGGCGGCATCTTAAAGCGCGTGGAATGACGAGTAAAATGCACTACTAACCTTCCACGATAGGGCAATCAGAGACCCAAATAGATCATATTATATTATGGTTAATATAAGAATTCAGCGAAATTCTATCACATTTTTTCAATATACGTCGCTCCTATTTCAGATAGCGTATTGGGTTAGGCGGCATCTTAAAGCGCGTGGAATGGCGAGTAAAATGCACTACGAACCTTCTATGATAGGGCAAGCAGAGACCCGATTAGATCATTTTATATCATGGTTAATTTAAGAATTCAGCGAAATTCTATCACATTTGTTCAATTTACGTCGCTTCTGTTTCAGATAGCGTATTGGGCCAAGCGGCACCTTAAAGCGCATGAAATGACGAGTAACATGCACTATTAAACTTCTATGATAGTGCGATCAGAGACCCGAATTGATCGTATTATATTATGGTTAATATAAGAATTCTGCGTAATTCTATCACATTTGTACAATTTACGTCGCTCCTATTTCAGATCGCGTATTGGGCTATGCGGCACCTTAAAGCGCATGAAATGGCGACTAAAATGCACTATTAAACTTCTATGACAGGTCAATCAGAGACCCGATTAGATCATTTTATATTATGGTTAATATAAGAATTCAGCGAGATTCTATCACATTTGTTCAATTTACGTCGCTCCTATTTCTGATAGCGTATCGAGATAAGCGGCGCCTTAAAGCGCATGAAATGCCGAGCAAAATGCACTATTAAACTTCTATGATAAGGCAGTCAGAGACCCGAATAGATCATTTCATATTATGGTTAATATAAGAATTCTGCGAAACTTTATCACACTTGTTCAATTTACGTAGCTCCAATTTCAGATAGCGTATTGGGCTAAGCGGCACCTTAAAGCGCATGAAATTACGAGTAAAATGCACCATTAAGCTTCGATGACAGGGTAATCAGAGACCCGATTAGATCATTTTATATTATGGTTAATTTAAGAATTCAGCGAAACTTTATCACACTTGTTCAATTTACGTAGCTCCAATTTCAGATAGCGTATTGGGCTAGGCGGCAGCTTAAAGCGCATAAAATGACGAGTAAAATGCACTGTTAAGCTTCGATGATAGGGTAATCAGAGACCCGATTAGATCATTTTATATTATGGTAAATTTAATAATTCAGCGAATCTTTATCACACTTGTTCAATTTACGTCGCTCCTATTTCAGATCGCGTATTGGGCTATGCGGCACCTTAAAGCGCATGAAATGGCGACTAAAATGCACTATTAAACTTCTATGACAGGTCAATCAGAGACCCGATTAGATCATTTTATATTATGGTTAATATAAGAATTCAGCGAAATTCTATCACATTTGTTCAATTCACGTAGCTCCTATTTCGGAAAGCGTATTGGGATAGGCGGCACCTTGAGGAGCATGAAATCACGAATAAAATGCACTACTAAACTTCTAGGATAGGGCAATCAGAGACCCGATTAGATCATCTTATATTATAGCTAATTTAAGAATTCGTCGTAATTTTATCACATTTGTTCAATTCACGTAGCAGCCATTTCGGATAGCGTATTGGGATAGGCGGCACCTTAAAGCGCATGAAATCACGAGTAAAGTGCACTACTAAACTTCTAGGATAGGGCAATCAGAGACCCGATTAGATCATCTTATATTATGATTAATATAAGAATTCAGTGTAATTCTATCACATTTGTTCAATTTACGACGCTCCTATTTCAGATAGCGTATTGGGCTAAACGGCACCTTAAATGGAATGAAATGACGAGTTAAATGCACTATTAAACTTCTATGATAGGGCAATCAGGGACCCGATTAGATCATTTTATATTATTGTTATTATGAGAATTCGGCGTAATTTTATCACATTTGTTCAATTTTCGTCGCCCATATTTCAGAGAGCGTATTGGGGTAGGTGGCATCTTAAAGCGAATGAAATGTCGAGTAAAATGCGCTATTAAACTTCTAGGGTAGGGCAAACAGAATCCCGATTAGATCATTTTATATTATGTTCAATATAAGAATTCTGCGTAATTCTATCACATTTGTTCAATTTACGTAGCTCCAATTTCAGATAGCGGACTGGGCTAGACGGCACCGTAAAGCGCATGAAATGGTGAGCAAAATGCACTGTTAAAGTTCTATGATAGGTCAATCAGAGACCAGATTAGATCATTTTATATTATTGTTAATATAGGAATTCAGCGTAATTTTATCACATTTGTTCAATTTACGTCGCCCCCATTTCAGATAGCGTATTGGGCTACGCGGCATCGTAAAGCGCATGAAATGTCGAGTAAAATGCACTACTAAACTTGTAGGGTAGGGCAAACAGAGACCCGATTTGATCGTTTCATATTATGGTTAATTTAAGAATTCAGCGAAACTCTATCACACTTGTTCAATTTACGTAGCTCCAACTGCAGATAGCGTATTGGGCTAGGCGGCACCATAAAGCTCATGAAATGACGAGTACAATGCACTACTAAACTTCTATGATAGGGCAATCAGAGACCCGATTAGATCACTTTAAATCATGGTTAATATAAGAATTCAGCTTAATTCTATCACATTTGTTCAATTTACGTCGCTCCGGTTTCAGATAGCGTATTGGGCTAAGCGGCACCATAAAGCGCTTGAAATGACGAGTAAACTGCACTGTTAAACTTCTGTGATAGGGCAATCGGAGACGCGAATATATCATATTATACTAGTGTTAATATAAGAATTCTGCGTAATTCTATCACATTTGTTTAATTTACGACGCTCTCATTTCAGATAGTATATTGGACGAGGCGGCATCTTAAAGCGCATGAAATGTCGAGTAAAATGCACTATTAAACTTCTTTGACAGGGCAATCAAAGACCCAAATAGATCATTTTATATTATTGTTAATATAAGAATTCAACGTAGTTTTATCACATTTGTTCAATTTACGTCGCTCCTATATTAGATAGCGTATTGGGCCAAGTGGCATCTTAAAGCGCATGAAATGTTGAGTAAAATGCACTACTAAACTTCTAGGATAGGGCAATCCGAGACCCGATTTGATCATCTTACATTATGATTAATATAAGAATTCAGTGTAATTCTATCACATTTGTTCAATTTACGACACTCCTATTTCAGATAGTTTATTGGGCTAGGTGGCATCTTAAAGCGCGTGGAATGGCGAGTGAAATGCACTACTAACCTTCTATGATAGGGCAATCAGAGACCCGAATAGATCATTTTATATTAAGGTTATTATAAGAATTCAGCGAAATTATATCACATTTGTTCAATTTACGTCGCTCCTATTCCAGATAGCGTATTGGGCTAGGCCGCACCTTAAAGCGCATGAAATGGCGAGTCAAATGCACTATTAAACTTCTATGATAGGGCAATCAGAGACCCGATTAGATCATTCTATATTCTTGTTAATATAAGAATTCAGCGTAATTGAACCACATTTACTCAATTTACGTCAGTCCTATTTCAGAAAGCGTATTGGGCTGAGCTGAATCTTAAAGGGCATGAAATGTCGAGAAAATGCACTATAAAGCTTCGATGATAGGGTAATCAGAGACCCGATTAGATCATTTTATATTATGGTGAATTTAAGAATTCAGCGAATCTTGATCACACTTGTTCAATTTACGTAGCTCCAACTACAGATAGCGTATTGGGCTAGGCCGCACCTTAAAGCGCATGAAATGGCGAGTAAAATGCACTATTAAACTTCTATGATAGGGCAATCAGAGACCCGATTAGATCATTCTATATTATGGTTAACATAAGAATTCTGCGTAATTCTATCACATTTGTTCAATTCACGTAGCTCCTATTTCGGATAGCGTATTGGGATAGGCGGATCCTTGAAGAGCATGAAATCACGAGTAAAATGCACTACTAAACTTCTAGGATAGGGCAATCAGAGAACCGATTAGATCATCTTATATTATGATTAATATAAGAATTCACCGTAATTTTATCACATTTGTTCAATTTATGTCGCTCCTATTTCAGATAGCGTATTGGGCCAAGCGGCACCATAAAGCGCATGAATTGACGAGTAACATGCACTATTAAACTTCTATGATAGGGCAATCAGAGACCCGAATAGATCGTATTATATTATGGTTTATATAAGAATTCTGCGTAATTCTATCACATTTGTTCAATTTACGTCGCTCCCATTTCAGATAGCGCATTGGGCTAAGCGGCACCTTAAAGCGCATGGCGTGACGAGTAAAATGCAGTACTAAACTTCTTTGATAGGGCAATCAGAGACCCGATGAGATCATTTTATATTATGGTTTATATAAGAATTCTGCGTAACTCTATCACATTTATTCAATTTACGCAGCTCCAATTTCAGATAGCGGATTGGGCTAGACGGCACCTTAAAGGGCATGAAATGTCGAGTAAAATGCACTACTAAACTTGTAGGGTAGGGCAAACAGAGACCCGATTTGATCGTTTCATATTATGGTTAATTTAAGAATTCAGCGAAACTCTATCACACTTGTTCAATTTACGTAGCTCCAACTGCAGATAGCGTATTGGGCTAGGCGGCACCATAAAGCTCATGAAATGACGAGTACAATGCACTACTAAACTTCTATGATAGGGCAATCAGAGACCCGATTAGATCACTTTAAATCATGGTTAATATAAGAATTCAGCTTAATTCTATCACATTTGTTCAATTTACGTCGCTCCGGTTTCAGATAGCGTATTGGGCTAAGCGGCACCATAAAGCGCTTGAAATGACGAGTAAACTGCACTGTTAAACTTCTGTGATAGGGCAATCGGAGACGCGAATATATCATATTATACTAGTGTTAATATAAGAATTCTGCGTAATTCTATCACATTTGTTTAATTTACGACGCTCTCATTTCAGATAGTATATTGGACGAGGCGGCATCTTAAAGCGCATGAAATGTCGAGTAAAATGCACTATTAAACTTCTTTGACAGGGCAATCAAAGACCCAAATAGATCATTTTATATTATTGTTAATATAAGAATTCAACGTAGTTTTATCACATTTGTTCAATTTACGTCGCTCCTATATTAGATAGCGTATTGGGCCAAGTGGCATCTTAAAGCGCATGAAATGTTGAGTAAAATGCACTACTAAACTTCTAGGATAGGGCAATCCGAGACCCGATTTGATCATCTTACATTATGATTAATATAAGAATTCAGTGTAATTCTATCACATTTGTTCAATTTACGACACTCCTATTTCAGATAGTTTATTGGGCTAGGTGGCATCTTAAAGCGCGTGGAATGGCGAGTAAAATGCACTACTAACCTTCTATGATAGGGCAATCAGAGACCCGAATAGATCATTTTATATTAAGGTTATTATAAGAATTCAGCGAAATTATATCACATTTGTTCAATTTACGTCGCTCCTATTCCAGATAGCGTATTGGGCTAGGCCGCACCTTAAAGCGCATGAAATGGCGAGTCAAATGCACTATTAAACTTCTATGATAGGGCAATCAGAGACCCGATTAGATCATTCTATATTCTTGTTAATATAAGAATTCAGCGTAATTGAACCACATTTACTCAATTTACGTCAGTCCTATTTCAGAAAGCGTATTGGGCTGAGCTGAATCTTAAAGGGCATGAAATGTCGAGAAAATGCACTATTAAGCTTCGATGATAGGGTAATCAGAGACCCGATTAGATCATTTTATATTATGGTGAATTTAAGAATTCAGCGAATCTTGATCACACTTGTTCAATTTACGTAGCTCCAACTACAGATAGCGTATTGGGCTAGGCCGCACCTTAAAGCGCATGAAATGGCGAGTAAAATGCACTATTAAACTTCTATGATAGGGCAATCAGAGACCCGATTAGATCATTCTATATTATGGTTAACATAAGAATTCTGCGTAATTCTATCACATTTGTTCAATTCACGTAGCTCCTATTTCGGATAGCGTATTGGGATAGGCGGATCCTTGAAGAGCATGAAATCACGAGTAAAATGCACTACTAAACTTCTAGGATAGGGCAATCAGAGAACCGATTAGATCATCTTATATTATGGTTAATATAAGAATTCTGCGTAATTCTATCACGTCTGTTCAATTTACGTCGCTCCTATTTCAGATAGCGTATTGGGCTAGGCGGCTTCTTAAAGCGCATGAAATGTCGAGTAAAATGCACTATTAAACATCTATGATAGGGCAATCAGAGACCCGATGAGATCATTTTGTATTATGGTTAATATAAGGATTCTGCGTAACTCTATCACATTTATTCAATTAACGCAGCTCCAATTTCAGATTGCGGTTTGGGCTCGACGGCACCTAAAAGTGCATGAAATGTCGAGTAAAATGCACTACTGAACTTCTGTGATAGGGCAATCAGAGACCCGATTAGATCATCTTAAATTATGGTTAATATAAGAATTCTTGCGTAATTCTATCACATTTGTACAATTTACGTCGCTCCTACTTCAGATAGCGTATTGGGCGAGGCGGCATCTTAAAGCGCATGAAATGTCGTGTAAAATGCACTATTAAACTTCTATGATAGGGGAATCAGAGATCCGATGAGATCATTTTGTATTATGGTTAATATAAGAATTCTGCGTAATTCTATCACATTTGTTCAATTTACGTTGCTCCTATTTCAGATAGCGTATAGGGCTAAGCGGAACCTTAAAGCGCATGGAATGACGAGTAAAATGCAGTACTAAACTTCTTTGATAGGGCAATCAGAGACCCGATGTGATCATTTTATATTATGGTTTATATAAGAATTATGCGTAACTCTATCACCTTTATTCAATTTACGCAGCTCCAATTTCAGATAGCGGATTGGGCTAGACGGCACCTTAAAAGGCATGAAATGTCAAGTAAAATGCACTACTAAACTTCTGTGGTAGGGCAATCAGAGACCCGATTAGATCATCTTAAATTATGGTTAATATAAGAATTCTGCGTAATTCTATCACGTCTGTTCAATTTACGTCGCTCCTATTTCAGATAGCGTATTGGGCGAGGCGGCATCTTAAAGCGCATGAAATGTCGTGTAAAATGCACTATTAAACTTCTATGATAGGGGAATCGGAGACCCGATGAGATCATTTTGTATTATGGTTAATATAAGAATTCTGCGTAATTCTATCACACTTGTTCAATTTACGTTGCTCCTATTTCAGATAGCGTATAGGGCTAAGCGGCACCTTAAAGCGCATGGAATGACGAGTAAAATGCAGTACGAAACTTCTTTGATAGGGCAATCAGGGACCCGATGTGATCATTTTATATTATGGTTTATATAAGAATTATGCGTAACTCTATCACATTTATTCAATTTACGCAGCTCCAATTTCAGATAGCGGATTGGGCTAGACGGCACCTTAAAGCGCATGAAATGGCGAGTAAAATGCACTGTTACACTTCTAGGGTAGGGCAAACGGAGACCCGATTAGATCATTTTATAGTATGGTTAATATAAGAATATTATCTGTGAGAATCTGGGTAATTCTATCACATTTGTTCAATTTACGACGCTCCTATTTCAGATAGTTTATTGGGCTAGGTGGCATCTTAAAGCGCGTGGAATGGCGAGAAAAATGCACTACTAACCTTCTATGATAGGGCAATCAGAGACCCCAATAGGTCATTTTATATTAAGGTTATTATAAGAATTCAGCGAAATTCTATCACATTTGTTCAATTTATGTCGCTCCTATTTCAGATAGCGTATTGGGCTTGGCTGCACCTTAAAGCGCATGAAATGTCGAGTAAAATGCACCACTAAACTTCTAGGATGCGGCAATCAGAGACCCAATTAGATCAACTTATATTATGGTTGATTTAAGAATTCGTCGTAACTCTATCACATTTGTTCAATTTACGTAGCTCCAATTTCAGATTGCGTATTGGTCTAGGCGGCACCTTAAAGCGCATGCAATGACGAGTAAAATGCACTACTGAACTTCTTGGATAGGCTAATCCGTGACCCGATTAGGTCATTTGGTATTATGGTTATTATAAGAATGCAGCGTAATTCTATCACAATTGTTCAATTTACGTCTCTCGTATTTCAGATAGCGCATTGGTCTAAGCGGCATCTTAAAGAGCATGAAATGTCGAGCAGAATGCAACACTAAGGTTCTATGATAGGGCAATCAGAGACCCGATTAGATCATTTTATATTATGGTTAATATAAGAATTCAGCGAAATTCTATCACATTTTTTCAATTTACGTCGCTCCTATTTCAGATAGCGTATTGGGTTAGGCGGCACCTTAAAGCGCATGTAATGACGAGTAAAATGCACTATAAAACTTCTCGGACAGGGCAATCAGAGACCCGATTAGATCATTTTATATTATTGTTTATATAAGAATTCAACGTAATTTTACCACATTTGTTCAATTTATGTCGCCCCTATTTCAGATAGCGTATTGGGCTAGGCGGCACCTTCAAGCGCATGAAATGGTGAGTAAAATGCACTATTTAACTACTATGATAGGGCGATCAGAGACCCGATTAGGTCATCTGATATTATGATTAATATAAGAATTCATCGTAATTCTATCACATTTGTACAATTTACGTCGCTCCTATTTCAAATAGCGTATTGGGCTAAGCGGCACCTTAAAGCGCATGAAATGACGAGTAAAATGCACTATTAAACTATGATAGGGCAATCACAGACCCGATTAGATCATCTTATATTATGGTTAATATAAGAATTATGCGTAATTCTATCACATTTGTTCAAGTGACGTCGTTCCTATTTCAGATAGTATATTGGGCTAGGCGGCATCTTAAAGCGCATGAAATGTCGAGTAAAATGCACTACTAAAATTCCTGGATAGGGCAATCAGAGACCCGATTAGACCATTTTATATTATGGTTAATACAAGAATTCTGCGTAATTCTATCACATTTGTTTAATTTACGTAGCTCTAATTTCAGATCGCGTATTGGGATAGGCTGCACCTTAAAGCACATGAAATGACGTGTAAAATGCAATGCTAAACCTCTAGGATAGGGCAATCGGAGACCCGATTGGATCATTTTATATCATTCTTAATATAAGAATTTAGCGTCATTTTATCGGATTTTTCAATTTACGTCGCCCCTATTTCAGATAGCGTATTTGTCTAAGCGGTATGTTAATGGGCATGAAATGTCGAGTAAAATGCACTACTAAACTTCTAGTATAGGGCAATCGGAGACCCGATTAGATCATTTTATATTATTCTTAATATAAGAATTTAGCGTCATTTTATCACATTTGATCAATTTACGTCGCTCCTATTTCATATGGCGTACTGGGCTAAGCGGCACCTCAAAGCGCATGAAATGACGAGTGAAACGCTCTATTAAACTTCTATGATAGGGAAATCAGCGACCCGATTAGATCATCTTATATTATGATTAATATAAGGATGCAGCGTAATTCTATCACATTTGTTCAATTTACGTCGCTCCTATTTCAGATAGCGTATTGGGCTAGGCGGCATCTTAAAGCGCGTGGAATGTCGAGTAAAATGCACTACTGACCTTCTATGATTGGGCAATCAGACACCCGATTAGATCATTTTAAATTATGGTTAATATTAGACTTCTGCGTAATTCTATCACATTTGTTCAATTTACGTCGCTCCTATTACAGATAGCGGATTGGGCTAGACGGCACCTTCAAGCACATGAAATGACGAGTAAAATGCACTATTAAACTTCTATGATAGGTCAATCAGAGACCCGATTAGATCATTTTAAGTTATGGTTATTATAAGAATTCTGCGTAATTCTATCACATTTGTTCAATTTACGTCGCTCCTTATTCAGAAAGCGTGTTGGGTTAAGCGGCACCTTAAAGCGCATGAAATGACGAGTAAAATGTACTATTAAACTTCTATGATAGGGCAAGCAGAGACCCGATAAGATCATTTTATATTATTTTTAATATAAGAATGCAGCGTAATTTTATCTCATTTGATCAATTTACGTCGCCCCTATTTCAGATGGCGTATTAGGCTAGGTGGCATCTTAAAGCGCATGATATGTCGAGTGAAATGCACTATTAAACTTCTAGGGTAGGGCAAACAGAGACCCGATTAGGTCATCTTATATTATCCTTAATATAAGGATGCACCGTAATTCTATCACATTTGTTCAATTTACGTCGCTAATATTTCATATAGCGTATTGGGCTAAGCGGTACCATAAAGCGCATGAAATGACGAGTGAAGGGCACCATTAAACTTCTAGGTTAGGGCAAACAGAGACCCGATTAGATCATTTTATATTATGGTTAATATAAGAATTCTGCGTAATTCTATCACATTTGTTCAATTTACGTCCCTCCTATTTCAGACAGCGTATCGGGCGAGGCGGCATCTTAAAGCGCATGAAATGTCGAGTAAAATGCACTACTAAACTTCTCGGATAGGGCAATCAGAGACCCGATTAGGTCATCTTATATTATGATTAGTATAAGAATTCAGCGTAATTCTATCACATTTGTTCAAATTACGTCGTTCCTATTTCAGATGATATATTGGGCTTGGCGGCAACTTAAAGCGCGTGGAATGACGAGTAAAATATATTCCTAACCTTCTATGATAGATCAATCAGAGACCCGATTAGATCATTTTATATTATTGTTAATATAAGAATTCAGCGAAATTCTATCATATTTGTTCAATGTACGTCGCTCCTATTTCAGATAGTGTATTGGGCTAAGCGGCACCTTAAAGCGCATGAAATGACGAGTAAAATGCACTACTAAGCTTCTTTTATTGGGCAAACAGACACCCGATTAGATCATTTTAAATTATGGTTAATATTAGACTTCTGCGTAATTCTATCACATTTGTTCAATTTACGTCGCTCCTATTTCAGATAGCGGATTGGGCTAGACGGCACCTTCAAGCGCATGAAATGACGAGTAAAATGCACTATTAAACTTCTATGATAGGTCAATCAGAGACCCGATTAGATCATTTTAAGTTATGGTTATTATAAGAATTCTGCGTAATTCTATCACATTTGTTCAATTTACGTCGCTCCTTATTCAGAAAGCGTGTTGGGTTAAGCGGCACCTTAAAGCGCATGAAATGTCGAGTAAAATGCACTACTAAACTTCTCGGATAGGGCAATCAGAGACCCGATTAGGTCATCTTATATTATGATTAGTATAAGAATTCAGCGTAATTCTATCACATTTGTTCAAATTACGTCGTTCCTATTTCAGATGATATATTGGGCTTGGCGGCAACTTAAAGCGCGTGGAATGACGAGTAAAATATATTCCTAACCTTCTATGATAGATCAATCAGAGACCCGATTAGATCATTTTATATTATTGTTAATATAAGAATTCAGCGAAATTCTATCATATTTGTTCAATGTACGTCGCTCCTATTTCAGATAGTGTATTGGGCTAAGCGGCACCTTAAAGCGCATGAAATGACGAGTAAAATGCACTACTAAGCTTCTTTTATTGGGCAAACAGAGACCCGAGTAGATCATTTTAAATCATGGTTAATATAAGAATTCTGCGTAATTTTATCACATTTGTTCAATTTATGTCCCTCCTTTTTCAGGAAGCGCATTGGGTTAAGCGGCACCTTAAAGCGCATTAAATGACGAGTAAAATGCACTATTAAACTTCTATGATAGGGCAATCGGAGTCCCGATCAGATCATTTTATATTAATGTTAATATAGGAATGCAGCGTAATTTTATTACATTTGTTCAATTTACGTCGCCCCTTTATCAGATAGCGTATTGGGCTAAGCGGCATCTCAAAGCGCATGAAGTGCCGAGTAAAATGCACTATTAAACTTCTAGGGTAGGTCGAATAAAGACCCGATTAGATCATTTTATATTATGTATAATATAAGAATTCTGCGTACTTGTATCACATTTGTTCAATTTACGTAGCTCCTATTTCAGATAGCGTACTGGGCTGGGTGGCATCTTAAGCGCATGAAATGTCGAGTAAAATGCACTACTAAACTTCTCCGATATGGCAATCAGACACCCGATTAGGTTATCTTATATTATGATTAATATAAGAATTCCGCAGAATTCTATCACATTTGTTCACTTACGTCGCTCCTATTTAAGATAGCGTTTTGGGCTAGGTGGCAGCGTAAAGCGCATGAAATGCCGAGTAAAATGCACTACAAAACTTCTATGATAGGGCAATCAGTGAACCGGATAGATCGTATTATATTATGTTTAATATACGAATTCTGCGTAATTCTGTCACATTTTTTCAATTTACGTCGCTCCTATTTCAGATAGCGGATTGGGCTAGACGGCACCTTCAAGCGCATGAAATGACGAGTAAAATGCACTATTAAACATCTATGATAGGGCAATCAGAGACCCGATTAGATCATTTTAAATTATGGTTAATATAAGAATTCTGCGTAATTCTATCACATTTGTTGAATTTAGGTAGCTCCAATATCAGATAGCGGATTGGGCTGGGCGGCAACCTTAAAGCGCATGAAATGACGAGTAAAATGCTCTACTAACCTTCTATGATATGGCGATCAGAGACCCGATTAGATCATTTATATTATGGTTAATATAAGAATTCGTCGTAACTCTATCACATATTGTCCAATTTACGTAGCTCCAATTTCAGATAGTGTATTGAGATAGGCGACACCTTAAAGCGCATGAAATGACGAGTAAAATGCAGTATTATACTTGTATGATAGGGCAATCTGAGACCCGAATAGATCATATTATATTATGGTTAATATAAGAATTCTGCGTAATTCTATCACATTGTTCAATTTACGTCGCTCCTACTCCAGATAGCGTATTGGGCTAAGCGGCACCGTAAAGCGCATGAAATGACGAGTAAAATGCACTATTAAACTTCTATGATAGGGCAATCAGAGAACCGGATAGATCGTATTATATTATGTTTAATATAAGAATTCTGCGTACTTCTGTCACATTTGTTCAATTTACGTCGCCCCTATTTAGAGATAGCGTATTGGGCTTGTTGGCATCTTAAAGCGCATGAAATGTCGAGTAAAATGCACTATTAAACTTCTATGATGGGGCAATCGCAGACCCGATTAGATAGTATCATATTATGGTTAATATATGAATTCAGCGAAATTCTATCGCGTCTGTTCAATTTACGTAGCTCCTATTTCAGATAGCGTATTGGGCTAGGCGGCATCATAAAGAGCGTAGAATGACGAGTAAAATGCACTACTAACCTTCTATGATTGGGCAATCAAAGACCCGATTAGATCATTCTATATTATGGTTAATATTAGACTTCTGCGTAATTCTATCACATTTGTTCAATTTACGTCGCTCCTATTTCAGATAGCGGATTGGGCTAGACGGCACCTTCAAGCGCATGAAATGACGAGTAAAATGCACTATTAAACTTCTATGATAGGTCAATCAGAGACCCGATTAGATCATTTTAAGTTATGGTTTATTATAAGAATTCTGCGTAATTCTATCACATTTGTCAATTTACGTCGCTCCTTATTCAGAAAGCGTGTTGGGTTAAGCGGCCACCTTAAAGCGCATGAAATGACGAGTAAAATGTACTATTAAACTTCTATGATAGGGCAAGCAGAGACCCGAATAAGATCATTTATATTTTTTTTAATATAAGAATGCAGCGTAATTTTATCTCATTTGATCAATTTACGTCGCCCCTTTTTCAGATGGGCGTATTAGGCTAGGTGGCATCTGAAAGCGCATGATATGTCGAGTGAAATGCACTATTAAACTTCTAGGGGTAGGGCAAACAGAGACCACGATTAGGTCATCTTATATTATCCTTAATAATAAGGATGCACCGTAATTCTATCACATTTGTTCAATTTATGTCGCTAATATTTCATATAGCGTATTGGGCTAAGCGGTACCATAAAGGCGCATGAAATGACGAGTGAAGGGCACCATTAAACTTCAAGGTTAGGGCAACAGAGACCCGATTAGATCATTTTTATATTATTGGTTAATATAAGAATGCTGCGTAATTCGATCACATTTGTTCAATTTACACGTCCCTCCTATTTCAGACAGCGTATCGGGCGAGGCGGCATCTTAAAGCGCATGAAATGTCGAGTAAAATGCACTACTAAACTTCTCGGATAGGGCAATCAGAGACCCTATTAGGTCATCTTATATTATGATTAGTATAAGAATTCAGCGTAATTCTATCACATTTGTTCAAATTACGTCGTTCCTATTTCAGATGATATATTGGGCTTGGTGGCAACTTAAAGCGCGTGGAATGACGAGTAAAATATATTCCTAACCTTCTATGATAGATCAATCAGAGACCCGATTAGATCATTTTATATTATTGTAATATAATAATTCAGCCGAAATTCTATCATATTTGTCAATGTACGTCGCTCCTATTTCAGATAGTGTATTGGGCTAAGCGGCACCTTAAAGCGCATGAAATGACGAGTAAAATGCACTACTAAGCTTCTTTGATTGGGCAAACAGAGACCCGATTAGATCATTTTAAAGTATGGTTAATATAAGAATTCTGCGTAATTTTATCACATTTGTTCAATTTATGTCCCTCCTTTTTCAGGAAGCGCATTGGGTTAAGCGGCACCTTAAAGCGCATTAAATGACGAGTAAAATGGCACTATTAAACTCTATGATAGGGCAATCGAGTCCCGATGAGATCATTTTATATTAATGTTAATATAGGAATGCAGCGTATTTTATCACATTTGTTCAATTTACGTCGCCCCTTTATCAGATAGCGTATTGGGCTAAGCGGCATCTCAAAGCGCATGAAGTGCCGAGTAAAATGCACTATTAACTTCTAGGGTAGGTCGAATAAAGACCCGATTAGATCATTTTATATTATGTATAATATAAGAATTCTGCGTACTTGTATCACATTTGTTCAATTTACGTAGCTCCTATTTCAGATAGCGTACTGGGCTGGGTGGCATCTTAAGCGCATGAAATGTCGAGTAAAATGCACTACTAAACTTCTCCGATATGGCAATCAGACACCCGATTAGGGTATCTTATATTATGATTAATATAAGAATTCCGCAGAATTCTATCACATTTTTTACGTCGCTCCTATTTAAGATAGCGTTTTGGGCTAGGTGGCATCGTAAAGCGCATGAAATGCCGAGTAAAATGCACTACAAAACTTCTATGATAGGGCAATCAGTGAACCGGATAGATCGTATTATATTATGTTTAATATACGAATTCTGCGTAATTCTGTCACATTTTTTCAATTTACGTCGCTCCTATTTCAGATAGCGGATTGGGCTAGACGGCACCTTCAAGCGCATGAAATGACGAGTAAAATGCACTATTAAACATCTATGATAGGGCAATCAGAGACCCGATTAGATCATTTTAAATTATGGTTAATATAAGAATTCTGCGTAATTCTATCACATTTGTTGAATTTAGGTAGCTCCAATATCAGATAGCGGATTGGGCTGGGCGGCACCTTAAAGCGCATGAAATGACGAGTAAAATGCTCTACTAACCTTCTATGATATGGCGATCAGAGACCCGATTAGATCATTTTATATTATGGTTAATATAAGAATTCGTCGTAACTCTATCACATTTGTCCAATTTACGTAGCTCCAATTTCAGATAGTGTATTGAGATAGGCGACACCTTAAAGCGCATGAAATGACGAGTAAAATGCAGTATTATACTTGTATGATAGGGCAATCTGAGACCCGAATAGATCATATTATATTATGGTTAATATAAGAATTCTGCGTAATTCTATCACATTTGTTCAATTTACGTCGCTCCTACTCCAGATAGCGTATTGGGCTAAGCGGCACCGTAAAGCGCATGAAATGACGAGTACAATGCACTATTAAACTTCTATGATAGGGCAATCAGAGAACCGGATAGATCGTATTATATTATGTTTAATATAAGAATTCTGCGTACTTCTGTCACATTTGTTCAATTTACGTCGCCCCTATTTAGAGATAGCGTATTGGGCTTGTTGGCATCTTAAAGCGCATGAAATGTCGAGTAAAATGCACTATTAAACTTCTATGATGGGGCAATCGCAGACCCGATTAGATAGTATCATATTATGGTTAATATATGAATTCAGCGAAATTCTATCGCGTCTTTTCAATTTACGTAGCTCCAATTTCAGATAGCGTTTTGGACAAGGTGGCATCTTAAAGCGCATGAAATGTCGAGTAAAATGCACTATTAAACTTCTAGGGTAGGGCAAACAGAGACCCGATTAGATCATTTTATATTATGGTTAATATAAGAATTCTGCGTAACTCTATCACATTTGCTCAATTTATGTCGCTCCTATTTCAGATAGCGTATTGGGCTAAGCGGCATCCTAAAGCGCATACAATTACGAGTAAAATGCACTACTAAACTTCTCGGATAGGGCAATCACAGACCCGAATACATCGTATTATATTATGGCTAATGAATGAATTCTGCGTGATTCTATCACGTCTGTTCAATTTACGTAGCTCCAATTTCAGACAGCGTTTTGGACTAGGTGGCATCTTAAAGCACATGAAATGTCGAGTAAAATGCACTATTAAACTTCTAGGGTAGGGCAAACAGACGCCCGATTAGATCATTTTATATTATGGTTAGTATAAGAATGCAGCGTAATTTTATCACATTTTTTCAATTTACGTCGCTCCTATTTAAGATAGCGTTTTGGGCTAGGTGGCATCGTAAAGCGCATGAAATGCCGAGTAAAATGCACTACAAAACTTCTAGGGTAGGGCAATCAGAGCCCCGATTAGATCATTTTATATTATGGTTAATATAAGAATTCAGCGAAATTCTATCATATATGTTCAATTCACGTCGCTCCTATTTCAGATAGCGTATTGGGCTAAGCGGCATTTTAAAGCGCATGAACTGTCCAGTAAAATCCACTACTAAACTTCCAGGATAGGGCAATCAGAGACCTGATTAGAGCATCTTATATTATGATTAATATAAGGACTCAGTGTAATTCTATCACATTTGTTCAATTTACGTCGCTCCTATTTCAGATAGCGTATTGGGCTAGGCGGCATCTTAAAGCGCGTGGAATGTCGAGTAAAATGCACTACTGACCTTCTATGATTGGGCAATCAGACACCCGATTAGATCATTTTAAATTATGGTTAATATTAGACTTCTGCGTAATTCTATCACATTTGTTCAATTTACGTCGCTCCTATTTCAGATAGCGGATTGGGCTAGACGGCACCTTCAAGCGCATGAAATGACGAGTAAAATGCACTATTAAACTTCTATGATAGGTCAATCAGAGACCCGATTAGATCATTTTAAGTTATGGTTATTATAAGAATTCTGCGTAATTCTATCACATTTGTTCAATTTACGTCGCTCCTTATTCAGAAAGCGTGTTGGGTTAAGCGGCACCTTAAAGCGCATGAAATGACGAGTAAAATGTACTATTAAACTTCTATGATAGGGCAAGCAGAGACCCGATAAGATCATTTTATATTATTTTTAATATAAGAATGCAGCGTAATTTTATCTCATTTGATCAATTTACGTCGCCCCTATTTCAGATGGCGTATTAGGCTAGGTGGCATCTTAAAGCGCATGATATGTCGAGTGAAATGCACTATTAAACTTCTAGGGTAGGGCAAACAGAGACCCGATTAGGTCATCTTATATTATCCTTAATATAAGGATGCACCGTAATTCTATCACATTTGTTCAATTTATGTCGCTAATATTTCATATAGCGTATTGGGCTAAGCGGTACCATAAAGCGCATGAAATGACGAGTGAAGGGCACCATTAAACTTCTAGGTTAGGGCAAACAGAGACCCGATTAGATCATTTTATATTATGGTTAATATAAGAATTCTGCGTAATTCTATCACATTTGTTCAATTTACGTCCCTCCTATTTCAGACAGCGTATCGGGCGAGGCGGCATCTTAAAGCGCATGAAATGTCGAGTAAAATGCACTACTAAACTTCTCGGATAGGGCAATCAGAGACCCGATTAGGTCATCTTATATTATGATTAGTATAAGAATTCAGCGTAATTCTATCACATTTGTTCAAATTACGTCGTTCCTATTTCAGATGATATATTGGGCTTGGCGGCAACTTAAAGCGCGTGGAATGACGAGTAAAATATATTCCTAACCTTCTATGATAGATCAATCAGAGACCCGATTAGATCATTTTATATTATTGTTAATATAAGAATTCAGCGAAATTCTATCATATTTGTTCAATGTACGTCGCTCCTATTTCAGATAGTGTATTGGGCTAAGCGGCACCTTAAAGCGCATGAAATGACGAGTAAAATGCACTACTAAGCTTCTTTGATTGGGCAAACAGAGACCCGAGTAGATCATTTTAAATTATGGTTAATATAAGAATTCTGCGTAATTTTATCACATTTGTTCAATTTATGTCCCTCCTTTTTCAGGAAGCGCATTGGGTTAAGCGGCACCTTAAAGCGCATTAAATGACGAGTAAAATGCACTATTAAACTTCTATGATAGGGCAATCGGAGTCCCGATTAGATCATTTTATATTAATGTTAATATAGGAATGCAGCGTAATTTTATTACATTTGTTCAATTTACGTCGCCCCTTTATCAGATAGCGTATTGGGCTAAGCGGCATCTCAAAGCGCATGAAGTGCCGAGTAAAATGCACTATTAAACTTCTAGGGTAGGTCGAATAAAGACCCGATTAGATCATTTTATATTATGTATAATATAAGAATTCTGCGTACTTGTATCACATTTGTTCAATTTACGTAGCTCCTATTTCAGATAGCGTACTGGGCTGGGTGGCATCTTAAGCGCATGAAATGTCGAGTAAAATGCACTACTAAACTTCTCCGATATGGCAATCAGACACCCGATTAGGGTATCTTATATTATGATTAATATAAGAATTCCGCAGAATTCTATCACATTTGTTCACTTTACGTCGCTCCTATTTAAGATAGCGTTTTGGGCTAGGTGGCATCGTAAAGCGCATGAAATGCCGAGTAAAATGCACTACAAAACTTCTATGATAGGGCAATCAGTGAACCGGATAGATCGTATTATATTATGTTTAATATACGAATTCTGCGTAATTCTGTCACATTTTTTCAATTTACGTCGCTCCTATTTCAGATAGCGGATTGGGCTAGACGGCACCTTCAAGCGCATGAAATGACGAGTAAAATGCACTATTAAACATCTATGATAGGGCAATCAGAGACCCGATTAGATCATTTTAAATTATGGTTAATATAAGAATTCTGCGTAATTCTATCACATTTGTTGAATTTAGGTAGCTCCAATATCAGATAGCGGATTGGGCTGGGCGGCACCTTAAAGCGCATGAAATGACGAGTAAAATGCTCTACTAACCTTCTATGATATGGTGATCAGAGACCCGATTAGATCATTTTATATTATGGTTAATATAAGAATTCGTCGTAACACTATCACATTTGTCCAATTTACGTAGCTCCAATTTCAGATAGTGTATTGAGATAGGCGACACCTTAAAGCGCATGAAATGACGAGTAAAATGCAGTATTATACTTCTATGATAGGGCAATCTGAGACCCGAATAGATCATATTATATTATGGTTAATATAAGAATTCTGCGTAATTCTATCACATTTGTTCAATTTACGTCGCTCCTATTTCAGATAGCGGATTGGGCTAGACGGCACCTTCAAGCGCATGAAATGACGAGTAAAATGCACTATTAAACATCTATGATAGGGCAATCAGAGACCCGATTAGATCATTTTAAATTATGGTTAATATAAGAATTCTGGGTAATTCTATCACATTTGTTCAATTTACGTCGCTCCTATTTCAGATGGCGTATTGGGCGAGGCGGCATCTTAAAGCGCATGAAATGTCGACTAAAATGAACTACTAAACTTCTCGGATAGGGCAATCTGAGACCCGAATAGATCATATTATATTATGGTTAATATAAGAATTCTGCGTAATTCTATCACATTTGTTCAATTTACGTCGCTCCTATTTCAGATAGCGGATTGGGCTAGACGGCACCTTCAAGCGCATGAAATGCCGAGTAAAATGCACTATTAAACATCTATGATAGGGCAATCAGAGACCCGATTAGATCATTTTAAATTATGGTTAATATAAGAATTCTGCGTAATTCTATCACATTTGTTGAATTTAGGTAGCTCTAATATCAGATAGCGGATTGGGCTGGGCGGCACCTTAAAGCGCATGAAATGACGAGTAAAATGCTCTACTAACCTTCTATGATATGGCGATCAGAGACCCGATTAGATCATTTTATATTATGGTTAATATAAGAATTCGTCGTAACTCTATCACATTTGTCCAATTTACGTAGCTCCAATTTCAGATAGTGTATTGAGATAGGCGACACCTTAAAGCGCATGAAATGACGAGTAAAATGCAGTATTATACTTGTATGATAGGGCAATCTGAGACCCGAATAGATCATATTATATTATGGTTAATATAAGAATTCTGCGTAATTCTATCACATTTGTTCAATTTACGTCGCTCCTACTCCAGATAGCGTATTGGGCTAAGCGGCACCGTAAAGCGCATGAAATGACGAGTAAAATGCACTATTAAACTTCTATGATAGGGCAATCAGAGAACCGGATAGATCGTATTATATTATGTTTAATATAAGAATTCTGCGTACTTCTGTCACATTTGTTCAATTTACGTCGCCCCTATTTAGAGATAGCGTATTGGGCTTGTTGGCATCTTAAAGCGCATGAAATGTCGAGTAAAATGCACTATTAAACTTCTATGATGGGGCAATCGCAGACCCGATTAGATAGTATCATATTATGGTTAATATATGAATTCAGCGAAATTCTATCGCGTCTGTTCAATTTACGTAGCTCCAATTTCAGATAGCGTTTTGGACAAGGTGGCATCTTAAAGCGCATGAAATGTCGAGTAAAATGCACTATTAAACTTCTAGGGTAGGGCAAACAGAGACCCGATTAGATCATTTTATATTATGGTTAATATAAGAATTCTGCGTAACTCTATCACATTTGCTCAATTTATGTCGCTCCTATTTCAGATAGCGTATTGGGCTAAGCGGCATCCTAAAGCGCATACAATTAAGAGTAAAATGCACTACTAAACTTCTCGGATAGGGCAATCACAGACCCGAATACATCGTATTATATTATGGCTAATGAATGAATTCTGCGTGATTCTATCACGTCTGTTCAATTCACGTCGCTCCTATTTCAGATAGCGTATTCTGCTAAGCGGCACCTTAAAGCGCATGAAATGACGGGTAAAATGCACTATCAAACTTCTATGATAGGGCAATCAGAGACCCGAATAGATCGTATTATATTATGGTTAATATAAGAATACTGCGTAATTCTATCACGTCTGTTCAATTTACGTAGCTCCAATCTCAGATAGCGCTTTGAACTTGGCGGCATTTTAAAGCGCATGAAATGTCGAGTAAAATGCACTACTAAACATCTCGGATAGGGCAATCAGAGACCTGATTAGGTCATCTTATATTATGGTTAATTTAAGAATTCAGCGTAATTCTATCACATTTGTTCAATTTTACGTCGCTCCTATTTCAGATAGCGTATTGGGCTAGGCGGCATCATAAAGCGCGTGGAATGACGAGTAAAATGCACTACTAACATTCTATGATAGGGCAATCAGAGACCCGATTAGATCATTTTATATTATGGTTAATATAAGAATTCAGCGAAATTCTATCACGTTTGTTCAATTTACGTCGCTCCTATTTCAAATAGCGTCTTGGGCTAAGCGGCACCTTGAAGCGCATGAAATGACGAGTAAAATGCACTATCAAACTTCCATGATAGGGCAATCAGAGATCCGATTAGATCATTTTATATTATGGTTAATATAAGAATTATGCGTATTTCTATCACATTTGTTCAATTTACGTAACTCCAATTTGAGATAGCGGATTGGGCTAGACGGCACCTTAAAGCGCATGAAATGACGAGTAAAATGCACTACTAAACTTCTTTGATAGGGCAATCAGAGACCCGATTCGATCATTTTATATTATTTTTAATATAAGAATTCAGCGTAATTTAATCACATTTGTTCAATTTACGTTGCCCCGAATTCAGATAGCGTATTGGGCTATGTGGCATCTTAAAGCGCATGAAATGTCGAGTAAAACGCACTATTAAATTTCTAGGGTAGGGCAAACAGAGACCCGATTAGATCATTTTATATTATCGTTAATTTCAGAATTCAGCGAAACTATATAACACTTGTTCAATTTTCGTAGCTCCAATTTCAAATAGCGTATTGGGCTAGGCGGCACCTTCAAGCGCATGAAATGACGAGTAAAATGCCCTATGAAACTTCTATGATAGGGCAATCAGAGACCCGATTAGATCATTTTAACTCATGGTTAATATAAGAATTCTGCGTAATTCTATCACATTTGTTCAATTTACGACGCTCCTATTTCAGATAGCGTATTGGGCTAAACGGCTCTTCGAAGCGCATGAAATGGTGAGTAAAATGCACTATTAAACTCCTATGATAGGGCGATCAGAGACCCGATTAGGTCATCTTATATTATGATTAATATAAGAATTCAGCGTAATTCTATCACATTTGTTCAATTTACGTCGCTCCTATTTCAAATAGCGTATTGGGCTAAACGGCACCTTAAAGCGCATGAAATGGTGAGTAAAATGCACTATTAAACTACTATGATAGGGCGATCAGAGACCCGATTAGATCATCTTATATTATGGTTAATATAAGAATTATGCGTAATTCTATCACATTTGTTCAAGTGACGTCGTTCCTATTTCAGATAGTATATTGGGCTAGGCGGCATCTTAAAGCGCGTGGAATGACGAATAAAATGCACTACTAACCTTCTATGATAGGGCAATCAGAGAACCGATTAGACCATTTTATATTATGGTTAATATAAGAATTCTGCGTAATTCTATCACATTTGTTTAATTTACGTCGCTCTAATTTCAGATCGCGTATTGGGATAGGCTGCACCTTAAAGCGCATGAAATGACGAGTAAAATGCAATGCTAAACTTCTAGGGTAGGGCAATCGGAGACCCGATTGGATCATTTTATATTATTCTTAATATAAGAATTTAGCGTCATTTCATCGCATTTTTCAATTTACGTCGCCCCTATTTCAGATAGCGTATTGGTCTAAGCGGTATGTTAATGGGCATGAAATGTCGAGTAAAATACACTACTAAACTTCTAGTATAGGGCAATCGGAGACCCGATTAGATCATTTTATATTATTCTTAATATAAGAATTTAGCGTCATTTTATCACATTTTTCAATTTACGTCGCCCCCCTTTCAGATAGCGTATTGGGATAGGCGGCATCTTAAAGCGCGTGGAATGTCGAGTAAAATGCACTACTGACCTTCTATGATTGGGCAATCAGACACCCGATTAGATCATTTTAAATTACGGTTAATATTAGAATTCTGCGTAATTCTATCACATTTGTTCAATTTACGTCGCTCCTATTTCAGATAGCGGATTGGGCTAGACGGCACCTTCAAGCGCATGAAATGTCGATTAAAATGCACTATTAAACATCTATGATTGGTCAATCAGAGACCCGATTAGATCATTTTAAGTTATGGTTATTATAAGAATGCCGCGTAATTTTATCACATTCGTTCAATTTACGTCGCCCCTATTTAAGATAGCGTTTTGGGCTAGGTGGCATCGTAAAGCGCATGAAATGCCGAGTAAAATGCACTACAAAACTTCTAGGATAGGGCAATCAGAGACCCGATTAGGTCATCTTATATTATGATTAATATAATAATTCAACCTAATTCTATCACATTTTTTCAATTTACGTCGCTCCTATTTCAGATAGCGGATTGGGCTAGACGGCACCTTCAAGCGCATGAAATGGCGAGTAAAATGCACTATTAAACATCTATGATAGGGCAATCAGAGGCCCGATTAGATCATTCTATATTATGGTTAACATAAGAATTCTGCGTAATTCTATCACGTTTGTGCAATTTACGTCGCTCCTACTTCAGGTAGCGTATTGGGCTAAGCGGCACCTTAAAGCGCATGAAATGGCGACTAAAATTCACTACTAAACTTCTACGATAGGTCAATCAGAGACCCGATTAGATCACTTTATATTATGGTTAATATAAGAATTCAGCGAAATTCTATCACATTTGTTCAATTTACATCGCTCCTATTTCTGATAGCGTCTCGGGATAAGCGGCGCCTTAAAGCGCATGAAATGCCGAGCAAAATGCACTATCAAACTTCTACGATGGGGTAATCAGTAACCCGATTAGATCATTCTATACTATGGTTCATATAAGAATTCTGCGTAATTCTATCACATTTGTTCAATTTATGGTGCTCCTATTTCAGACAGCGTATTGGGTTAGGCGGCACCTTAAAGCGCATGGAATGTCGAGTAAAATGCACTACTAATGGTCTCGGTCAGGGCAATCAGAGACCCGATTAGGTCATCTTATATTATGATTAATATAAGAACTCAGCGTAATTCTATCACATTTGTTCACTTTACGGTGCTCCTATTTCAGCTAGCGTATTGGGCAAGGCGGCATCTTAAAGCGCATGAAATGACGAGTAAAATGTACTACTAAACTTGTAGGATAGGGCAATCAGAGACCCGATCAGGTCATCTTATATTGTGATTAATATAAGAATTCAGCGTAATTCCATCACATTCTTTCAATTTACGTCGCTCCTATTTTAGATAGCGTATTGCTCAAAGCGGCATCTTAATGCGCATGAAATGTCGAGTAAAATGCACTACTAAGCTTCTAGGATAGTTCAATCAGAATCCCGATTAGATCATCTTATATTATTGTTAATTTAAGGATTCATCGTAACTCTATCACATTTTGTCCAATTCACGTCGCTCCTACACCAGATATCGTACTGAGCTAGGCGGCATCTTAAAGCGCATGAAATGGCGAGTAAAATGCACTACTAACCCTCTCAGATACGGCCATCAGAGACCGAATTAGATGATTTTATATTATGGTTAATATAAGAATTCTGCGAGATTCTATCACATTTGTTCAATTTACGTCGCTCCTATTTGAGATAGGGTATTGGTCTAAGCGGCATCTTATAGCGCAGGAAATGTCGAGTAAAATGCATTACTAAACTTCTAGGATAGGGCAATCAGAGACCCGGTTAGATCATCGTATATTATGGTTAATTTAAGAATTCGTCGTATCTCTATCACATCTCTTTAATTTACGTAGCTCATATTTCAGATAGCGTATTGTGATAGGCGGCACCTTACAGCGCATGAAATGGCGAGTAAAATGCACTACTAAGCTTCTTTGATAGAGCAATCAGAGACCCGATTAGATCATTTAATATTATTCATAATATAAGAATTCAGCGTAATTCTAACACATTTGTTCAATTTACGTCGCTCCAACTTCAGATTGCGTATTGGGCTAAGCGGCACATTAAGGCAGTATGAAATGACGAGTAAAATGCACTATTAAACTTCTATGATAGGGCAATCAGAGACCCGATTAGATTATTTCATATTATTGTTATTATATGAATTCAGCGTAATTTTATCACATTTGTTCAATTTACGTCGCCCCTATTTCAGATAGTGTATTGGGCTAGGTTGCATCATAAAGCGCATGAAATGCCGAGTAAAATGCACTATTAAAATTCTATGGTAGGTCAAACAGAGAACCTATTAGATCATTTTATGTTATGGATAATTTAACAATTCAGCGAAACTCTATCACACTTGTTCAATTTACGTAGCTCCAATTTCATATAGCGTATTGGGCTAGGCGGCACCTTAAAGCGCATGAAATGTCGAGTATAATGCACTATTCAACTTCAATGATAGGGCAATCAGAGACCCGATTAGATCATTTTATTACTGTTAATATAAGAATTCAGCGAAATTCTATCACATTTGTTCAATTTACGTCGCTCCTATTTCAGATAGCCTATTGAGCTAAGCGGCACCTTAAAGCGCATGAAATGACGAGTAAAATGCACTATTAAACTTCTATGATAGGGCAATCAGAGACCCGATTAGATCATTTTATATTATGGATAATATAAGAATTCTGCGTGCTTCTATCACATTTGTTCAATTTACGTAGCTCCAATTTCAGATAGCGTTTTGGACTAGGTGGCATCTTAAAGCGCATGAAATGTCGAGTAAAATGCACTATTATACTTCTAGGGTAGGGCAAACAGAGACCCGATTAGATCATTTTATATTATGGTTAATATAAGAATTCAGCGTAATTTAACACATTTGTTCAATTTACGTCGCCCCTATTTCAGATAGCGTATTGGGCTAGGTGGCATCTTAAAGCGCATGAAATGTCGAGTAAAATGCACTAGTAAACTTCTATGACAGTGCAATAAGAGACCCGATTAGATCATTCTGTATTATTGTTAATATAAGAATTCAACGTAATTTTAACACATTTGTTCAATTTATGCCGCTCCTATTTCAGATAGCGTATTGCGCAAGGCGGCACCTTAAAGCGCATGATGTGTCGAGTAAAATCCACTATTAAACTTGTATGATAGGGCAATCAGAGACCCGAATAGGTCATATTACATTATGGTTAATATAAGCATTCTGCGTAATTCTATCACATTTGTTCAATTTACGTCGCTCCCATTTCAGATAGCGCATTGGGCTAAGCGGCACATTAAAGCGCATGGCGTGACGAGTAAAATGCAGTACTAAACTTCTTTGATAGGGCAATCAGAGACCCGATGAGATCATTTTATATTATGGTTTAAAGAATTCTGCGTAACTCTATCACATTTATTCAATTTACGTCGCTCCAATTTCAGATAGCAGATTGGGCTAGACGGCGCCTTAAAGCGCATGAAATGTCGAGTACAATGCACTAGTAAGCTTCTATGACAGTGCAATCAGAAACCAGAATAGATCGTATTATATTATGGTTAATATAAGAATTCAGCGTAATTTTATCACATTTGTTCAATTTACGTCGCTCCTATTTCAGATAGCGTATTGGGCTAGGCGGCACCTTAAAGCGCATGAAATGACGACTAAAATGCACTGTTAAACATCTATGATAGCGCAATCAGAGAACCGGATAGATCGTATTATATTATGTTTAATATAAGAATTCTGCGTAATTCTGTCACATTTGTTCAATTTACCTCGCCCCTATTTAGAGGTAGCGTATTGGGCTTGTTGGCATCTTAAAGCGCATGAAATGTCGAGTAAAATGCACTACTAAACTTCTCGGATAGGGCAATCACAGACGCGTCAAGGTCATTTTAAATTATGGTTAATATAAGAATTCTGCGTAATTCTATCACATTTATTCAATTTACGTCGCCCCTATTTCAGGTAGCGTACTGGGCTAGGCGGCACCTTAAAGCGCATGAAATGACGAGTGAAATGCACTGTTAAACTTCTATGATAGGGCAATCAGAGACCCGAATACATCGTAATATATTATGGTTAATATATGAATTCTGCGTAATTCTATCACGTCTGTTCAATTTACGTAGCTCCAATTTCAGATAGCGTTTTGGACTAGGTGGCATCTTAAAGCGCATGAAATGTCGAGTAAAATGCACTATTAAACTTCTAGGGTAGGGCAAACAGAGATCCGATTAGATCATTTTATATTATAGTTAATATAAGAATTGAGCGTAATTTTATCACATTTGTTCAATTTACGTCCCTCCTATTTCAGATAGCGTAGTTGGGATAGGCGGCACCTTAAAATGCATGAAATGACGAGTAAAATGCACTATTAAACTTCTATGATAGGGCAATCAGTGACCCGAATAGATCGTATTATATTATGGTTAATATAAGAATTCTGCGTAATTCTATCACGTTTGTTCAATTTATGTCGCTCCTATTTCAGATAGCGTATTGGCTTAGACGGCACCTTACAGCACATGAAATGACGAGTAAAATGCACTATTAAACTTCTACGATAGGGCAATCAGAGACCCGATCAGGTCATCTTGTATTATGATTAATATAAGAATTCAGCGTAATTCTATCACATTTGTTCAATTTACGTCGCTCCTATTTCAGATAGCGTATTGGACTAGGCGGCATCTTAAAGCGCGTAGAATGACGAGTAAAATGCACTATTAACCTTCTATGATAGGGCAATCAAAGACCCGGTTAGATCATTCTATATTATGGTTAATATAAGAATTCTGCGTAATTCTATCACATTTGTTCAATTTACGACGCTCCTATTTCAGATAACGTATTGGGTGATTCGGCGTCTTAAAGCGCATGAAATGTCGAGTAAAATGCACTACTAAACTTCTCGGATAGCGCAATCAGAGATACGATTAGGTCATTTTAAATTATGGTTAATATAAGAATTCTGCGTAATTCTATCACATTTGATCAATTTACGTCGCTCCTATTTCAGATAGCGTATTGGGCTAAGCGGCATCTTAAAGCGCATGAAATTACGAGTAAAATGCACTACTAAACTTCTCGGATAGGGCAATCACAGACCCGACAAGGGTATTTTAAATTATGGTTAATATAAGAATTCTGCGTAATTCTATCACATTTATTCAATTTACATAGCTCCCATTTCAGATAGCGCATTGGGCTAAGCGGCACCTTAAAGCGCATGGAATGACGAGTAAAATGCAGTACTAAACTTCTTTGATAGGGCAAGCAGAGACCCGATTAGATCTTCTTAAATTATGGTTAATATAAGAATTCTGCGTAATTCTATCACATTTGTTCAATTTACGTAGCTCCAATTTCAGATAGCTTATTGGACCAGGCGGCATCTGAAAGCGCATGAAATGTCAAGTAAAATGCACTACTCACTTCTCGGATTGGGCATTCAGAGACTCGATTAGGTCATCTTATATTATGGTTAATATAAGAATTCAGCGAAATTTTATCACATTTGTTCAATTTACGTCGCCCCTATTTCAGATAGCGTATTGGGCTAGGCGGCATCTTAACGTGCATATAATGTCGAGTAAAATGAACTACTAAACTTCTCGGATAGGGCAATCAGAGACCCGATTAGATCATTTTATATTATTGTTAATATAAGAATTCAACGTAATTTTATCACATTAGTTCAATTTATGTCGCTCCTATTTCAGATGGCGTATTGGGCTAGGCGGCAACATAAAGCGCATGATACGACGGGTATAATGCACTATTTAACTTCTATGATAGGGCAATCAGAGACCCGAATAGATCATATTATATTATGGTTAATATAAGAATTCTGCGTAATTCTATCACGTTTGTTCAATTTACGTCGCTCCTACTACAGGTAGCGTATTGGGCTAAGCGGCATCTTAAAGCGCACGAAATGTCGAGTAAAATGCACTACTAAACTTCTATGATAGGGCAATCAGAGACCCGATTAGATCATTTTATATTATGGTTAATATAAGAATTCTGCGAAATTGTATCACATTTGTTCAATTTACGTCGCCCCTATTTCAGATAGCGTAGTGGGCTAGGTGGCATCTTAAAGCGCATGAAATGTCGAGTAAAATGCACTATTAAACTTCTAGGGTAGGGCAAACAGAGACCTGATTAGATCATTTTATGTTATGGTTAATATAAGAATTCTGCGTAATTCTATCACATTTGTTCAACTTACGACGCTCCTATTTCAGATAGTATATTGGGCTAGGTGGCATCGTAAAGCGCGTGGAATGAGGAGTAAAATACACTACAATCCTTCTATGATAGAGCAATCAGTCACCCGAATAGATCATATTATATTATGGTTAATATAAGAATTCTGCATAATTCTATCACATTTGTTCAATTTACGTCGCTCCTATTTCAGATAGCGTACTGGGCCATGCGTCAATTTAAAGCGCATGAAAGGACGAGTAAAATGCACTATTAAACTTCTATGATAGAGCAATCGGAGACACGATTAGATCATTTTATATTATTGTTAATATAAGAATTCGGCGTAATTTTATCACACTTGTTCAATTTACGACGCTCCTATTTCAGATAGTGTATTGGGCTAGGTGGCATCATAAAGCGCATGAAATGCCGAGTAAAATGCACTATTAAACTTATATGATAGGGCCATCAGAGACCAGACTAGATCATTTTAAATTATGATTAATATAAGAATTCAGCGTAATTCTATCACATTTGTTCAATTTACGACGCTCCTATTTCAGATAGCGTACTGGGCGAGGTGGCATCTTAAAGCGCATGAAATGTCGAGTAAAACGCACTACTAACCATCTATGGTAGGGCAATCAGAGACCCGATTAGATCATTATATATTATGGTTAATATAAGAATTCTGCGTAATTCCATCACATTTGTTCAATTCACGTAGCTCCAATTTCAGATAGCGGATTGGGCTAGGTTGCATCATAAAGCGCATGAAATGTCGAGTACAGTGCACTATTAAAATTCTAGGGTAGGCCAACAGAGAGCCGATTAGATCATTTTATATTATGGTTAATTTAAGAATTCAGCGAAACTCTATCACATTTGTTCAATTTACGTCGCTCCTATTTCAGATAGCGTATTGGGCTAAGCGGCACCATAAACGGCATGAAATGACGAGTAAAATGCACTATTGAACTCCTATGATAGGGCAATCGGAGACACGATTAGATCATTTTATATTATTGTTAATTTAAGAAGGCGGCGTAATTTTATCACATTTGTTCAATCTACGTCGCCCCTATTTCAGATAGCGTATTGGGCTAGGCTGCATCTTAAAGCGCATGAAATGACAAGTAAAATGCACTACTAAGCTTTTAGGATAGGGCAATCAGAGACCCGATTAGATCATCTTATATTATGGTTAATATAAGAATTCTGCGTAATTCTATCACATTTGTTCTATTTACGTAGCTCCAACTTCAGATAGCGTATTGGGCTAGGCGGTATCTTAAAGCGCACGAAATTACGAGTAAAATGCACTATTAAACTTCTATGATAGGGCAATCAGAGACCAGAATAGATCGTATTATATTATGGTAAATATAGGAATTCTGCGTAATTCTATCACATTTGTCCAATTCACGTCGCTCCTATCTCAGATAGCGAATCGAGCTAGGCGGCATCTTACAGCGCAGGAAATCTCGAGTAAAATGCACTACTAACCATCGATGATAGGGCAATCAGAGACCCGATTAGATCATTTTATATTAAGGTTATTATAGGAATTCAGCGAAATTCTATCACATTTGTTCAATTTATGTCGCTCCTATTTCAGATAGCGTATTGGGCGAGGCGGCACCTTACAGCGCATGAAATGACGAGTAAGATGCACTATTAAACTTCTATGATAGGGCAATCAGAGACCCGATTAGATCATTTTATATTACTGTTAATATAAGAATTCAGCGAAACTCTATCACATTTGTTCAATTTAGGTCGCTCTTATTTCAGATAGCGTATTGGGATAGGCGGCATCTTAAGGCGTATGGAATGACGAGTAAAATGCACTACTAACCTTCTATGATAGGGCTATCAGAGACCCGATTATAGCATTTTATATTATGGTTAATATAAGAATTCTGCGTAATTCCATCACATTTGTTCAATTCACGTAGCTCCAATTTCAGATAGCGTATTGGGCTAGGTGGGATCTTAAAGCGCATGAAATGTCGAGTAAAATGCACTATTAATGTTCCAGGGTAGGGCAAACAGAGACCAGATTTGATCATTTTACATTACGTTTAATATAAGAATTCGGCGTAATTCTATCACATTTGATCAATTTATGTCGCTCCTATTTCAGATAGCGTATTGGGCTATGCGGCACCTTAAACGGCATGAAATGACGAGTAAAATGCACTATTAAACTTCTATGATAGGGCAATCGGAGACACGATTAGATCATTTTATATTATTGTTAATTTAAGAATGCGGCGTAATTTTATCACATTTGTTCAATCTACGTCGCCCCTATTTCAGATAGCGTATTGGGATAGGCTGCATCTTAAAGCGCGTGGAATGTCGAGTAAAATGCACTATTAAACTGCTATGATAGGGTAATCAGAGACCCGATTAGTTCATTTTATATTATTGTTAATATAAGAATTCAGCGTAATTGAACCACATTTACTCAATTTACGTCGCTCCTATTTCAGATAGCGTATTGGGCTAAGCTGAATCTTAAAGGGCATGAAATGTCGATTAAAATGCACTACTAAGCTTCTATGATAGGGTAATCAGAGACCCCATTAGATCATTTTATATTATGGTTATTATAAGAATTTAGCGTAATTCTGTCACATTTGTTCAATTTACGTCGCTCCTATTTCAGATAGCCTATTGGGCTAAGCGGCACCTTAAAGCGCATGAAATGACGAGTAAAATGCACCATTAAACTTCCATGATAGGGCAATCTGAGACCCGAATTGATCGTATTATATTACGGTTATTATAAGAATTCTGCGTAATTCTATCACATTTGTTCAACTTACGTCGCCCCTATTTCAGATAGCGTATTGGGATAGGCGGCACCTTAAAGCGCGTGAAATAACGAGTATAATGCACTACTAAACTTCTTTAATTGGGCAATCAGAGACCCGATTAGATCATTTTATATTATTGTTAATATAAGAATTCAGCGTAATTTTATCACATTTGTTCAATTTACGCCGCTCCTATTTCAGATAGCGTATTGGGTGATTCGGCATCTTAAAGCGCATGGCATGACGAGTAAAATGCAGTACTAAACTTCTATGATAGCGCAATCAGAGACCCGAATAGATCATCTTAAATTATGGTTAATATAAGAATTCTTGCGTAATTCTATCACATTTGTTCAATTTACGACGCTCCTATTTCAGATAACGTATTGGGTGATTCGGCATCTTAAAGCGCATGAAATGTCGAGTGAAATGCATTATTAAACTTCTTTGATAGGGCAAGCAGAGACCCGAATAGATCGTATTATATTATGGTTAATATAAGTATTCAACGTAATTTTATCACATTTGTTCAATTTATATCGCTCCTACTTCAGATAGCGTATTTGGGATAGGCGGCACCGTAAAACGCATGAAATGACGAGTAAAATGCACTATTAAACTTCTATGATAGTTCAATCAGAGACCCGAATATATCATATTCTATTATGGTTAATATAAGAATTCAGTAAAATTCAATCACATTTGTTCAATTCACATCGCTCCTATTTCAGATAGCCTATTGGGCTAGGCGGCACCTTAAAGCGCATGAAATGACGTGTAAAATGCACTATTAAACTTCTATGATAGAGCAATCAGAAACCAGAATAGATCGTATTATATCATGGTTAATATAAGAATTCTGCGTAATTCTGTCACATTTGTTCAATTTATGTCGCTCCTATTTCAGATAGCGTATTGGGCTAGGCGGCTCCTTAAAGCGCATGAAATGACGAGTAAAATGCACTATTAAACTTCTATGATAGGGCAATCAGAGAACCGGATAGATCGTATTATATTATGTTTAATATAAGAATTCTGCGTAATTCTGTCACATTTGTTCAATTTACCTCGCCCCTATTTAGAGATAGCGTATTGGGCTTGTTGGCATCTTAAAGCGCTTGAAATGTCGAGTAAAATGCACTACTAAACTTCTCAGATAGGGCAATCACAGACGCGTCAAGGTCATTTTAAATTATGGTTAATATAAGAATTCTGCGTAATTCTATCACATTTATTCAATTTACGTCGCCCCTATTTCAGATAGCGTACTGGGCTAGGCGGCACCTTAAAGCGCATGAAATGACGAGTGAAATGCACTATTAAACTTCTATGATAGGGCAATCAGAGACCCGAATACATCGTAATATATTATGGTTAATATATGAATTCTGCGTAATTCTATCACGTCTGTTCAATTTACGTAGCTCCAATTTCAGATAGCGTTTTGGACTAGGTGGCATCTTAAAGCGCATGAAATGTCGAGCAAAATGCACTATTAAACTTCTAGGGTAGGGCAAACAGAGATCCGATTAGATCATTTTATATTATAGTTAATATAAGAATTGAGCGTAATTTTATCACGTTTGTTCAATTTACGTCGCTCCTATTTCAGATAGCGTATTTGGGATAGGCGGCACCTTAAAATGCATGAAATGACGAGTAAAATGCACTATTAAACTTCTATGATAGGGCAATCAGAGACCCGAATATATCATATTCTATTATGGTTAATATAAGAATTCAGTAAAATTCAATCACATTGGTTCAATTCACGTCGCTCCTACTTCAGATAGCGTATTGGGATAGGCGGCACCTTAAAGCGCATGAAATGACGAGTAAAATGCACTATCAAACTTCTATGATAGCGCAATCAGAGTCCCGATTAGATCATTTTAAATTATGGTTAATATAAGAATTCGTGCGTAAATCTATCACATTTGTTCAATTTACGACGCTCCTATTTCAGATAACGTATTGGGTGATTCGGCATCTTAAAGCGCATGAAATGTCGAGTAAAATGCACTACTAAACTTCTCGGATAGGGCAATCAGAGATACGATTAGGTCATTTTAAATTATGGTTAATATAAGAATTCTGCGTAATTCTATCACATTTGTTCAATTTACGTCGCTCCCATTTCAGATAGCGCATTGGGCTAAGCGGCGCCTTAAAGCGCATGGCATGACGAGTAAAATGCAGTACTAAACTTCTTTGATAGGGCAATCAGAGACCCGAATAGATCATCTTAAATTATGGTTAATATAAGAATTCTTGCGTAATTCTATCACATTTGTTCAATTTACGTCGCTCCTATTTCAGATAGCGTATTGGGCTAAGCGGCATCTTAAAGCGCATGAAATTACGAGTAAAATGCACTACTAAACTTCTCGGATAGGGCAATCACAGACCCGACAAGGTTATTTTAAATTATGGTTAATATAAGAATTCTGCGTAATTCTATCACATTTATTCAATTTACATAGCTCCCATTTCAGATAGCGCATTGGGCTAAGCGGCACCTTAAAGCGCATGGAATGACGAGTAAAATGCAGTACTAAACTTCTTTGATAGGGCAAGCAGAGACCCGATGAGATCATTTTATATTATGGTTTATATAAGAATTCTACGTAACTCTATCACATTTATTCAATTTACGCTGCTCCAATTTCAGATAGCGGATTGGGCTAGGCGGCACCTTAAAGTCCATGATGTGACGAGTAAAATCCACTATTAAACTTCTATGATAGGACAATCAGAGACCCGAATAGATCGTATTATATTATGGTTAATATAAGAATTCATCGTAATTTTATCACATTTGTTCAATTTACGTCGCCCATATTTCAGATAGCGTCCTGGGCTAGGCGGCACCTTATAGCGCATGAAATGACGAGTGAAATGCACTATTAAACTTCTATGATAGGGCAATCAGAGACCCGAATACATCGTATTATATTATGGTTAATATATGAATTCTGCGTAATTCTATCACGTCTGTTCAATTTACGTAGCTCCAATTTCAGATAGCGTTTTGGACAAGGTGGCATCTTGAAGCGCATGAAATGTCGAGTAAAATGCACTATTAAACTTCTAGGGTAGGGCGAACAGAGACCCGATTAGATCATTTTATATTATGGTTAATATAAGAATTCAGCGTAATTTAATCACATTTGTTCAATTTACGTCGCTCCTATTTCAGATAGCGTATTGGGCTAGGCGGCACCATAAAGCGCATGAAATGACGAGTACAATGCACTATTAAACTTCTATGATAGCGCAATCAGAGTGCCGATTAGATCATTTTAAATTATGGTTAATATAAGAATTCTGCGTAATTCTATCACATTTGTTCAATTTATGTCGCTCCTATTTCAGATAGCGTATTGGGCTAGGCGGCAGCTTAAAGCGCATGATGTGACGAGTAAAATGCACTATTAAACTTCTATGATAGGGCAATCAGAGACCCGAATAAATCGTATTATATTATGGTTAATATAAGAATTCAGCAAAATTCTATCACATTTGTTCAATTTACGTCGCTCCTATTTCAGATAGCGTATTGGGCTAGGCGGCACCTTAAAGCGCATGAAATGACGACTAAAATGCACTATTAAACTTCTATGATAGGGCAATCAGAAACCAGAATAGATCGTATTATATTATGGTTAATATAAGAATTCTGCGTAATTCTATCACATTTGTTCAATTTATGTCGCTCCTATTTCAGATAGCGTATTGGGCTAGGCGGCACCTTAAAGCGCATGAAATGACGAGTAAAATGCACTTTTATACTTCTATGATAGGGCAAGCAGAGACCCGAATACATCGTATTATATTATGGTTAATATAAGAATTCAGCAAAATTCTATCACATTTGTTCAATTTACGTCGCTCCTATTTCAGATAGCGTATTAGGCTAGGCGGCACCTTAAAGCGCATGAAATGACGACTAAAATGCACTATTAAACTTCTTTGATAGGGCAAGCAGAGACCCGATGAGATCATTTTATATTATGGTTTATATAAGAATTCTACGTAACTCTATCACATTTATTCAATTTACGCTGCTCCAATTTCAGATAGCGGATTGGGCTAGGCGGCACCTTAAAGTCCATGATGTGACGAGTAAAATCCACTATTAAACTTCTATGATAGGACAATCAGAGACCCGAATAGATCGTATTATATTATGGTTAATATAAGAATTCAGCGTAATTTTATCACATTTGTTCAATTTACGTCGCCCATATTTCAGATAGCGTCCTGGGCTAGGCGGCACCTTATAGCGCATGAAATGACGAGTGAAATGCACTATTAAACTTCTATGATAGGGCAATCAGAGACCCGAATACATCGTATTATATTATGGTTAATATATGAATTCTGCGTAATTCTATCACGTCTGTTCAATTTACGTAGCTCCAATTTCAGATAGCGTTTTGGACAAGGTGGCATCTTGAAGCGCATGAAATGTCGAGTAAAATGCACTATTAAACTTCTAGGGTAGGGCGAACAGAGACCCGATTAGATCATTTTATATTATGGTTAATATAAGAATTCAGCGTAATTTAATCACATTTGTTCAATTTACGTCGCTCCTATTTCAGATAGCGTATTGGGCTAGGCGGCACCATAAAGCGCATGAAATGACGAGTAAAATGCACTATTAAACTTCTATGATAGCGCAATCAGAGTGCCGATTAGATCATTTTAAATTATGGTTAATATAAGAATTCTGCGTAATTCTATCACATTTGTTCAATTTATGTCGCTCCTATTTCAGATAGCGTATTGGGCTAGGCGGCAGCTTAAAGCGCATGATGTGACGAGTAAAATGCACTATTAAACTTCTATGATAGGGCAATCAGAGACCCGAATAAATCGTATTATATTATGGTTAATATAAGAATTCAGCAAAATTCTATCACATTTGTTCAATTTACGTCGCTCCTATTTCAGATAGCGTATTGGGCTAGGCGGCACCTTAAAGCGCATGAAATGACGACTAAAATGCACTACTAAACTTCTATGATAGGGCAATCAGAAACCAGAATAGATCGTATTATATTATGGTTAATATAAGAATTCTGCGTAATTCTATCACATTTGTTCAATTTATGTCGCTCCTATTTCAGATAGCGTATTGGGCTAGGCGGCACCTTAAAGCGCATGAAATGACGAGTAAAATGCACTTTTATACTTCTATGATAGGGCAAGCAGAGACCCGAATACATCGTATTATATTATGGTTAATATAAGAATTCAGCAAAATTCTATCACATTTGTTCAATTTACGTCGCTCCTATTTCAGATAGCGTATTAGGCTAGGCGGCACCTTAAAGCGCATGAAATGACGACTAAAATGCACTATTAAACTTCTATGATAGGGCAATCAGAAACCAGAATAGATCGTATTATATTATGGTTAATATAAGAATTCTGCGTAATGCTATCACATTTGTTCCATTTATGTCGCTCCTATTTCTGATAGCGTATTGGGCTAGGCGGCTCGTTAAAGCGCATGAAATGACGAGTAACATGCACTATTAAACTTCTATGATAGGGCAATCAGAGAACCGGATAGATCGTATAATATTATGTTTAAGATAAGAATTCTGCGTAATTCTGTCACATTTGTTCAATTTACGTCGCTCCTATTTAGAGATAGCGTATTGGGCTTGTTGGCATCTTAAGGTGCATGAAATGTCGAGTCAAATGCACTATTAAACTTCTAGGGTAGGGCAAACAGAGACCCGATTAGATCATTTTATATTATGGTTAATATAAGAATTCTGCGTAATTTTATCACATTTGATCAATTTACGTCGCTCCTAGTTCAGATAGCGTATTGGGCTAGGCGGCGCCTTAAAGCGCATGAAATGCCGAGTAAAATGCGCTATTAAACTTCTATGATAGCGCAATCAGAGTCCCGAGTAGATCATTTTAAATTATGGTTAATATAAGAATTCTTGCGTAATTCTATCACATTTGTTCAATTTACGTCGCTCCTATTTCAGATAGCGTATTGGTCGATTCGGCATCTTAAAGCGCATGAAATGACGAGTAAAATGCACTACTAAACTTCTCGGATAGGGCAATCAGAGATACGATTAGGTCATTTTAAATTATGGTTAATATAAGAATTCTGCGTAATTCTATCACACTTGTTCAATTTACGTCGCTCCCATTTCAGATAGCGTTTTGGACAAGGTGGCATCTTAAAGCGCATGAAATGTCGAGTAAAATGCACTATTAAACTTCTAGGGTAGGGCAAACAGAGACCCGATTATATCATTTTATATTATGGTTAATATAAGAATTCTGTGTAACTCTATCACATTTATTCAATTTACGTCGCCCCTATTTGAGATAGCGTACTGGGCTAGGCGGCACCTTAAAGCGCATGAAATGAGGAGTGAAATGCACTATTAAACTTCTATGATAGGGCAATCAGAGACCCGAATAGATCATATTATATTATGGTTAATATAAGAATTCAGCAAAATTCTATCACATTTGTTCAATTTACGTCGCTCCTATTTAGATAGCGTATTGGGCGATAGGCATCTTAAAGCGCATGAAATGACGAGTAAAATGCACTTGTAAACTTCTATGATAGGGCAATCAGAGACCCGAATACATCGTATTATATTATGGTTAATATATGAATTCTGCGTAATTCTATCACGTCTGTTCAATTTACGTAGCTCCAATTTCAGATAGCGTTTTGGACTAGGCGGCACCTTAAAGCGCATGAAATGACGAGTAAAATGCACTATTAAACTTCTACGATAGGGCAATCAGAGTCCCGATTAGATCATTTTAAATTATGGTTAATATAAGAATTCGTGCGTAATTCTATCACATTTGTTCAATTTACGACGCTCCTATTTCAGATAACGTATCGGGTGATTCGGCATCTTAAAGCGCATGAAATGTCGAGTAAAATGCACTACTAAACTTCTCGGATAGGGCAATCAGAGATACGATTAGGTCATTTTAAATTATGGTTAATATAAGAATTCTGCGTAATTCTATCACATTTGTTCAATTTACGTCGCTCCTATTTCAGATAGCGTATTGGGCTAAGCGGCATCTTAAAGCGCATGAAATTACGAGTAAAATGCACTACTAAACTTCTCGGATAGGGCAATCACAGACCCGACAAGGTTATTTTAAATTATGGTTAATATAAGAATTCTGCGTAATTCTATCACATTTATTCAATTTACGCTGCTCCAATTTCAGATAGCGGATTGGGCTAGACGGCGCCTTAAAGCGCATGAAATGACGAGTAAAATGCACTGCTGAACTTCTGTGACAGGGCAATCAGAGACCCGATTAGATCATCTTAAATTATGGTTAATATAAGAATTCTGCGTAATTCTATCACATTTGTTCAATTTACGTCGCCCCTATTTCAGATAGCGTATTGGGCTAGGAGGCATCTTAAAGCGCATGAAATGTCGAGTAAAATGCACTAGCAAACTTCTATGACAGTGCAATCAGAGACCCGATTAGATCATTTTGTATTATTGTTAATATAAGGATTCAACGTAGTTTTATCACATTTGTTCAATTTATGTCGCTCCTATTTCAGATAGCGTATTGGGCTAGGCGGCACCTTAAAGCCCATGATGTGACGAGTAAAATCCACTATTAAACTTCTATGATAGGGCAATCAGAGACCCGAATAGATCGTATTATATTATGGTTAATATAAGAATTCAGCGTAATTTTATCACATTTGTTCAATTTACGTCGCCCATATTTCAGATAGCGTCCTGGGCTAGGCGGCACCTTATAGCGCATGAAATGACGAGTGAAATGCACTATTAAACTTCTATGATAGGGCAATGAGAGACCCGAATACATCGTATTATATTATGGTTAATATATGAATTCTGCGTAATTCTATCACGTCTGTTCAATTTACGTAGCTCCAATTTCAGATAGCGTTTTGGACAATGTGGCATCTTGAAGCGCATGAAATGTCGAGTAAAATGCACTATTAAACTTCTAGGGTAGGGCGAACAGAGACCCGATTAGATCATTTTATATTATGGTTAATATAAGAATTCAGCGTAATTTAATCACATTTGTTCAATTTACGTCGCTCCTATTTCAGATAGCGTATTGGGCTAGGCGGCACCATAAAGCGCATGAAATGACGAGCAAAATGCACTATTAAACTTCTATGATACCGCAATCAGAGTGCCGATTAGATCATTTTAAATTATGGTTAATATAAAAATTCTTGCGTAATTCAATCACATTTGTTCAATTTACGTCGCTCCTATTTCATATAGCGTATTGGGCGATTCGGCATCTTAAAGCGCGTGAAATGACGAGTAAAATGCACTACTAAACTTCTCGGATACGGCAATCAGAGATAGGATTAGGTCATTTTAAATTATGGTTAATATAAGAATTCTGCGTAATTCTATCACATTTGTTCAATTTTCGTCGCTCGTATTTCCGATAGTGTATTGGGCTAAGCGGCACCTTAAAGCGCATGAAATGTCGAGTAAAATTGCACTATTAAACTTCTATGATAGGGCAATCAGAGACCCGAATAGATCGTATTATATTATGGTTAATATAAGAATTCTGCGTAATTCTATCACATTTGTTCAATTTATGTCGCTCCTATTTCAGATAGCGTATTGGGCGAGGCGGCATCTTACAGCGCATGAAATTACGAGTAAAATGCACTACTAAACTTCTCGGATAGGGCAATCACAGACCCGGCAAGGTCATTTTAAATTATGTTTACTATAAGAATTCTGCGTAATTCTATCACATTTGTTCAATTTACATCGCTCCTATTTCAGATAGCGTATTGGGCTGGGTGGCATCTTAAAGCGCATGAAATGTCGAGTAAAATGCACTATTAAACTTCTATGATAGGGCAATCAGAGACCCGGATAGATCGTATTATATTATGTTTAATATAAGAATTCTGCGTGCTTCTATCACATTTGTTCAATTTACGTCGCCCCTATTTCAGATAGCGTATTGGGCTGGGTGGCATCTTAAAGCGCATGAAATGTCGAGTAAAATCCACTATTAAACCTCTATGATAGGGCAATCAGAGACCCGAATAGATCGTATTATATTATGGTTAATACAAGAATTCAGCGTAATTTTATCACATTTGTTCAATTTACGTCGCCCCTATTTCAGATAGCGTACTGGGCTAGGCGGCACCTTAAAGCGCATGAAATGGCGAGTGAAATGCACTATTAAACTTCTATGATAGGGCAATCAGAGACCCGAATACATCGTATTATATTATGGTTAATATAAGAATTCAGCAAAATTCTATCACATTTGTTCAATTTACGTCGCTCCTATTAGAGATAGCGTATTGGGCTAGGTGGCACCTTAAAGCGCATGAAATGACGACTAAAATGCACTATTAAACTTCTATGATAGGGCAATCAGAAACCAGAATAGATCGTATTATTTTATGGTTAATATAAGAATTCTGCGTAATTCTATCACATTTGTTCAATTTATGTCGCTCCTATTTCAGATAGCGTATTGGGCTAAGCGGCATCTTAAAGCGCATGCAATTACGAGTAAAATGCACTACTAAACTTCTCGGATAGGGCAATCACAGACCCGACAAGGTCATTTTAAATTATGGTTAATATAAGAATTCTGCGTAATTCTATCACATTTATTCAATTTACGTCGCCCCTATTTCAGATAGCGTACTGGGCAAGGAGGCACCTTAAAGCGCATGAAATGACAAGTGAAATGCACTATTAAACTTCTATGATAGGGCAATCAGAGACCCGAATACATCGTATTATATTATGGTTAATATAAGAATTCTTGCGTAATTCTATCACATTTGTTCAATTTACGTCGCTCCTATTTCAGATAGCGTATTGGTCGATCCGGCATCTTAAAGCGCATGAAATGACGAGTAAAATGCACTGCTAAACTTCTCGGATAGGGCAATCTGAGATACGATTAGGTCATTTTAAATTATGGTTAATATAAGGATTCTGCGTAATTCTATCACACTTGTTCAATTTACGTCGCTCCCATTTCCGATAGCGCATTGGGCTAAGCGGCACCTTAAAGCGCATGGCGTGACGTGTAAAATGCAGTACTAAACTTCTTTGATAGGGCAATCAGAGACCCGATGAGATCATTTTATATTATGGTTTATATAAGAATTATGCGTAACTCTATCACATTTATTCAATTTACGCTGCTCCAATTTCAGAAAGCGGATTGGTCTAGACGGCGCCTTAAAGCGCATGAAATGACGAGTAAAATACACTGCTTAACTTCTGTGACAGGGCAATCAGAGACCCGATTAGATCATCTTAAATTATGGTTAATATAAGAATTCTGCGTAATTCTATCACATTTGTTCAATTTACGTCGCCCCTATTTCAGATAGCGTATTGGGCTAGGCGGCACCTTAAAGCGCATGGTGTGACGAGTAAAATGCACTATTAAACTTCTATGATAGGGCAATCAGAGACCCGAATACATCGTATTATATTATGGTTAATATATGAATTCTGCGTAATTCTATCACGTCTGTTCAATTTACGTAGCTCCAATTTCAGATAGCGTTTTGGACTAGGTGGCATCTTAAAGCGTATGAAATGTCGAGTAAAATGCACTATTAAACTTCTAGGGTAGGGCAAACAGAGACCCGATTAGATCATTTTATATTATGGTTAATATAAGAATTCTGCGTAACTCTATCACATTTGTTCAAATTATGTCGCTCCTATTTCAGATAGCGTATTGGTCTAAGCGTGACCTTAAAGCGCATGAAATGACGAGTATAATGCACTATTAAAATTCTATGATAGGGCAATCAGAGACCCGATTAGGTCATTTCATATTACTGTTAATATAAGAATTCAACGTAATTTTATCCCATTTGTTCAATTTACGTCGCCCCTATTACAGATAGCGTATTGGACTGGGTGGCATCTTAAAGCGCATGAAATGTCGAGTAAAATGCACTATTAAACTGCAAGGGTAGGGCAAACAGAGACCCGATTAGATCGTTTTATATTATTGTTAATATAAGAATGCAGCGTAATTTTATCACATTTGTTCAATTTACGTCGCTCCAACTTCAGATAGCGTATCGGGATAAGCGGCACCTAAAAGCGCATGAAATGGCGAGCAGAATGCACTATTAAACTTCTATGATAGGGCAATCAGGGATCCGATTAGGCGATCTTATATTATGAGTAATATAAGAATTCAGCCTAATTCTATCACATTTTTTCAATTTACGTCGCTCCGATTTCAGATAGCGGATTGGGCTAGGAGGCATCTTAAAGCGCATGAAATGACGAGTAAAATGCACTATTAAACTTCTATGATTAGCAAACGGAGACACGATTAGATCATTTTATATTATTGTTAATATATGAATTCGGCGTAATTCTATCACATTTGTTCAATTTTCGTCGCCCCTATTTCAGATAGCGTATTCGGCTAGGTTGCATCATAAAGCGCATGAAATGACGAGTACAATGCACTATTAAAATTCTAGGGTAGGGCAATCAGAGACCCGATTAGATCATTTTATATTATTGTTAATATAAGAATTCAACGTAATTTTATCACATTTGTTCAATTTAGGTCGCTCCTATTTCAGATAGCGTATTGGGCTACGCGGCATCTTAAAGCGCATGAAATGTCGAGTAAAATGCACTACTAAACTTCTAGGATAGGGCAATCAGAGGCCCGTGTAGGTCATCTTATGTTATGATTAATATAAGAATTTACCATAATTCTATCACATTTGTTTAATTTACGTCGCTCCTATTTCAGATACAGTATGGGTCTAAGCGGCATCTTAAAGCGCATGAAATGTCGAGTAAAATGCACTATTAAACTTCAATGGTAGGTCGAATAGAGACCCGATTAGATCATTTTATATTATGTTTAATATAAGAAGCTTGCGTAATTCTATCACATTTGTTCAATTTACGTCGCCCCTATATCAGATAGCGTATTGGGCTACGCGGCATCTTAAAGCGCATGAAATGTCGAGTAAAATGCACTATTAAACTTGTAGGGTAGGGCAAACAGAGACCCGATTTGATCGTTTCATATTATGGTTAATTTAAGAATTCAGCGAAAGTCTATCACACTTGTTCAATTTACGTAGCTCCAATTGCAGATAGCGTATTGGGCTAGGCGGCACCTTAAAGCGAATGAAATGACGAGTAACATGCACTATTAAACTTCTATCATAGGGCGATCAGAGACCCGAATTGATCGTATTATATTATGGTTAATATAAGAATTCTGCGTAATTCTATCACATTTGTTCAATTTACGTCGCCCCTATTTCAGATAGCGTACTGGGCTAGGTGGCATCTTAAAGCGCATGAAGTGGCGAGTAAAATTCCCTACTAATCTTCTATGATGGGGCAATCAGAGACCCGGTTAGATCATTTTATATTATGGTTAATATAAGAATTCTGCGTACTTCTATCACATTTGTTCAATTTAAGTCGCTCCTGTTTCAGATAGCGTATTGAGCTAGGTGGCATCTTAAAGCGCATGAAATGTCGAGTAAAATGCACTATTGAACTTCAAGGGCACGGCAAACAGAGACCCGATTAGATCATTTTATATCATGGTTAATATAAGAATTCAGCGAAATTCTATCACATTTGTTCAATTTACGTCGCTTCTGTTTCAGATAGCGTATTGGGCCAAGCGGCACCTTAAAGCGCATGAAATGACGAGTAACATGCACTATTAAACTTCTATCATAGGGCGATCAGAGACCCGAATTGATCGTATTATATTATGGTTAATATAAGAATTCTGCGTAATTCTATCACATTTGTACAATTTACGTCGCTCCTATTTCAGATCGCGTATTGGGCTAAGCGGCACCTTAAAGCGCATGAAATGGCGACTAAAATGCACTATTAAACTTCTATGGCAGGTCAATCAGAGACCCGATTAGATCATTTTATGTTATGGTTAATATAAGAATTCAGCGAAATTCTATCACATTTGTTCAATTTACGTTGCTCCTATTTCTGATAGCGTATCGAGATAAGCGGCGCCTTAAAGCGCATGAAATCACGAGTAAAATGCACGACTAAACTTCTATGACAGGGTAATCAGAAACCCGATTAGATCATTCTATATTATGGTTCATATAAGAATTCTGCGTAATTCTATTACATTTATTCAATTTATGGTGCTCCTATTTCAGTCAGCGTATTGGGCTAGGCGGCACCTTAAAGCGCATGAAATGACGAGTAAAATTCACTATTAAACTTCTATGATAAGGCAGGCAGAGACCCGAATAGATCATTTTATATTATGGTTAATATAAGAATTCAGCGAATCTTTATCACACTTGTTCAATTTACGTAGCTCCAATTACAGATAGTGTATTGGGCTAGGCGGTACCTGAAAGCGCATGAAATGACTAGTAAAATGCACTATTAAACTTCTATGATAGCGCAATCAGAGTCCCGATTAGATCATTTTAAATTATGGTTACTATAAGAATTCTGCGTAATTCTATCACATTTGTTCAATTTACGTCGCTCCTATTTCAGATAGCGTATTGGGTTAAGCGGCATCTTAAAGCGCATGAAATTACGAGTAAAATGCACTACTAAACTTCACGGATAGGGCAATCACAGACCCGACAAGGTCATTTTAAATTATGGGTAATATAAGAATCCTGCGTAATTCTATCACATTTATTCAATTTACATCGCTCCCATTTCATATAGCGCATTGGGCTAAGCGGCACCTTAAAGCGCATGGAATGACGAGTAAAATGCAGTACTAAACTTCTTTGATAGGGCAAGCAGAGACCCGATGAGATCATTTTATATTATGGTTTATATAAGAATTCTGCGTAACTCTATCACATTTATTCAATTTACGCTGCTCCAATTTTAGATAGCGGATTGGGCTAGACGGCACCTTAAAGCGCATGAAATGACGAGTAAAATGCACTGCTGAACTTCTGTGACAGGGCAATCAGAGACCCGATTAGATCATCTTAAATTATGGTTAATATAAGAATTCTGCGTAATTCTATCACATTTGTTCAATTTACGTCGCCCCTATTTCAGATAGCGTATTGGGCTATGATGCACCATAGAGCGCATGGTGTGACGAGTAAAATGCAGTACTAAACTCCTTTGCTAGGGCAATCAGAGACCCGATGGGATCATTTTACATTATGGTTTATATAAGAATTCTGCGTAACTCTATCACATTTATTCAATTTACGCTACTCCAATTTCAGATAGCGTATTGGCCGAATCGGCATCTTAAAGCGCATGAAATGACGTGTAAAATCCACTACTAAACTTCCCGGATAGGGCAATCAGAGATACGATTAGGTCATTTTAAATTATGGTTAATATAAGAATTCTGCGTAATTCTATCACATTTGTTCAATTTACGTCGCTCCCATTTCAGATAGCGCATTGGGCCAGACGGCACCTTAAAGCGCATGAAATGACGAGTGAAATGCGCTATTAAACTTCTATGATAGGGCAATCAGAGACCCGAATAGATCATATTATATTATGGTTAATATAAGAATTCAGCAAAATTCTATCACATTTGTTCAATTTACGTCGCTCCTATTTCAGATAGCGTGTTGGGCTAGGCGGCACCTTAAAGCACATGAAATGACGAGTAAAATGCACTATTAAACTTCTATGATAGGGCAATCAGAGACCCGAATACATCGTATTATATTATGGTTAATATATGAATTCTGCGTAATTCTATCACATTTATTCAATTTACGTAGCTCCAATTTCAGATAGCGTTTTGGACTAGGTGGCATCTTAAAGCGCATGAAATGTCGAGTAAAATGCACTATTAAACTTCTATGATAGGGCAATCAGAGGCCCGAATAGATCATATTATATTATGGTTAATATAAGAATTCAGCAAAATTCTATCACATTTGTTCAATTTAGGTCGCTCCTATTTCAGATAGCGTATTGGGCTAGGCGGCACCTTAAAGCGCATGATCTGACGAGTAAAATCCACTATTAAACTTCTATGATAGGGCAAACAGAGACCCGATTAGATCATTTTATATTATGGTTAATATAAGAATTCTGCGTAACTCTATCACATTTATTCAATTTACGCAGCTCCTATTACAGATAGCGTATTGGGCGATTCGGCATCTTAAAGCGCATGAAATGACGAGTAAAATGCACTACTAAACTTCCCGGATAGAGCAATCAGAGATAAGATTAGGTCATTTTAAATTATGGTTAATATAAGAATTCTGCGTAATTCTATCACATTTGTTCAATTTACGTCACTCCCATTTCAGATAGCGCATTGGGCTAGACGGCACCTTAAAGCGCATGAAACGTCGAGTAAAATGCACTGCTGAACTTCTGTGACAGGGCAATCAGGGACGCGATTAGATCATTTTGTATTATTGTTAATATAAGAATTCAACGTAATTTTATCACATTTGATCAATTTATGCCGCTCCTATTTCAGATAGCGTATTGGGCTAGGCGGCTCCTTAAAGCGCATGAAATGTCGAGTACAATGCACTATTAAACTTCTATGATAGGGCAATCAGAGACCCGAATAGATCATATTATATAATGTTTAATATAAGAATTCAGCAAAATTCTATCACATTTACTCAATTTACGCAGCTCCTATTTCAGATCGCGTATTGGGCTAAGCGGCATCCTAAAGCGTATGCAATTTCGAGTAAAATGCACTACTAAACTTGTCGGACAGGGCAATCACAGACTCGACAAGGTCATTTTAAATTATGGTTAATATAAGAATTATGCGTAATTCTATCACATTTATTCAATTTACGTCGCTCCTATTTCAGATAGCGTATTGGCCTAGGCGGCACCTGAAAGCGCATGAAATGACTAGTAAAATGCACTATTAAACTTCTATGATAGCGCAATCAGAGTCCCGATTAGATCATTTTAAATTATGGTTACTATAAGAATTCTGCGTAATTCTATCACATTTATTCAATTTACGCTGCTCCAATTTTAGATAGCGGATTGGGCTAGACGGCACCTTAAAGCGAATGAAATGACGAGTAAAATGCACTGCTGAACTTCTGTGACAGGGCAATCAGAGACCCGATTAGATCATCTTAAATTATGGTTAATATAAGAATTCTGCGTAATTCTATCACATTTGTTCAATTTACGTCGCCCCTATTTCAGATAGCGTATTGGGCTAGGATGCACCATAGAGCGCATGGTGTGACGAGTAAAATGCAGTACTAAACTCCTTTGCTAGGGCAATCAGAGACCCGATGAGATCATTTTACATTATGGTTTATATAAGAATTCTGCGTAACTCTATCACATTTATTCAATTTACGCTACTCCAATTTCAGATAGCGTATTGGCCGAATCGGCATCTTAAAGCGCATGAAATAACGAGTAAAATCCACTACTAAACTTCCCGGATAGGGCAATCAGAGATACGATTAGGTCATTTTAAATTATGGTTAATATAAGAATTCTGCGTAATTCTATCACATTTGTTCAATTTACGTCGCTCCCATTTCAGATAGCGCATTGGGCCAGACGGCACCTTAAAGCGCATGAAATGACGAGTGAAATGCGCTATTAAACTTCTATGATACGGCAATCAGAGACCCGAATAGATCATATTATATTATGGTTAATATAAGAATTCAGCAAAATTCTATCACATTTGTTCAATTTACGTCGCTCCTATTTCAGATAGCGTGTTGGGCTAGGCGGCACCTTAAAGCACATGAAATGACGAGTAAAATGCACTATTAAACTTCTATGATAGGGCAATCAGAGACCCGAATACATCGTATTATATTATGGTTAATATATGAATTCTGCGTAATTCTATCACATTTATTCAATTTACGTAGCTCCAATTTCAGATAGCATTTTGGACTAGGTGGCATCTTAAAGCGCATGAAATGTCGAGTAAAATGCACTATTAAACTTCTATGATAGGGCAATCAGAGGCCCGAATAGATCATATTATATTATGGTTAATATAAGAATTCAGCAAAATTCTATCACATTTGTTCAATTTACGTCGCTCCTATTTCAGATAGCGTATTGGGCTAGGCGGCACCTTAAAGCGCATGATGTGACGAGTAAAATCCACTATTAAACTTCTATGATAGGGCAAACAGAGACCCGATTAGATCATTTTATATTATGGTTAATATAAGAATTCTGCGTAACTCTATCACATTTATTCAATTTACGCAGCTCCTATTTCAGATAGCGTATTGGGCGATTCGGCATCTTAAAGCGCATGAAATGACGAGTAAAATGCACTACTAAACTTCCCGGATAGAGCAATCAGAGATAAGATTAGGTCATTTTAAATTATGGTTAATATAAGAATTCTGCGTAATTCTATCACATTTGTTCAATTTACGTCACTCCCATTTCAGATAGCGCATTGGGCTAGACGGCACCTTAAAGCGCATGAAACGTCGAGTAAAATGCACTGCTGAACTTCTGTGACAGGGCAATCAGGGACGCGATTAGATCATTTTGTATTATTGTTAATATAAGAATTCAACGTAATTTTATCACATTTGATCAATTTATGCCGCTCCCATATCAGATAGCGTATTGGGCTAGGCGGCACCTTAAAGCGCATGAAATGACGAGTAAAATGCACCATTAAACTTCTATGATAGGGCAATCAGAGACCCTATTATATCATTTCATATTATTGTTAATATAAGAATGCAGCGTAATTTTAGCACATTTGTTCAATTTACGTCTCCCCTATTTCAGATAGCGTGTTGGGCTAGATGGCATCTTAAAGCGCATGAAATGTCGAGTAAAATTCACTACAAAACTTCTAGCATAAGGCAATCACAGACCCGATTATGTCATCTTATATTATGATTAATATAAGAATTCAGCCTAATTCTATCACATTTTTTCAATTTACGTCGCTCCAATTTCAGATAGCGAATTGGGCTAGGCGGCACCTTAACGCGCATGAAATGACGAGTATAATGCATTATTAAACATCTATGATAGGGCAATCAGAGACCCGATAAGGTCATCTTAAATTATGGTTAATATAACAATTCTGCGTAATTCTATCACATTTATTCAATTTACGCAGCTCCTATTTCAGATAGCGTATTGGGCGATTCGGCATCTTAAAGCGCATGAAATGACGAGTAAAATGCACTTTTAAACTTCTATGATAGGGCAATCAGAGACCCGAATACATCGTATTATATTATGGTTAATATATGAATTCTGCGTAATTCTATCACGTCTGTTCAATTTACGTAGCTCCAATTTCAGATAGCGTTTTGGACTAGGTGGCATCTTAAAGCGCATGAAATGTCGAGTAAAATGCACTATTAATCTTCTAGGGTAGGGCAAACAGAGACCCGATTAGATCATTTTATATTATAGTTAATATAAGAATTTAGAGTAATTTTATCACATTTGTTCAATTTACGTCGCTCCAATTTCAGATAGCGTATTGGGCTAGGCGGCATCTTAAAGCGCATGAAATGACTAGCAAAATGCACTATTAAACTTCTATGATAGCGCAATCAGAGTCCCGATTAGATCATTTTAAATTATGGTTAATATAAGAATTCTGCGTAATTCTATCACATTTGTCCAATTTACGTCGCTCGTATTTCAGATAGCGTATTGGGCTAAGATGCACCCTAAAGCGCATGGAATGACGAGTAAAATGCAGTACTAAACTTCTTTGATAGGGCAAGCAGAGACCCGATTAGATCATCTTAAATTATGGTTAATATAACAATTCTGCGTAATTCTATCACATTTGTTCAATTTACGTCGCCCCTATTTCAGATAGCGTATTGGGCTAGGGGGGATCTTAAAGCGCATGATATGTCGAGTAAAATGCACTGGTAATCTTCTATGACAGTGCAATCAGAGACCCGATTAGATCATTTTGTATTATTGTTAATGTAAGAATTCAACGTAATTTTAACACATTTGTTCAATTTATGTCGCTCCTATTTCAGATACCGTATTGGGCTAGGCGGCACCTTAAAGCGCATGATGTGACGAGTAAAATCCACTATTAAACTTGTATGATAGGGCAATCAGAGACCCGAATAGATCATATTATATAATGTTTAATATAAGAATGCAGCGTATTTCTATCACATTTGTTCAATTTACGACGCTCCTATTTCAGATAGTATATTGGGCTAGGCGGCACCTTAAAGCGCATGAAATGACGAGTAAAATGCACTATTCAACTTCTATGATAGGGCAATCAGAGACCCAAATAGATCATATTATATTATGGTTAATATAAGAATTCTGCGTAATTCTATCACATTTGTTCAATTTACGTCGCTCCTATTCCAGATAGCGTATTGGGCTAAGCCGCACCTTAAAGCGCATGAAATGGCGAGTAAAATGCACTATTAAACTTCTATGATAGGGTAATCAGAGACCCGATTAGATCATTCTATATTCTTGTTAATATAAGGATTCAGCGTAATTGAACCACATTTACTCAATTTACGTCGCTCCTATTTCAGATAGCGTATTGGGCTGAGCTGAATCTTAAAGGGCATGAAATGTCGAGTAAAATGCACTACTAAACTTCTAGGATGCGACAATCAGAGACCCAATTAGATCAAGTCATATTATGGTTAATTTAAGAATTCAGCGAAACTCTATCACATTTGTTCGATTTACGTAGCTCCAATTTCAGATTGCGTATTGGTCTAGGCGGCACCTTAAAGCGTATGAAATGACGAGTAAAATGCACTGTTACACTTCTAGGGTAGGCCAAACGGAGACCCGATTAGATCATTTTATATTATGGTTAATATAAGAATTCTGGGTAATTCTATCACATTTGTTCAATTTACGACGCTCCTATTTCAGATAGTTTATTGGGCTAGGTGGCATCTTAAAGCGCGTGGAATGGCGAGTAAAATGCACTACTAACCTTCTATGATAGGGCAATCAGAGACCCGAATAGGTCATTTTATATTAAGGTTATTATAAGAATTCAGCGAAATTCTATGACATTTGTTCAATTTATGTCGCTCCTATTTCAGATAGCGTATTGGGCTTGGCTGCACCTTAAAGCGCATGAAATGTCGAGTAAAATGCACCGCTAAACTTCTAGGATGCGGCAATCAGAGACCCAATTAGATCAACTTATATTATGGTTAATTTAAGAATTCGTCGTAACTCTGTCACATTTGTTCAATTTACGTAGCTCCAATTTCAGATTGCGTATTGGTCAAGGCGGCACCTTAAAGCGTATGCAATGACGAGTAAAATGCACTACTGAACTTCTTGGATAGGATAATCCGTGACCCGATCAGGTCATTTGGTATTATGGTTATTATAAGAATGCAGCGTAATTCTATCACAATTGTTCAATTTACGTCTCTCGTATTTCAGATAGCGTATTGGTCTAAGCGGCATCTTAAAGAGCATGAAATGTCGAGCAGAATGCAATACTAAGGTTCTATGATAGGGCAATCAGAGACCCGATTAGATCATTTTATATTATGGATAATTTAACAATTCAGCGAAACTCTATCACACTTGTTCAATTTACGTAGCTCCAATTTCAGATAGCGTATTGGGCTAGGCGGCAACATAAAGCGCATGGAATGACGAGTATAATGCACTATTCAACTTCTATGATAGGGCAATCAGAGACCCGAATAGATCATATTATATAATGTTTAATATAAGAATTCAGCAAAATTCTATCACACTTGTTCAATTTACGTAGCTCCAATTTCATATAGCGTATTGGGCTAGGCGGCACCTTAAAGCGCATGAAATGACGACTAAAATGCACTATTAAACTTCTATGATAGGGCAATCAGAGACCCGATTAGATCATTTTATTACTGTTAATATAAGAATTCAGCGAAATTCTATCACATTTGTTCAATTTACGTCGCTCCTATTTCAGATAGCCTATTGAGCTAAGCGGCACCTTAAAGCGCATGAAATGACGAGTAAAATGCACTATTAAACTTCTATGATAGGGCAATCAGAGACCCGATTAGATCATTTCATATTATTGTTATTATAAGAATTCAGCGTAATTTTATCACATTTGTTCAATTTACGTCGCCCCTATTTCAGATAGCGTATTGGGCTAGGTGGCATCTTAAAGCGCATGAAATGTCGAGTAAAATGCACTATTAAAGTTCTAGGGTAGGGCAAACAGAGACCAGATTAGATCATTTTATATTATGTTTAATATAAGAATCCTGCGTAATTCTATCACATTTGTTCAATTTACGACGCTCCTATTTCAGATAGCGTATTGGGATAGGTGGCATCTTAAAGCGCATGAAATGTCGAGTAAAATGCACTGTTAAACTTCTATGATAGGGTAATCAGAGACCCGATTAGATCTTTTTATTACTGTTAATAAAAGAATTCAGCGAAATTCTATCACATTTGTTCAATTTACGTCGCTCCTATTTCAGATAGCCTATTGGGCTAAGCGGCACCTTAAAGCGCATGAAATGACGAGTAAAATGCACTATTAAGCTTGTATGATAGGGCAATCAGTGACCCGATTAGACCATTTCATATTATTGTTATTATAAGAATTTAGCGTAATTTTATCACATTTGTTCAATTTACGGCGCCCCTATTTCAGATAGCGTTCTGGGCTAGGTGGCATCTTAAAGCGCAACAAATGTCGAGTAAAATGCACTATTAAAGTTCTAGGGTAGGGCAAACAGAGACCAGATTAGAACATTTTATATTATGTTTAATATAAGAATTCTGCGTAATTTTATCACGTTTGTCCAATTTACGTAGCTCCAATTTCAGAAAGCGTATTGGGCTAGGCGGCACCTTAAAGCGCACGAAATGACGAGTAAAATGCACTACTAACCATCTATGATAGGGCAATCAGAGACCCGATTAGATCATTTTATATTATGTTTAATATAAGAATTCTGCGTAATTCTATCACATTTGTTCAATTTACGACGCTCTTATTTCAGACAGTATATTGGACGAGGCGGCATCTTAAAGCGCATGAAATGTCGAGTAAAATGCACTATTAAACTTCTTTGACAGGGCAATCAAAGACCCAAATGGATCATTTTATATTATTGTTAATATGAGAATTCAACGTAGTTTTATCACATTTGTTCAATTTACGTCGCTCCTATATTAGATAGCGTATTGGGCCAAGTGGCATCTTAATGCGCATGAAATGTTGAGTAAAATGCACTACTAAACTTCTAGGATAGGGCAATCCGAGACCCGATTTGATCATCTTATATTATGATTAATATAAGAATTCAGTGTAATTCTATCACATTTGTTCAGTTGACGTCGCTCCTATTTCAGATAGCGTATTGGGCTAGGCGGCACCTTAAAGCGCATGAAATGACGAGTAAAATGCACGATTGAACTTCTATGATAGGGCAATCAGAGAGCCGAATAGATCATATTACATTATGGTTGATATAAGAATTCTGCGTAATTCTATCACATTTGTTCAATTTACGTCGGTCCTATTTCAGATAGCGTACTGGGCTGGGTGGCATCTTAAGCGTATGAAATGTCGAGTAAAATGCACTACTAAACTTTTATGATAGGTTAATTAGAGACCCCATTAGATCATTTTATATTATGGTTAATATAAGAATTCGCCGTAACTCTATCACATTTGTCCAATTTACGTAGCTCCAATTTCAGATAGTGTATTGAGATAGGCGACACCTTAAAGGGCATGTAATGACGAGTAAAATGCAGTATTATACTTCTATGATAGGGCAATCTGAGACCCGAATAGATCATATTATATTATGGTTAATATAATAATTCTGCGTAATTCTATCACATTTGTTCAATTTACGTCGCTCCTACTCCAGATAGCGTATTGGGCTAGGCCGCACCTTAAAGCGCATGAAATGGCCAGTAAAATTCACTATTAAACTTCTATGATAGGGCAATCAGAGACCCGATTAGATCATTCTATATTCTTGTTAATATAAGTATTCAGCGTAATTGAACCACAATTACTCAATTTACGTCGCTCCTATTTCAGATAGCGTATTGGGCTGAGCTGAATCTTAAAGGGCATGAAATGTCGAGTAAAATGCACTACTAAACTTCTCGGATAGGGCAATCAGTGACCCGATTAGATCATTTAAATTATGGTTAATATAAGAATTATGCGTAGTTCTATCGCATTTGTTCAATTTACGTTGCGCCTATTTCAGATAGCGTATTGGGCTAAACGGCACCTTAAAGCGCATGAAATGACGAGTAAAATGCACCATTAAACTTCTGTGATAGGGCAATCAGAGACCCGATTATATCATTTCATATTATTGTTAATATAAGAATGCAGCGTAATTTTATCACATTTGTTCAATTTACGTCGCCCCTATTTCAGATAGCGTGTTGGGCTAGATGGCATCTTAAAGCGCATGAAATGTCGAGTAAAATTCACTACAAAACTTCTAGGATAAGGCAATCACAGACCCGATTAGGTCATCTTATATTATGATTAATATAAGAATTCAGCCTAATTCTATCACATTTTTTCAATTTACGTCGCTCCTATTTCAGATAGCGAATTGGGCTAGGCGGCACCTTAACGCGCGTGAAATGACGAGTAAAATGCATTATTAAACATCTATGATAGGGCAGTCAGAGACGCGATAAGGTCATCTTACGTTTTGATTAATATAAGAATTCTGCGTAATTCAATCACGTTTGTTCAATTTACGTACCTCCAATTTCAGATAGCGTATTGGGCTAGATGGCATCTTAAAGTGCCTGAAATGTCGAGTAAAATGCACTACCAAACTTCTCGGATAGGGCAATCAGTGACCCGATTAGGTCATCTTATATTATGGTTAATATAAGAATTCAGCGTAATTTTATCACATTTGTGCAATTTACGTCGCCCCTATTTCAGATAGCGTATTGGGCTAGGCGGCATCATAAAGAGCGTAGAATGACGAGTAAAATGCACTACTAACCTTCTATGATAGAGCAATCGGAGACACGATTAGATCATTTCATATTATGGTTAATTTAAGAATTCAGAGAAATTCTATCACATTTGTTCAATTTACGTCGCTCCTATTTCAGATAGCGTAATGGGCTAGGCGGCAACTTAAAGCGCGTGGAATGACGAGTAAAATGCCCTGTTACACTTCTAGGGTAGGGCAAACGGAGACCCGATTAGATCATTTTATATTATGGTTAATATAAGAATTCTGGGTAATTCTATCTCATTTGTACAATTTACGACGCTCCTATTTCAGATAGCGTATTGGGCCAGGCGGCATCTTCAAACGCATGACATGTCGAGTAAAATGCACTATTAAACTTCTCGGATAGGGCATTCAGAGACCCGATTAGGTCATCTTATATTATGCTTAATATAAGAATTCAGCGAAATTCTATCACATTTGTTCAATTTATGTCGCTCCTATTTCAGATAGCGTATTAGGCTAAGCGGCGCCGTAAAGCGCATGAAATGACGAGTAAAATGCACTATTAAACTTCAATGATAGGGCAACCAGAGACCCGATTAGATCATTTTATATTATTGTTAATATAAGAATTCAACGTAGTTTTATCACATTTGTTCAATTTACGTCGCTCCTATATTAGATAGCGTATTGGGCTAAGCGGCATCTTAAAGCGCATGAAATGTTGAGTAAAATGCACTACTAAACTTCTAGGATAGGGCAATCCGAGACCCGATTTGATCATCTTATATTATGATTAATATAAGAATTCAGTGTAATTCTGTCACATTTGTTCAATTCACGTCGCTCCTATTTCAGAAAGCGTATTGAGCGAGCCGGCATCTTAAAGCGCGTGGAATGACGAGTAAAATGCACTCCTAACCTTCTATGATAGGGCAATCAGAGACCCGATTAGATCATTTTATATTATGGTTAATATAAGAATTCAGCGAAATTCTATCACATTTGTTCAATTTATGTCGCTCCTATTTCAGATAGCGTATTGGGCTAGGCGGCACCTTAAAGCGCATGATGTGACGAGTAAAATCCACTATTAAACCTCTATGATAGGGCAATCAGAGACCCGAATAGATCGTATTATATTATGGTTCATATAAGAATGCAGCGTAATTCTATCACATTTGGTCAATTTACGTCGCTCCTATTTCAGATAGCGTATAGGGCGAGGCGACATCTTAAAGCGCATGATATGTCGAGTAAAATGCACTACTAAACTTCTATGATAGGGCAATCAGAGACCCGATTAGATCATTTTATATTATCGTTAATTTCAGAATTCAGCGAAACTCTATCACACTTGTTCAATTTTCGTAGCTCCAATTTCAGATAGCGTATTGTGCTAGGCGGCATCTTAAAGCGCGTGGAATGACGAGTAAAATGCACTACTAACATTCTATGATAGGGCAATCAGAGTCCGGATTAGATCATTTTATATTATGGTTAATATAAGAATTCAGCGAAATTCTATCACGTTTGTTCAATTTACGTTGCTCCTATTTCAAATAGCGTATTGGGCTAAGCGGCACCTTAAAGCGCATGAAATGACGAGTAAAATGCACTACTAAACTCCTATGATAGGGCGATCAGAGACCCGATTAGCTCATCTTATATTATGATTAATATAAGAATTCAGCGTAATTCTATCACATTTCTTCAATTTACGTCGCTCCTATTTCAAATAGCGTATTGGGCTAAGCGGCACCTTAAAGCGCATGAAATGACGAGTAAAATGCACTATTAAACTATGATAGGGCAATCACAGACCCGATTAGATCATTTTATATTATGGTTAATATAAAAATTCAGCGAAATTCTATCACATTTGTTCAATTTACGGCGCTCCTATTTCAGATAGCGTATTGGGCTAAGCAGAATCTTAAAGGGCATGAGATGCCGATTAAAATGCACTACTAAACTCCAGTGATACGGTAATCAGAGACCAGATTAGATCATTTTATATTATTGTTAATATAAGAATTCAGCTTAATTTTATCACATTTGTTTAATTTACGTAGCTCTAATTTCAGATCGCGTATTGGGATAGGCTGCACCTTAAAGCGCATGAAATGACGAGTAAAATGCACTACTAACCGTCTATGGTAGGGCAATGAGAGACCAGATTAGATCATTTTATATTATGGTTAATATAAGAATTCAGCTTAATTTTATCATATTTGTTCAATTTACGTCGCTCCTATTTCAGATAGCGTATTGGGCTAAGCAGAATCTTAAAGGGCATGAAATGCCGATTAAAATGCACTACTAAACTTCAGTGATACGGTAATCATAAACACCATTATGTCATTTTATATTATTTTTAATATAAGGATGCAGCGTAATTCTATCACATTTGTTCAATTTACGTCGCTCCTATTTCAGAGAGCGTATTGGGCTAGGCGGCATCTTAAAGCGCGTGGAATGAGGAGTAAAATGCACTACTAACCTTCTATGATAGGGCAATCAGAGACCCGATTAGATCATTTATATTATGGGTTAATATAAGAATTCAGCTTAATTTTATCACATTTGTTCAATTTACGTCGCCCCTATGTGAGATAGCGTATTGGGATAGGCGGCACCTTAAAGCGCATGAAATAACGAGTATAATGCACTACTTAACTTCTTTGATAGGGCAATCAGAGACCCGAATAGATCATATTATATGATGATTAATATAAGAATTCTGCATAATTCTATCACATTTGTTCAATTTACGTCGCTCCTATTTCAGAGAGCGTATTGGGCTAGGCGGCATCTTAAAGCGCGTGGAATGAGGAGTAAAATGCACTACTAACCTTCTATGATAGGGCAATCAGAGACCCGATTAGATCATTTTATATTATGGTTAATACAAGAATTTAGCGTAATTTTATCACATTTGTTCAATTTACGTCACTCCTATTTCAGATAGCGTATTGGGCTAGGCGGCACCTTAAAGCGCATGAAATGACGAGTAAAATGCGCTATTAAACTTCTATGATAGCTCATTCAGAGTCCCGATTAGATCATTTTAAATTATGGTTAAAATAAGAATTCTTGCGTAATTCTATCACATTTGTTCAATTTACGTCGCTCCTATTTCAGATAGCGTATTGGTCGATTCGGCATCTTAAAGCGCATGAAATGACGAGTAAAATGCACTACTAAACTTCTCGGATAGGGCAATCAGAGATACGATTAGGTCATTTTAAATTATGGTTAATATAAGAATTCTGCGTAATTCTATCACACTTGTTCAATTTACGTCGCTCCCATTTCAGATAGCGCATTGGGCTAAGCGGCACCTTAAAGCGCATGGCGTCACGAGTAAAATGCAGTACTAAACTTCTTTGATAGGGCTAACAGAGACCCGATTAGATCATCTTAAATTATGGTTAATATAAGAATTCAGCGAAATTTTATCACATTTGTTCAATTTACGTCGCCCCTATGTCAGATAGCGTATTGGGCTCAGCGGCACCTTAAAGGGCAGGAAATGACGAGTAAAATGCACTATTAAACTTCTATCATAGGGCAATCAGTGACCCGAATAGATCGTATTATATTATGGTTAATATAAGTATTCAACGTAATTTTATCACATTTGTTCAACTTATATCGCTCCTATTTCAGATAGCGTATTGGGCTAGGCGGCACCTTAAAGCGCATGATGTGACGAGTGAAATCCACTATTAAACTTCGATGATAGGGCAATCACAGACCCGAATAGATCGTATTATATTATGGTTAATATAAGAATTCAGCGTAATTTTATCACATTTGTTCAATTTACGTCGCCCCTATTTCAGATAGCGTACTGGGCTAGGCGGCACCTTAAAGCGCATGAAATGACGAGTGAAATGCACTATTAAACTTCTATGATAGGGCAATCGGAGACCCGAATAGATCGTATTATATTATGGTCAATATAAGAATTCAGCAAAATTCTATCACATTTGTTCAATTTACGTCGCTTCTATTTCAGATAGCGTATTGGGCTAGGCGGCACCTTAAAGCACATGAAAGGACGAGTAAAATGCACTATTAAGCTTCTATGATAGGGCAATCAGAGACCCGAATACATCGTATTATATCATGGTTAATATAAGAATTCAGCAAAATTCTATCACATTTGTTCAATTTACGTCGCTCCTATTTCAGATAGCGTATTGGGCTAGGCGACACCTTAAAGCGCATGAAATGACGACTAAAATGCACTATTAAACTCTATGATAGGGCAATCAGAAACCAGAATAGATCGTATTATATTATGGTTAATATAAGAATTCTGCGTAATTCTATCACATTTGTTCAATTTATGTCGCTCCTATTTCAGATAGCGTATTGGTCGATCCGGCATCTTAAAGCGCATGAAATGACGAGTAAAATGCACTTTTAAACTTCTATGATAGGGCAATCAGAGATACGATTATGTCATTTTAAATTATGGTTAATATAAGAATTCTGCGTAATTCTATCACACTTGTTCAATTTACGTCGCTCCCATTTCAGAAAGCGCATTGGGCTAAGCGGCACCTTAAAGCGCATGGAATGACGAGTAAAATGCAGTACTAAACTTCTTTGATAGGGCAATTAGAGACCCGAATAGATCATCTTAAATTATGGTTAATATAAGAATTCTTGCGTAATTCTATCACATTTGTTCAATTCACGTCGTTCCTATTTCAGATAGCGTATTGGGCGATTCGGCATCTTAAAGCGCATGAAATGACGAGTAAAATGCACGTTTAAACTTCTATGATCGGGCAATCAGAGACCCGAATACATCGTATTATATTATGGTTAATATATGAATTCTGCGTAATTCTATCACGTCTGTTCAATTTACGTAGCTCCAATTTCAGATAGCGTTTTGGACTAGGTGGCATCTTAAAGCGCATGAAATGTCGAGTAAAATGCACTATTAAACTTCTACGATAGGGCAATCAGAGACCCGAATTGATCGTATTACATTATGGTTAATATAAGAATTCTGTGTAATTCTATCACATTTGTTCAATTTACGTCGCCCCTATTTCAGATAGCTTATTGGGCTAGGTGGCATCTTAAAGCGCATCAAATGTCGAGTAAAATGCACTATTAAACTTCTAGGGTAGGGCAAACAGAGACCCGATTAGATCATTTTATATTATGGTTAATATAAGAATTCTGCGTAACTCTATCACATTTGCTCAATTGATGTCGCTCCTATTTCAGATAGCGTATTGGGCTAAGCGGCATCCTAAAGCGCATGCAATTACGAGTAAAATGCACTACTAAACTCCTCGGATAGGGCAATCTCAGACCCGAATACATCGTATTATATTATGGCTAATATAAGAATTCTGCGTAATTCTATCACATTTATTCAATTTACGTCGCCCCTATTTCAGATAGCGTACTGGGCTAGGCGGCACCTTAAAGCGCATGAAATGACGAGTGAAATGCACTATTAAACTTCTATGATAGGGCATCAGAGACGCGAATAGATCATATTATATTATGGTTAATATAAGAATTCAGCAAAATTCTATCACATTTGTTCAATTTACGTCGCTCCTATTTAGATAGCGTTTTGGGGCGATTCTGCATCTTAAAGCGCACGAATGACGAGTAAAATGCACTTTTAAACTTCTATGATAGGGCAATCAGAGACCCGAATACATCGTATTATATTATGGTTAATATATGAATTCTGCGTAATTCTATCACGTCTGTTCAATTTACGTAGCTCCAATTTCAGATAGCGTTTTGGACTAGGTGGCATCTTAAAGCGCATGAAATGTCGAGTAAAATGCACTATTAAACTTCTACGATAGGGCAATCAGAGACCCGAATTGATCGTATTACATTATGGTTAATATAAGAATTCTGTGTAATTCTATCACATTTGTTCAATTTACGTCGCCCCTATTTCAGATAGCTTATTGGGCTAGGTGGCATCTTAAAGCGCTTGAAATGTCGAGTAAAATGCACTATTAAACTTCTATGATAGGGCAATCAGAGACCCGATTAGATCTTTTTGTATTATTGTTAATATAAATATTTAACGTAATTTTATCACATTTGTTCAATTTATATCGCTCCTATTTCAGATAGCGTAATGGGCTAGACGGCACCTTATAGCGCATGAAATGACGAGTAAAATGCACTATTAAGCTTCTATGATAGGGCAACCAGAGAACCGAGTAGATCGTAACATATTATGGTTAATATAAGAATTCTGCGTAATTCTATCACATTTGTTCAATTTACGTCGCCCCTATTTCAGATAGCTTATTGGGCTAGGTGGCATCTTAAGCGCTTGAAATGTCGAGTAAAATGCACTATTAAACTTCTATGATAGGGCAATCAGAGACCCGATTAGATCATTTTGTATTATTGTTAATATAAATATTTAACGTAATTTTATCACATTTGTTCAATTTATATCGCTCCTATTTCAGATAGCGTAATGGGCTAGACGGCACCTTATAGCGCATGAAATGACGAGTGAAATGCACTATTAAACTTCTATGATAGGGCATCAGAGACGCGAATAGATCATATTATATTATGGTTAATATAAGAATTCAGCAAAATTCTATCACATTTGTTCAATTTACGTCGCTCCTATTTAGATAGCGTTTTGGGCGATTCGGCATCTTAAAGCGCACGAAATGACGAGTAAAATGCACTTTTAAACTTCTATGATAGGGCAATCAGAGACCCGAATACATCGTATTATATTATGGTTAATATATGAATTCTGCGTAATTCTATCACGTCTGTTCAATTTACGTAGCTCCAATTTCAGATAGCGTTTTGGACTAGGTGGCATCTTAAAGCGCATGAAATGTCGAGTAAAATGCACTATTAAACTTCTACGATAGGGCAATCAGAGACCCGAATTGATCGTATTACATTATGGTTAATATAAGAATTCTGTGTAATTCTATCACATTTGTTCAATTTACGTCGCCCCTATTTCAGATAGCTTATTGGGCTAGGTGGCATCTTAAAGCGCATGAAATGTCGAGTAAAATGCACTATTAAACTTCTAGGGTAGGGCAAACAGAGACCCGATTAGATCATTTTATATTATGGTTAATATAAGAATTCTGCGTAACTCTATCACATTTGCTCAATTGATGTCGCTCCTATTTCAGATAGCGTATTGGGCTAAGCGGCATCCTAAAGCGCATGCAATTACGAGTAAAATGCACTACTAAACTCCTCGGATAGGGCAATCTCAGACCCGAATACATCGTATTATATTATGGCTAATATAAGAATTCTGCGTAATTCTATCACATTTATTCAATTTACGTCGCCCCTATTTCAGATAGCGTACTGGGCTAGGCGGCACCTTAAAGCGCATGAAATGACGAGTGAAATGCACTATTAAACTTCTATGATAGGGCATCAGAGACGCGAATAGATCATATTATATTATGGTTAATATAAGAATTCAGCAAAATTCTATCACATTTGTTCAATTTACGTCGCTCCTATTTAGATAGCGTTTTGGGCGATTCGGCATCTTAAAGCGCACGAAATGACGAGTAAAATGCACTTTTAAACTTCTATGATAGGGCAATCAGAGACCACAATACATCGTATTATATTATGGTTAATATATGAATTCTGCGTAAATCTATCACGTCTGTTCAATTTACGTAGCTCCAATTTCAGATAGCGTTTTGGACTAGGTGGCATCTTAAAGCGCATGAAATGTCGAGTAAAATGCACTATTACACTTCTACGATAGGGCGATCAGAGACCCGAATTGATCGTATTACATTATGGTTAATATAAGAATTCTGTGTAATTCTATCACATTTGTTCAATTTACGTCGCCCCTATTTCAGATAGCTTATTGGGCTAGGTGGCATCTTAAAGCGCTTGAAATGTCGAGTAAAATGCACTATTAAACTTCTATGATAGGGCAATCAGAGACCCGATTAGATCATTTTGTATTATTGTTAATATAAATATTTAACGTAATTTTATCACATTTGTTCAATTTATATCGCTCCTATTTCAGATAGCGTAATGGGCTAGACGGCACCTTATAGCGCATGAAATGACGAGTAAAATGCACTATTAAGCTTCTATGATAGGGGCAACCAGAGAACCGAGTAGATCGTAACATATTATGGTTAATATAAGAATTCTGCGTAATTCTATCACATTTGTTCAATTTACGTCGCCCCTATTTCAGATAGCTTATTGGGCTAGGTGGCATCTTAAAGCGCTTGAAATGTCGAGTAAAATGCACTATTAAACTTCTATGATAGGGCAATCAGAGACCCGATTAGATCATTTTGTATTATTGTTAATATAAATATTTAACGTAATTTTATCACATTTGTTCAATTTATATCGCTCCTATTTCAGATAGAGTAATGGGCTAGACGGCACCTTATAGCGCATGAAATGACGAGTAAAATGCACTATTAAGCTTCTATGATAGGGCAACCAGAGAACCGAGTAGATCGTAACATATTATGGTTAATTTAAGAATTCTGCGTAATTCTATCACATTTGTTCAATTTATTTCGCTCCTATTTCAGACAGCGTATTGTGCTAGGCGGCATGTTAAAGCGCATGAAATGACGAGTAAAACGCACTATTAAACTTCTGTGATAGGGCAATCAGAGACCCGATTAGATCATTTTATATTATTGTTAATATAAGAATTCAGCGAAATTCTATCACATTTGTTCAATTTACGTCGCTCCTATTTCAGATAGCGTATAGGGCTAAGTGGCACCTTAAAGCGCATGAAATGACGAGTAAAATGCCCCATTAAACGTCTATGATAGGGCAATCAGAGACCCGTTTAGATCATTTTATATTATTGTTAATATAAGAATTCAGCGAAATTCTATCACATTTGTTCAGATTACGTCGCTCCTATTTCAGATAGCGTCTTGGGCTAAGCGGCACCTTAAAGCGCATGAAATGGCGAGTAAAATGCACTATTAAACTTCTATGATAGGGCAATCAGAGAACCGAATAGAGCGTATTATATTTTGGTTAATATAACAATTCTGCGTAATTCTATCACGTTTGTTCAATTTACGTACCTCCAATTTCAGATAGCGCATTGGACTAGGCGGCATCTTAAAGCGCATGAAATGTCGAGTAAAATGCACTACTTAGCTTCTCGGATAGGGCAATCAGAGACCCGATTAGGTCATCTTATATTATGGTTAATATAAGAATTCTGCGTAATTCTATCACGTCTGTTCAATTTACGTAGCTCCAATTTCAGATAGCGTTTTGGACTAGGTGGCATCTTAAAGCGCATGAAATGTCGAGTAAAATGCACTACTAAACTTCTAGGGAAGCGCAAACAGACACTCGATTAGATCATTTTATATTATTGTTAATATAAGAATTCTGCGTAATTCTATCACATTTGTTCAATTTATGTCCCTCCTATTTCAGATAGCGTATTGGACTAGGCGGCACCATAAAGCGCATGAAATGACGAGTAAAATGCACTACTAACCTTCTACGATAGGGCAATCAGAGACCCGATTAGATAAATTTATATTATGGTTAATATAAGAATTCAGCGAAATTGTATCACATTTGTTCAATTTACGTCGCTCCTATTTCAGATAGTATATTGGGCTATGCGGCATCTTAAAGCGCGTGGAATGACGAGTAAAATGCACTCCTAACCTTCTATCATAGGGCAATCAGAGTCCCGATTAGATCATTTTATATTATGGATAATATAAGAATTCTGCGTGCTTCTATCACATTTGTTCAATTTGTGTCGCTCCTATTTCAGATAGCGTATTGGACTAGGCGATACCTTAAAGCGCATGAAATGACGAGTGAAATGCACTATTAAACTTCTATGATAGGGCAATCAGAGACCCGAATAGATCATATTATATTATGGTTAATATAAGAATTCAGCAAAATTCTATCACATTTGTTCAATTTACGTCGCTCCTATTTCAGATAGCGTATTGGGCTAGGCGGCACCTTAAAGCACATGAAATGACGAGTAAAATGCACTATTAAACTTCAATGATAGGGCAATTAGAGACCCGAATACATCGTATTATATTATGGTTAATATATGAATTCTGCGTAATTCTATCACGTCTGTTCAATTTACGTAGCTCCAATTTCAGATAGCGTTTTGGACTAGGTGGCATCATAAAGCGCATGAAATGTCGAGTAAAATGCACTATTAAACTTCTAGGGTAGGGCAAACAGAGACCCGATTAGATCATTTTATATTATGGTTAATATAAGAATTCAGCGTAATTTAATCAGATTTGTTCAATTTACGTCGCTCCTATTTCAGATAGCGTATTGGGCTAGACGGCACCATAAAGCGCATGAAATGACGAGTAAAATGCACTATTAAGCTTCTATGATAGCGCAATCAGAGTCCCGATTAGATCATTTTAAATTATGGTTAATATAAGAATTCTTGCGTAATTCTATCACATTTGTTCAATTTACGTCGCTCCTATTTCATATAGCATATTGGGCGATTCGGCATCTTAAAGCGCATGAAATGACGAGTAAAATGCACTACTAAACTTCTCGGATACGGAAATCAGAGATAGGATTAGGTCATTTTAAATTATGGTTAATATAAGAATTCTGCGTAATTCTATCACACTTTTTCAATTCACGTCGCTCCCATTTCAGGTAGCGCATTGGGCTAAGCGGCACCTTAAAGCGCATGGCATGACGAGTAAAATGCACTACTAAACTTCTCGGATACGGCAATCAGAGATAGGATTAGGTCATTTTAAATTATGGTTAATATAAGAATTCTGCGTAATTCTATCACACTTTTTCAATTCACGTCGCTCCCATTTCAGATAGCGCATTGGGCTAAGCGGCACCTTAAAGCGCATGGCATGACGAGTAAAATGCAGTACTAAACTTCTTTGATAGGGCAATCAGAGACCCGATGAGATCATTTTATATTATGGTTTATATAAGAATTCTACGTAACTCTATCACATTTATTCAATTTACGCTGCTCCAATTTCAGATAGCGGATTGGGCTAGACGGCGACTTAAAGCGCATGAAATGACGAGTAAAATACACTGCTGAACTTCTGTGACAGGGCAGTCAGAGACCCGATTAGATCATCTTAAATTATGGTTAATATAAGAATTCTGTGTAATTCTATCACGTTTGTTCAATTTATGTCGCTCCTATTTCAGATAGCGTATTGGGCTAGGCGGCACCTTAAAGCGCATGATGCGACGAGTAAAATCCACTATTAATCTTCTATGATAGGGAAATCAGAGACCCGAATAGATCGTATTATATTATGGTTAATATAAGAATTCAGCGTAATTTTATCACATTTGTGCAATTTACATCGCCCCTATTTCAGATAGCGTACTGGGCTAGGCGGCACCTTAAAGCGCATGAAATGACGAGTGAAATGCACTATTAAACTTCTATGATAGGGCAATCAGAGACCCGAATAGATCGTATTATATTATGTTTAATATAAGAATTCTGCGTAATTCTGTCACATTTCTTCAATTTATGTCGCTCCTATTTCAGATAGCGTATTGGGCTAGGCGTCACCTTAAAGCGCATCAAATGTCGAGTAAAATGCACTACTTAGCTTCTCGGATAGGGCAATCAGAGACCCGATTAGGTCATCTTATATTATGATGGATATAAGAATTCGGCGTAACACTATCACATTTGTTCAATTTACATCGCTCCTATTTCAGATAGCATATTGGGTTAGACGGCATCTTTAAGCGCGTGGAATAACGAGTAAAATGCGCTACTAACCTTCTATGATAGGGCAATCAGGGACCCGGTTAGATCATTTTATATTATTGTTAATATAAGAATTCAGCGAAATTCTATCACATTTGTTCAGTTTACGTCGCTCCTATTTCAGATAGCGTCTTGGGCTAAGCGGCACCTTAAAGCGCATGAAATGGCGAGTAAAATGAACTATTAAACTTCTATGATAGGGCAATCAGAGAACCGAATAGATCGTATTATATTTTGGTTAATATAACAATTCTGCGTAATTCTATCACGTTTGTTCAATTTACGTACCTCCAATTTCAGATAGCGCATTGGACTAGGCGGCATCTTAAAGCGCATGAAATGTCGAGTAAAATGCACTACTTAGCTTCTCGGATAGGGCAATCAGAGACCCGATTAGGTCATCTTATATTATGGTTAATATAAGAATTCTGCGTAATTCTATCACGTCTGTTCAATTTACGTAGCTCCAATTTCAGATAGCGTTTTGGACAAGGTGGCATCTTAAAGCGCATGAAATGTCGAGTAAAATGCACTATTAAACTTCTAGGGAAGGGCAAACAGACACCCGATTAGATCATTTTATATTATGGTTAATATAAGAATTCTGCGTAATTCTATCACATTTGTTCAATTTATGTCGCTCCTATTTCAGATAGCGTATTGGGCTAGGCGGTTCCTTAAAGCGCATGAAATGGCGAGTAAAATGCACTATTAAACTTCTATGATAGGGCAATCAGAGAACCGGATAGATCGTATTATGTTATGTTTAATATAAGAATTCTGCGTAATTCTGTCACATTTGTTCAATTTACGTCGCCCCTATCTAGAGATAGCGTATTGGGATTGTTGGCATCTTAAAGCGCATGAAATGTCGAGTGAAATGCACTATTAAACTTCTATGATGGGGCAATCAGAGACCCGATTAGATAGTATTATATTATGGTTAACATATTGTTACGAACACCGTGAAGCCAACCGTGATCGACCCGAAGGGAGCGTTCGATCTGTCGTTAAGGGACGATCGCCGTTATTGATGAAACAGATCAATGAGAGAGTCTGATTGACAGTCAAGGAGACAAGACGCGATATTATAGACTCTGCCATTCCTTGTTTATATCCTCATAATAAAGTTATAAGTGTGAACATGTCGTGCGATGATAATCCCCGGCGCAGCAATATGAATTCTGCGTAATTGTATCACGTCTGTTCAATTTACGTAGCTCCAATTTCAGATAGCGTTTTGGACTAGGTGGCATCTTAAAGCGCATGAAATGTCGAGTAAAATGCACTATTAAACTTCTAGGGAAGGGCAAACAGACACCCGATTAGATCATTTTATATTATGGTTAATATAAGAATTCTGCGTAATTCTATCACATTTGTTCAATTTATGTCGCTCCTATTTCAGATAGCGTATTGGGCTAGGCGGTTCCTTAAAGCGCATGCAATTACGAGTAAAATGCACTACTAAACTTCTCGGATAGGGCAATCACAGACCCGACAAGGTCATTTTAAATTATGGTTAATATAAGAATTCTGCGTAATTCTATCACATTTATTCAATTCACATCGCCCCTATTTCAGACAGCGTACTGGGCTAGGAGGCACCTTAAAGCGCATGAAATGACGAGTGAAATACACTATTAAACTTCTATGATAGGGCAATCAGAAACCAGAATAGATTGTATTATATTATGGTTAATATAAGAATTCTTGCGTAATTCTATCACATTTGTTCAATTTACGTCGTTCCTATTTCAGATAGCGTATTGGGCTAGGCGGCTCCTTAAAGCGCATGAAATGACGAGCAACATGCACTATTAACCTTCTATGATAGGGCAATCAGAGAACCGGATAGATCGTATAATATTATGTTTAAGATAAGAATTCTGCGTAATTCTGTCACATTTGTTCAATTTACGTCGCCCCTATTTAGAGATAGCGTACTGGGCTTGTTGGCATCATAAAGCGCATGAAATGTCGAGTCAAATGCACTATTAAACTTCTAGGGTAGGGCAAACAGAGACCCGATTATATCATTTTATATTATGGTTAATATAAGAATTCTGCGTAATTTTATCACATTTGTTCAATTTACGTCGCATCTATTTCAGATAGCGTATTGGGCTAGGCGGCGCCTTAAAGCGCATGATATGACGAGTAAAATGCGCTATTAAACTTCTATGATAGCGCAATCAGAGTCCCGATTAGATCATTTTAAATTATGGTTAATATAAGAATTCTTGCGTAATTCTATCACATTTGTTCAATTTACGTCGCTCCTATTTCAGATAGCGTATTGGTCGATTCGGCATCTTAAAGCGCATGAAATGACGAGTAAAATGCATTACTAAACTTCTCGGATAGGGCAATCAGAGATACGATTAGGTCATTTTAAATTATGGTTAATATAAGAATTCTGCGTAATTCTATCACATTTATTCAATTTACGTCGCCCCTATTTCAGATAGCGTACTGGGCTAGGCGGCACCTTAAAGCGCATGAAATGACGAGTGAAATGCACTATTAAACTTCTATGATAGGGCAATCAGAGACCCGAATAGATCATGTTATATTATGGTTAATATAAGAATTCAGCAAAATTCTATCACATTTGTTCAATTTACGTCGCTCCTATTTAGATAGCGTTTTGGGCGATTCGGCATCTTAAAGCGCATGAAATGGCGAGTAAAATGCACTTTTAAACTTCTATGATAGGGCAATCAGAGACCCGAATACATCGTATTATATTATGGTTAATATATGAATTCTGCGTAATTCTATCACGTCTGTTCAATTTACGTAGCTCCAATTTCAGATAGCGTTTTGGACTAGGTGGCATCTTAAAGCGCATGAAATGTCGAGTAAAATGCGCTATTAAACTTCTATGATAGCGCAATCAGCGTCCCGATTAGATCATTTTAAATTATGGTTAATATAAGAATTCTTGCGTAATTCTATCACATTTGTTCAATTTACGTCGCTCCTATTTGAGATAGCGTATTGGTCGATTCGGCATCTTAAAGCGCATGAAATGTCGAGTAAAATGCACTGCTAAACTTCTCGGATAGGGCAATCAGAGATACGATTAGGTCATTTTAAATTATGGTTAATATAAGAATTCTGCGTAATTCTATCACATTTATTCAATTTACGTCGCCCCTATTTCAGATAGCGTACTGGGCTAGGCGGCACCTTAAAGCGCATGAAATGACGAGTGAAATGCACTATTAAACTTCTATGATAGGGCATCAGAGACGCGAATAGATCATATTATATTATGGTTAATATAAGAATTCAGCAAAATTCTATCACATTTGTTCAATTTACGTCGCTCCTATTTAGATAGCGTTTTGGGCGATTCGGCATCTTAAAGCGCACGAAATGACGAGTAAAATGCACTTTTAAACTTCTATGATAGGGCAATCAGAGACCCGAATACATCGTATTATATTATGGTTAATATATGAATTCTGCGTAATTCTATCACGTCTGTTCAATTTACGTAGCTCCAATTTCAGATAGCGTTTTGGACTAGGTGGCATCTTAAAGCGCATGAAATGTCGAGTAAAATGCACTATTAAACTTCTACGATAGGGCAATCAGAGACCCGAATTGATCGTATTACATTATGGTTAATATAAGAATTCTGTGTAATTCTATCACATTTGTTCAATTTACGTCGCCCCTATTTCAGATAGCTTATTGGGCTAGGTGGCATCTTAAAGCGCATCAAATGTCGAGTAAAATGCACTATTAAACTTCTAGGGTAGGGCAAACAGAGACCCGATTAGATCATTTTATATTATGGTTAATATAAGAATTCTGCGTAACTCTATCACATTTGCTCAATTGAAGTCGCTCCTATTTCAGATAGCGTATTGGGCTGTGCGGCATCCTAAAGCGCATGCAATTACGAGTAAAATGCACTACTAAACTTCTCGGATAGGGCAATCTCAGACCCGAATACATCGTATTATATTATGGCTAATATAAGAATTATGCGTAATTCTATCACATTTATTCAATTTACGTCGCCCCTATTTCAGATAGCGTACTGGGCTAGGCGGCACCTTAAAGCGCATGAAATGACGAGTGAAATGCCCTATTAAACTTCTATGATAGGGCATCAGAGACGCGAATAGATCATATTATATTATGGTTAATATAAGAATTCAGCAAAATTCTATCACATTTGTTCAATTTACGTCGCTCCTATTTAGATAGCGTTTTGGGCGATTCGGCATCTTAAAGCGCACGAAATGACGAGTAAAATGCACTTTTAAACTTCTATGATAGGGCAATCAGAGACCCGAATACATCGTATTATATTATGGTTAATATATGAATTCTGCGTAATTCTATCACGTCTGTTCAATTTACGTAGCTCCAATTTCAGATAGCGTTTTGGACTAGGTGGCATCTTAAAGCGCATGAAATGTCGAGTAAAATGCACTATTAAACTTCTACGATAGGGCAATCAGAGACCCGATTAGATCATTTTGTATTATTGTTAATATAAATATTTAACGTAATTTTATCACATTTGTTCAATTTATATCGCTCCTATTTCAGATAGCGTAATGGGCTAGACGGCACCTTATAGCGCATGAAATGACGAGTAAAATGCACTATTAAGCTTCTATGATAGGGCAACCAGAGAACCGAGTAGATCGTAACATATTATGGTTAATATAAGAATTCTGCGTAATTCTATCACATTTGTTCAATTTATTTCGCTCCTATTTCAGACAGCGTATTGTGCTAGGCGGCATGTTAAAGCGCATGAAATGACGAGTAAAACGCACTATTAAACTTCTGTGATAGGGCAATCAGAGACCCGATTAGATCATTTTATATTATTGTTAATATAAGAATTCTGCGTAATTCTATCACATTTGTTCAATTTATGTCCCTCCTATTTCAGATAGCGTATTGACTAGGCGGCACCATAAAGCGCATGAAATGACGAGTAAAATGCACTACTAACCTTCTACGATAGGGCAATCAGAGACCCGATTAGATAATTTTATATTATGGTTAATATAAGAATTCAGCGAAATTGTATCACATTTGTTCAATTTACGTCGCTCCTATTTCAGATAGTATATTGGGCTATGCGGCATCTTAAAGCACGTGGAATGACGAGTAAAATGCACTCCTAACCTTCTATCATAGGGCAATCAGAGTCCCGATTAGAACATTTTATATTATGGATAATATAAGAATTCTGCGTGCTTCTATCACATTTGTTCAATTTGTGTCGCTCCTATTTCAGATAGCGTATTGGACTAGGCGATACCTTAAAGCGCATGAAAATGACGAGTAAAATGCACTATTAAACTTCAATGATAGGGCAAATCAGAGACCCGAATACATCGTATTATATTATGGTTAATATAAGAATTCAGCGTAATTTTATCACATTTGTTCAATTTACGTCGCCCATATTTCAGATAGCGTCCTGGGCTAGGCGGCACCTTATAGCGCATGAAAATGACGAGTGAAATGCACTATTAAACTTCTATGATAGGGCAATCAGAGACCCGAATAGATCATATTATATTATGGTTAATATAAGAATTCTGCGTAATTCTATCACATTTTGTTCAATTTACGTCGCTCCTATTTCAGATAGCGTATTGGGCTAGGCGGCACCTTAAAGCACATGAAATGACGAGTAAAATGCACTATTAAACTTCAATGATAGGGCAATTAGAGACCCGAATACATCGTATTATATTATGGTTAATATATGAATACTGCGTAATTCTATCACGTCTGTTCAATTTACGTAGCTCCAATTTTCAGATAGCGTTTTGGACTAGGTGGCATCTTAAAGCGCATGAAATGTCGAGTAAAATGCACTATTAAACTTCTAGGGTAGGGCAAACAGAGACCCGATTAGATCATTTTATATTATGGTTAATATAAGAAATTCAGCGTAATTTAATCAGATTTGTTCAATTTACGTCGCTCCTATTTTCAGATAGCGTATTGGGCTAGACGGCACCATAAAGCGCATGAAATGACGAGTAAAATGCACTATTAAGCTTCTATGATAGCGCAATCAGAGTCCCGATTAAATCATTTTAAGTTATGGTTAATATAAGAATTCTTGCGTAATTCTATCACATTTGTTCAATTTACGTCGCTCCTATTTCATATAGCGTAATTGGGCGATTCGACATCTTAAAGCGCATGAAATGACGAGTAAAATGCACTACTAAACTTTCTCGGATACGGCAATCAGAGATAGGATTAGGTCATTTTAAATTATGGTTAATATAAGAATTCTGCGTAATTCTATCACACTTTTTCAATTCACGTCGCTCCCATTTCAGTTAGCGCATTGGGCTAAGCGGCACCTTAAAGCGCATGGCATGACGTGTAAAATGCACTACTAAACTTCTCGGATACGGCAATCAGAGATAGGATTAGGTCATTTTAAATTATGGTTAATATAAGAATTCTGCGTAATTCTATCACACTTTTTCAATTCACGTCGCTCCCATTTCAGATAGCGCATTGGGCTAAGCGGCACCTTAAAGCGCATGGCATGACGAGTAAAATGCAGTACTAAACTTCTTTGATAGGGCAATCAGAGACCCGATGAGATCATTTTATATTATGGTTTATATAAGAATTCTACGTAACTCTATCACATTTATTCAATTTACGCTGCTCCAATTTCAGATAGCGGATTGGGCTAGACGGCGACTTAAAGCGCATGAAATGACGAGTAAAATACACTGCTGAACTTCTGTGACAGGGCAGTCAGAGACCCGATTAGATCATCTTAAATTATGGTTAATATAAGAATTCTGTGTAATTCTATCACGTTTGTTCAATTTATGTCGCTCCTATTTCAGATAGCGTATTGGGCTAAGCGGCACCTTAAAGCGCATGGAATGACGAGTAAAACGCACTATTAAACTTCTGTGATAGGGCAATCAGAGACCCGATTAGATCATTTTATATTATTGTTAATATAAGAATTCTGCGTAATTCTATCACATTTGTTCAATTTATGTCCCTCCTATTTCAGATAGCGTATTGGACTAGGCGGCACCATAAAGCGCATGAAATGACGAGTAAAATGCACTACTAACCTTCTACGATAGGGCAATCAGAGACCCGATTAGATAATTTTATATTATGGTTAATATAAGAATTCAGCGAAATTGTATCACATTTGTTCAATTTACGTCGCTCCTATTTCAGATAGTATATTGGGCTATGCGGCATCTTAAAGCACGTGGAATGACGAGTAAAATGCACTCCTAACCTTCTATCATAGGGCAATCAGAGTCCCGATTAGAACATTTTATATTATGGATAATATAAGAATTCTGCGTGCTTCTATCACATTTGTTCAATTTGTGTCGCTCCTATTTCAGATAGCGTATTGGACTAGGCGATACCTTAAAGCGCATGAAATGACGAGTAAAATGCACTATTAAACTTCAATGATAGGGCAATCAGAGACCCGAATACATCGTATTATATTATGGTTAATATAAGAATTCAGCGTAATTTTATCACATTTGTTCAATTTACGTCGCCCATATTTCAGATAGCGTCCTGGGCTAGGCGGCACCTTATAGCGCATGAAATGACGAGTGAAATGCACTATTAAACTTCTATGATAGGGCAATCAGAGACCCGAATAGATCATATTATATTATGGTTAATATAAGAATTCAGCAAAATTCTATCACATTTGTTCAATTTACGTCGCTCCTATTTCAGATAGCGTATTGGGCTAGGCGGCACCTTAAAGCACATGAAATGACGAGTAAAATGCACTATTAAACTTCAATGATAGGGCAATTAGAGACCCGAATACATCGTATTATATTATGGTTAATATATGAATACTGCGTAATTCTATCACGTCTGTTCAATTTACGTAGCTCCAATTTCAGATAGCGTTTTGGACTAGGTGGCATCTTAAAGCGCATGAAATGTCGAGTAAAATGCACTATTAAACTTCTAGGGTAGGGCAAAAGAGAGACCCGATTAGATCATTTTATATTATGGTTAATATAAGAATTCAGCGTAATTTAATCAGATTTGTTCAATTTACGTCGCTCCTATTTCAGATAGCGTATTGGGCTAGACGGCACCATAAAGCGCATGAAATGACGAGTAAAATGCACTATTAAGCTTCTATGATAGCGCAATCAGAGTCCCGATTAAATCATTTTAAGTTATGGTTAATATAAGAATTCTTGCGTAATTCTATCACATTTGTTCAATTTACGTCGCTCCTATTTCATATAGCGTATTGGGCGATTCGACATCTTAAAGCGCATGAAATGACGAGTAAAATGCACTACTAAACTTCTCGGATACGGCAATCAGAGATAGGATTAGGTCATTTTAAATTATGGTTAATATAAGAATTCTGCGTAATTCTATCACACTTTTTCAATTCACGTCGCTCCCATTTCAGTTAGCGCATTGGGCTAAGCGGCACCTTAAAGCGCATGGCATGACGTGTAAAAATGCACTACTAAACTTCTCGGATACGGCAATCAGAGATAGGATTAGGTCATTTTAAATTATGGTTAATATAAGAATTCTGCGTAATTCTATCACACTTTTTCAATTCACGTCGCTCCCATTTCAGATAGCGCATTGGGCTAAGCGGCACCTTAAAGCGCATGGCATGACGAGTAAAATGCAGTACTAAACTTCTTTGATAGGGCAATCAGAGACCCGATGAGATCATTTTATATTATGGTTTATATAAGAATTCTACGTAACTCTATCACATTTATTCAATTTACGCTGCTCCAATTTCAGATAGCGGATTGGGCTAGACGGCGACTTAAAGCGCATGAAATGACGAGTAAAATACACTGCTGAACTTCTGTGACAGGGCAGTCAGAGACCCGATTAGATCATCTTAAATTATGGTTAATATAAGAATTCTGTGTAATTCTATCACGTTTGTTCAATTTATGTCGCTCCTATTTCAGATAGCGTATTGGGCTAAGCGGCACCTTAGAGCGCATGAAATGACGAGTAAAATGCCCCATTAAACTTCTATGATAGGGCAATCAGAGACCCGTTTAGATCATTTTATATTATTGTTAATATAAGAATTCAGCGAATTTCTATCACATTTATTCAATTTACGTCGCACCAACTTCAGATAGCGTATTGGGCTAAGCGGCATCTTAAAGAGCATGAAAGTCGAGTAAAATTCACTACTGAACTTCTAGGATGGGGCAATCAGAGACCAGAATAGATCGTATTATATTATGGTTAATATAAGAATTCTGCGTAATTCTATCACGATTGTTCAGTTTACGTAGGTCAAATTTCAGATAGCGGATTGGGCTAGACGGCACCTTAACGCGCACGAAGTGACGAGTAAAACGCACTACTAAACTTCTCGGATACAGCAATCAGAGACCCGATTAGGTCATCTCATATTATGGTTAAAATAAGAATTCGGCGAAATTCTATCACATTTGTTCAATTTACGTCGCTCCTATTTCAGATAGCGTATTGGGCTAAGCGGCACCTTAGAGCGCATGAAATGACGAGTAAAATGCACAATTAAACTTCTATGATAGTGCAATCAGAGACCCGATTAGATCATTTTATATTATTGTTAATATAAGAATTCAACGTAATTTTATCACATTTGTTCAATTTACGTCGTTCCTATATCAGATAGCGTATTGGGCTAAGCGGCACCTTAAAGCGCATGAAATGACGAGTAAAATGCACTATGAAACTTCTATGATAGGGCAATCAGAGACCCGATTAGATCATTTTATATTATTATTAATATAAGAATTCGGCGTAATTTTATCACATTTGTTAAATTTACGTCGCCCCTGTTTCAGACAGCGTATTGGGCTAGGTTGCATCTTAAAGCGCATGAAACGTCGAGTAAAATGCACTATTAAACTTCTAGGGTAGGGCAAACAGAGACCTGATTAGATCATTTTCTATTATGGTTAATTTAAGAATTCAGCGAAACTCAATCACACTTGTTCAATTTACGTAGCTCCAATTTCAGAGAGCGTATTGGGCTAGGCGGCATCTTAAAGCGCATGAAATATCGAGTGATATGCACTATTAAACTTCCATGATTGGGCAGTCGGAGACCCGATTAGACCATTTTATATTATGGTTATTAGAAGAATTCAGCGTAATTGAACCACAATTATTCAATTTACGTCGCTCCTATATCGGGTAGCGTATTGGGCAACGCAGAATCTTAAAGCGCATGAAATGACGAGTAAAATGCACTATTAAACTTCTATGATAGGGCAATCGGAGGCCCGATTGGATCATTTTATATTATGGTTAATATAAGAATTCAGCGAAATTCTGTCACATTTGTTCAATTTACGTCGCTCCTGTTTCAGATAACGGATTGGGCTAAGCGGCACCTTAAAGCGCATGAAATGCCGAGCAAAATGCACTGTTAAAGTTCTATGATAGGGAAATCAGAGACCCGAATAGATCGTATTATATTATGCTTAATACAAGAATTCTGCGTAATTCTATCACATTTGTTCAATTTATGTCGCTCCTACTTCAGATAGCGTATTGGGCTAAGCGGCATCTTAAAGCGCATGAAATATCGAGTAATATGCACTACTAAACTTCGAGGATAGGGCAATCAGAGACCCGATAAGGTCATCTTATGTTTTGATTAATATAAGAATTCTGCGTAATTCTATTACGTTTGTTCAATTTACGTAGCTCCAATTTCAGATAGCGTATTGGGCTAGGTGGCATCTTAAAGCGCATGAAATGTCGAGTAAAATGCACTATTAAACTTCTATGATAGGGCAATCAGAGACCCGATTAGATCATTCTATATTATGGTTAATATAAGAATTCTGCGTAACTCTGTCACATTTGTTCAATTTAGGTAGCTCCAATTTCAGAATGCGGATTGGGCTAAGCGGCATCTTAAGGCGCATTAAATGTGGAGTAAAATGCACTACCAAACGTCTCGGATAGGGCTAACAGAGACCCGATTAGGTCATCTTATATTATGGTTAATATAAGAATTCAGCGTATTTCTATCACATTTATTCAATTTACGTCGCACCAACTTCAGATAGCGTATTGGGCTACGCGGCATCTTAAAGAGCATGAAATGTCGAGTAAAATGCACTACTAAACTTCTAGGATAGGGCAATCAGAGACCCGAATAGATCGTATTATATTATGGTTAATATTAGAATTCTGCGTAATTCTATCACGTTTGTTCAGTTTACGTAGCTCCAATTTCAGATAGCGGATTGGGCTAGACGGCACCTTAAAGCGCATGAAATGACGAGTAATATGCACTTCTGAACTTCTTTGATAGGGTAATCAGTGGTCCGATTACATCATTTTATATTATGGTTAATATAAGAATTCAGCGAAATTCTATCACATTTGTTCAATTTACGTCGCTCCAACTTCAGATATCGTGTTGGGCTTGGCGGCACCTTAAAGCGCATGAAATGGCGAGTTAAATGCACTATTAAACTTCTATGATAGGGCAATCACAGACCCGATTAGATCATCTTATATTATGGTTAACATAAGAATTCTGCGTAACTCTATCACATTTGTTCAATTTACGTATCTCCAATTTCAGATAGCGGATTGGGCTAGACGGCACCTTAAAGCGCATGGAACGCCGAGTAAAATGCACTACTAAACTTCTTTGATAGGGCTATCAGAGACCCTATTAGATCATTTTATATTATGGTTAATATAAGAATTCCGCGTAATTCTATTACGTTTGTTCCATTTACGCAGCTCCAATTTCAGATAGCGGATTGGGCTAAGCGGCACCTTAAAGCTCATGAAATGCCAAACAAAATGCACTATTAAACATCTATGATAGGGCAATCAGAGACCCGATTAGATCATTCTATAATATGGTTAATATAAGAATTCTGCGTAATCCTATCACATTTGTTCAATCTACGTCGCTCCTATTTCAGATAGCGTATTGGGCTAGGCGGCATCTTAAAGCGCATGGAATGGCGAGTAAAATGCACTATTAAACTTCTGTGATAGGGCAATCAGAGACCCGATTAGATCATTCTATATTTTGGTTAATATAAGAATTCAGCGAAATTCTATCGCATTTGTTCAATTTACGTCGCTCCTATTTCGGATAGCGTATTGGGCTAAGCAGCATCTCAAAGCGCATGAAATGGCGAGTAAAATGCACTATTAAACTTCTAGGGTAGGGCAAACAGAGACCCGATTAGATCATTTTATATTATGGTTAATTTAAGAATTCAGCAAAATTCTATCACATTTGTTCAATTTACGTGGTTCCCATTACAGATAGCGTATTGGGCTAAGCGGCATCACAAAGCGCATGAAATGACGAGTAAAATGCTCTATTAAAGTTCTAGGGTAGGGCAAACAGAGATCCGATTAGATCATTTTATATTATGGTTAATATAAGAATTCAGCGTAATTGTATCACATTTGTTCAATTTACGTCGCTCCTATTTCAGATAGCGTATTGGGCTAAGCGGCACATTAAACGGCATGAAATGGCGAGTAAAATGCACTATTCAACTTCTATGATAGGGCAATCGGAGACACGATTAGATCATTTTATATTATTGTTAAAATAAGAATTCGGCGTAATTTTATCACATTTGTTCAATTTACGTCGCTCCTATTCCAGATAGCGTATTGGGCTAGGTTGCATCATAAAGCGCATGAAATGTCGAGTAAAATGCACTATTAAAATTCTAGGGTAGGGCAAACAGAGAGCCGATTAGATCATTTTATATTATGGTTAATGTAAGAATTCAGCGAAACTCTATCACACTTGTTCAAATTACGTAGCTCCAATTTCAGATAGCGTATTGGGCGAGACGGCATCTTAAAGTGCGTGGAATGACGAGTAAAATGCACTACTAAACTTCTATGATAGGGCAATCAGAGACCCGATTAGATCATTTTATATTATTGTTAATATAAGAATTCAACGTAATTTTACCACATATGTTCAATTTACGTCGCTCCTATTTCAGATAGCGTATTGGGCTAAGCGGAAATTTAAAGCGCATGAGATGACGAGTAAAATGCACTATTAAACTTCTATGATAGGGCAATCGGAGACACGATTAGATCATTTTATATTATGGTTAATTTAAGAATTCAGCGAAACTCTATCACACTTGTACAATTTACGTAGCTCCAATTTCAGGTAGCGTATTGTGCTAGGCGGCACCTTAAGGCGCATGCAATGACGAGTAAAATGCACTATTAAACTTCTATGATACGGCAATGAGAGACCCGATTAGGTCATTTTAAATTATGGTTAATATAAGAATTCTGCGTAATTCTATCACATTTGTTCAATTTACGTTGCTCCTATTTCAGATAGCGTATAGGGCTAAGCGGCACCTTAAAGCGCATGGAATGACGAGTAAAATGCAGTACTAAACTTCTTTGATAGGGCAATCAGAGACCCGATGTGATCATTTTATATTATGGTTTATATAAGAATTATGCGTTACTCTATCACATTTATTCAATTTACGCAGCTCCAATTTCAGATAGCGGATTGGGCTAGACGGCACCTTAAAGCGCATGAAATGTAGAGTAAAATGCACTATTAAACTTCTAGGGTAGGGCAAACAGAGACCCGATTAGATCATTTCATATTATGGTTAATTTAAGAATTCAGAGAAATTCTATCGCATTTGTTCAATTTACGTCGCCCCTATTTCAGATAGCGTATTGGGCTAGGTGGCATCTTAAAGCGCATGAAATGTCGAGTAAAATGCACTAGTAAACTTCTATGATAGTGCAATCAGAGACCCGATTAGATCATTTTGTATTATTGTAAATATAAGAATTCAACGTAATTTTATCACATTTGTTCAATTTATGTCGCTCCTATTTCAGATAGCGTATTGGGCCAAGCGGCACCTTAAAGCGCATGAATTGACGAGTAACATGCACTATTAAACTTCTATGATAGGGCAATCAGAGACCCGAATAGATCGTATTATATTATGGTTAATATAAGAATTCTGCGTAATTCTATCACATTTGTTCAATTTACGTCGCTCCCATTTCAGATAGCGCATTGGGCTAAGCGGCACCTTAACGCGCATGGCGTGACGAGTAAAATGCAGTACTAAACTTCTTTGATAGGGCAATCAGAGACCCGATGAGATCATCTTATATTATGGTTTATATAAGAATTCTGCGTAACTCTATCACATTTATTCAATTTACGCAGCTCCAATTTCAGATAGCGGTTTGGGCTCGACGGCACCTAAAAGTGCATGAAATGTCGAGTAAAATGCACTACTGAACTTCTGTGATAGGGCAATCAGAGACCCGATTAGATCATCTTAAATTATGGTTAATATATGAATTCTTGCGTAATTCTATCACATTTGTACAATTTACGTCGCTCCTATTTCAGATAGCGTATTGGGCGAGGCGGCATCTTAAAGCGCATGAAATGTCGTGTAAAATGCACTATTAAACTTCTATGATAGGGCAATCAGAGACCCGAATAGATCGTATTATATTATGGTTAATATAAGAATTCTGCGTAATTCTATCACATTTGTTCAATTTACGTCGCTCCTTATTCAGAAAGCGTGTTGGGTTAAGCGGCACCTTAAAGCGCATGAAATGACGAGTAAAATGTACTATTAAACTTCTATGATAGGGCAAGCAGAGACCCGATAAGATCATTTTATATTATTTTTAATATAAGAATGCAGCGTAATTTTATCTCATTTGATCAATTTACGTCGCCCCTATTTCAGATGGCGTATTAGGCTAGGTGGCATCTTAAAGCGCATGATATGTCGAGTGAAATGCACTATTAAACTTCTAGGGTAGGGCAAACAGAGACCCGATTAGGTCATCTTATATTATCCTTAATATAAGGATGCACCGTAATTCTATCACATTTGTTCAATTTACGTCGCTAATATTTCATATAGCGTATTGGGCTAAGCGGTACCATAAAGCGCATGAAATGACGAGTGAAGGGCACCATTAAACTTCTAGGTTAGGGCAAACAGAGACCCGATTAGATCATTTTATATTATGGTTAATATAAGAATTCTGCGTAATTCTATCACATTTGTTCAATTTACGTCCCTCCTATTTCAGACAGCGTATCGGGCGAGGCGGCATCTTAAAGCGCATGAAATGTCGAGTAAAATGCACTACTAAACTTCTCGGATAGGGCAATCAGAGACCCGATTAGGTCATCTTATATTATGATTAGTATAAGAATTCAGCGTAATTCTATCACATTTGTTCAAATTACGTCGTTCCTATTTCAGATGATATATTGGGCTTGGCGGCAACTTAAAGCGCGTGGAATGACGAGTAAAATATATTCCTAACCTTCTATGATAGATCAATCAGAGACCCGATTAGATCATTTTATATTATTGTTAATATAAGAATTCAGCGAAATTCTATCATATTTGTTCAATGTACGTCGCTCCTATTTCAGATAGTGTATTGGGCTAAGCGGCACCTTAAAGCGCATGAAATGACGAGTAAAATGCACTACTAAGCTTCTTTGATTGGGCAAACAGAGACCCGAGTAGATCATTTTAAATTATGGTTAATATAAGAATTCTGCGTAATTTCATCACATTTGTTCAATTTATGTCCCTCCTTTTTCAGGAAGCGCATTGGGTTAAGCGGCACCTTAAAGCGCATTAAATGACGAGTAAAATGCACTATTAAACTTCTATGATAGGGCAATCGGAGTCCCGATTAGATCATTTTATATTAATGTTAATATAGGAATGCAGCGTAATTTTATTACATTTGTTCAATTTACGTCGCCCCTTTATCAGATAGCGTATTGGGCTAAGCGGCATCTCAAAGCGCATGAAGTGCCGAGTAAAATGCACTATTAAACTTCTAGGGTAGGTCGAATAAAGACCCGATTAGATCATTTTATATTATGTATAATATAAGAATTCTGCGTACTTGTATCACATTTGTTCAATTTACGTAGCTCCTATTTCAGATAGCGTACTGGGCTGGGTGGCATCTTAAGCGCATGAAATGTCGAGTAAAATGCACTACTAAACTTCTCCGATATGGCAATCAGACACCCGATTAGGTTATCTTATATTATGATTAATATAAGAATTCCGCAGAATTCTATCACATTTGTTCACTTTACGTCGCTCCTATTTAAGATAGCGTTTTGGGCTAGGTGGCATCGTAAAGCGCATGAAATGCCGAGTAAAATGCACTACAAAACTTCTAGGATAGGGCAATCAGAGACCCGATTAGGTCATCGTATATTATGATTAATATAATAATTCAACCTAATTCTATCACATTTTTTCAATTTACGTCGCTCCTATTTCAGATAGCGGATTGGGCTAGACGGCACCTTCAAGCGCCTGAAATGACGAGTAAAATGCACTATTAAACATCTATGATAGGGGAATCAGAGACCCGATTAGATCATTTTAAATTATGGTTAATATAAGAATTCTGCGTAATTCTATCACATTTGTTGAATTTAGGTAGCTCCAATATCAGATAGCGGATTGGGCTGGGCGGCACCTTAAAGCGCATGAAATGACGAGTAAAATGCTCTACTAACCTTCTATGATATGGCGATCAGAGTCCCGATTAGATCATTTTATATTATGGTTAATATAAGAATTCGTCGTAACTCTATCACATTTGTCCAATTTACGTAGCTCCAATTTCAGATAGTGTATTGAGATAGGCGACACCTTAAAGCGCATGAAATGACGAGTAAAATGCAGCATTATACTTCTATGATAGGGCAATCTGAGACCCGAATAGATCATATTATATTATGGTTAATATAAGAATTCTGCGTAATTCTATCACATTTGATCAATTTACGTCGCTCCTATTTCAGATAGCGGATTGGGCTAGACGGCACCTTCAAGCGCATGAAATGACGAGTAAAATGCACTATTAAACATCTATGATAGGGCAATCAGAGACCCGATTAGATCATTTTGTATTATGGTTAATATAAGAATTCTGCGTAATTTTATCACATTTGTTGAATTTAGGTAGCTCCAATATCAGATAGCGGATTGGGCTGGGCGGCACCTTAAAGCGCATGAAATGACGAGTAAAATGCTCTACTAACCTTCTATGATATGGCGATCAGAGACCCGATTAGATCATTTTATATTATGGTTAATATAAGAATCCGTCGTAACTCTATCACATTTGTCCAATTTACGTAGCTCCAATTTCAGATAGTGTATTGAGATAGGCGACACCTTAAAGCGCATGAAATGACGAGTAAAATGCAGTATTATACTTCTATGATAGGGCAATCTGAGACCCGAATAGATCATATTATATTATGGTTAATATAAGAATTCTGCGTAATTCTATCACATTTGTTCAATTTACGTCGCTCCTACTCCAGATAGCGTATTGGGCTAAGCGGCACCTAAAGCGCATGAAATGTCGTGTAAAATGCGCTATTAAACTTCTATGTTAGCGCAATCAGAGACCCGATTGGATCATTTTAAATTATGGTTAATATAAGAATTCTGCGTAATTCTATCACATTTGTTCAATTTACGTCGCTCCTATTTCAGATATCGTATTGGCATAAACGGCACCTTAAAGCGCATGAAATGGCGAGTAAAATGCACTATTAAACTTCTATGATAGGGCAATCAGAGACCCGATTAGATCATTTTATATTATTGTTAATATAAGAATTCAGCGTTATTTTATCACATTTGTTCAATTTACGTCGCCCCTATTTCAGATACCGTATTGGGCTAAACGTCAGCTGAAAGCGCATGAAATGGCGAGTAAAATGCACTATTAAGCTTCTATGATAGGGCAATCAGAGACCCGATCAGATCATTTTATATCATGGTTAATATAAGAATTATGCGTAATTCTATCACATTTGTTCAATTTACGTCGCTCCTATTTCAGATAGCGTATTGGGCTAGGCGGCCACCTAAAGCGCATGAAATGTCGTGTTAAAATGCGCTATTAAACTTCTATGATAGCGCAATCAGAGACCCGATTAGATCATCTTATATTATGGTTAATTTAAGAATTCGTCGTAACTCTATCGCATTTGTCCAATTTACGTAGCTCCAGTTTCAGATAGCGTATAGGGATAGGCGGCACCTTAAAGCGCATGAAATGACGAGTAAAATGCACTATTAAACTTCTAAGATAGGGTAATCAGAGACCCGATGAGATCATTTTAAATTATGGTTAATATAAGAATTCTGGGTAATTCTATCACATTTGTTCAATTTACGACGCTCCTATTTCAGATGGCGTATTGTGCGAGGCGGCATCTTAAAGCGCATGAAATGTCGAGTAAAATGAACTACTAAACTTCTCGGATACGGCAATCAGAGACCCGAATAGATCATATTATATTATGGTTAATATAAGAATTCTGCGTAATTCTATCACATTTGTTCAATTTACGTCGCTCCTATTTCAGATAGCGTATTGGGCTAGGCGGCACCTTAAAGCGCATGAAGTGACGAGTAAAATGCACTATTAACCTTTATGATAGGGCAATCAGAGACCTGATTAGATCATTTTATATTATGGTTAATATAAGAATTCAGCGTAATTGAACCACATTTACTATAGTTACGTAGCTCATACTTCAGATAGCGCAATGGGCTCAGCGGCATCTTAAAGCGCATGATATGTCAAGTAAAATGCACTACTAAGCTTCTAGGATAGGGCAATTAGAGATCCGATTAGGTCATCTTATATAATGGTTAATATAAGAATCCAGCGTAATTCTATCACATTTGTTCAATTTACGTCGCTCCTACTTCAGATAGCGTATTGGGCTAGGCGGCACCTAAAGCGCATGAAATGTCGTGTAAAATGCGCTATTAAACTTCTATGTTAGCGCAATCAGAGACCCGATTAGATCACTTTATATTATGGTTAATATAAGAATTCAGCGAAATTCTATCACATTTGTTCAATTTACGTCGCTCCTATTTCTGATAGCGTCTCGGGATAAGCGGCGCCTTAAAGCGCATGAAATGCCGAGCAAAATGCACTATCAAACTTCTACGATGGGGTAATCAGTAACCCGATTAGATCATTCTATACTATGGTTCATATAAGAATTCTGCGTAATTCTATCACATTTGTTCAATTTATGGTGCTCCTATTTCAGACAGCGTATTGGGCTAGGCGGCACCTTAAAGCGCATGAAATGTCGAGTAAAATACACTACTAATGGTCTCGGTCAGGGCAATCAGGGACCCGATTAGGTCATCTTATATTATGATTAATATAAGAACTCAGCGTAATTCTATCACATTTGTTCACTTTACGGTGCTCCTATTTCAGCTAGCGTATTGGGCAAGGCGGCATCTTAAAGCGCATGAAATGACGAGTAAAATGTACTGCTAAACTTGTAGGATAGGGCAATCAGAGACCCGATTAGGTCATCTTATATTGTGATTAATATAAGAATTCAGCGTAATTCCATCACATTCTTTCAATTTACGTCGCTCCTATTTTAGATAGCGTATTGCTCAAAGCGGCATCTTAATGCGCATGAAATGTCGAGTAAAATGCACTACTAAGCTTCTAGGATAGTTCAATCAGAATCCCGATTAGATCATCTTATATTATTGCTAATTTAAGGATTCATCGTAACTCTATCACATTTTGTCCAATTCACGTCGCTCCTACACCAGATATCGTACTGAGCTAGGCGGCATCTTAAAGCGCATGAAATGGCGAGTAAAATGCACTACTAACCCTCTCAGATACGGCCATCAGAGACCGAATTAGATGATTTTATATTATGGTTAATATAAGAATTCTGCGAGATTCTATCACATTTGTTCAATTTACGTCGCTCCTATTAGAGATAGGGTATTGGTCTAAGCGGCATCTTATAGCGCAGGAAATGTCGAGTAAAATGCATTACTAAACTTCTAGGATAGGGCAATCAGAGACCCAAATATATCATATCATATTATGGTTAATATAAGAATTCTGCGTAATTCTATCACGTTTGTTCAATTTACGTCGCTCCTACTTCAGATATCGTATTGGGCTAAGCGGCATCTGAAAGCGCGTGGAATGACGAGTAAAATGCACTACTAAGCTTCTATGATAGGGCAATCAGAGACCCGATTAGATCATTTTATATTATGGTTAATTTATGAATTCAGCGAAACACTATCACACTTGTTCAATTTACGTAGCTCCAATTTCAGATAGCGTAATGTGCTAGGCGGCATCATAAAGCGCGTAGAATGACGAGTAAAATGCACTACTAACCTTCTACGATACGCAAACAGAGACCCGATTAGATCATTTTATATTATGGTTAATATAAGAATGCAGCGTAATTTTATCACATCTGTTCAATTTACGTCGCACCTATTTCAGATAGTGTATTGGGCTAGGTTGCATCATAAAGCGCATTAAATGCCGAGTAAAATGCACTATTAAAATTCTATGGTAGGTCAAACAGAGAACCTATTAGATCATTTTATGTTATGGATAATTTAACAATTCAGCGAAACTCTATCACACTTGTTCAATTTACGTAGCTCCAATTTCATATAGCGTATTGGGCTAGGCGGCACCTTAAAGCGCATGAAATGTCGAGTATAATGCACTTTTAAACTTCTAGGGTAGGGCAAACAGAGACCAGATTAGATCATTTTATATTATGGTTAATTTAAGAATTCAGCGAAATTCTATCACATTTGTTCAATTTACGTCGCTCCTATTTCAGATAGCGTATTGGGCTAAGCGGAAATTTAAAGCGCATGAGGTGACGAGTAAAATGCACTATTAAACTTCTATGATAGGGCAATCGGAGACACGATTAGATCATTTTATATTATGGTTAATTTAAGAATTCAGCGAAACTCTATCACACTTGTACAATTTACGTAGCTCCAATTTCAGGTAGCGTATTGTGCTAGGCGGCACCTTAAGGCGCATGCAATGACGAGTAAAATGCACTATTAAACTTCTATGATACGCAATGAGAGACCCGATTAGGTCATTTTAAATTATGGTTAATATAAGAATTCTGCGTAATTCTATCACATTTGTTCAATTTACGTTGCTCCTATTTCAGATAGCGTATAGGGCTAAGCGGCACCTTAAAGCGCATGGAATGACGAGTAAAATGCAGTACTAAACTTCTTTGATAGGGCAATCAGAGACCCGATGTGATCATTTTATATTATGGTTTATATAAGAATTATGCGTAACTCTATCACATTTATTCAATTTACGCAGCTCCAATTTCAGATAGCGGATTGGGCTAGACGGCACCTTAAAGCGCATGAAATGTAGAGTAAAATGCACTATTAAACTTCTAGGGTAGGGCAAACAGAGACCCGATTAGATCATTTCATATTATGGTTAATTTAAGAATTCAGAGAAATTCTATCGCATTTGTTCAATTTACGTCGCCCCTATTTCAGATAGCGTATTGGGCTAGGTGGCATCTTAAAGCGCATGAAATGTCGAGTAAAATGCACTAGTAAACTTCTATGATAGTGCAATCAGAGACCCGATTAGATCATTTTGTATTATTGTAAATATAAGAATTCAACGTAATTTTATCACATTTGTTCAATTTATGTCGCTCCTATTTCAGATAGCGTATTGGGCCAAGCGGCACCTTAAAGCGCATGAATTGACGAGTAACATTGCACTATTAAACTTCTATGATAGGGCAATCAGAGACCCGAATAGATCGTATTATATTATGGTTAATATAAGAATTCTGCGTAATTCTATCACATTTGTTCAATTTACGTCGCTCCCCATTTCAGATAGCGCATTGGGCTAAGCGGCACCTTAACGCGCATGGCGTGACGAGTAAAATGCAGTACTAAACTTCTTTGATAGGGCAATCAGAGACCCGATGAGATCATTTTATATTATGGTTTATATAAGAATTCTGCGTAACTCTATCACATTTATTCAATTTACGCAGCTCCAATTTCAGATAGCGGTTTGGGCTCGACGGCACCTAAAAGTGCATGAAATGTCGAGTAAAATGCACTACTGAACTTCTGTGATAGGGCAATCAGAGACCCGATTAGATCATCTTAAATTATGGTTAATATAAGAATTCTTGCGTAATTCTATCACATTTGTACAATTTACGTCGCTCCTATTTCAGATAGCGTATTGGGCGAGCGGGGCATCTTAAAGCGCATGAAATGTCGTGTAAAATGCACTATTAAACTTCTATGATAGGGCAATCAGAGACCCGAATAGATCGTATTATATTATGGTTAATATAAGAATTCTGCGTAATTCTATCACATTTGTTCAATTTACGTCGCTCCTTATTCAGAAAGCGTGTTGGGTTAAGCGGCACCTTAAAGCGCATGAAATGACGAGTAAAATGTACTATTAAACTTCTATGATAGGGCAAGCAGAGACCCGATTAGATCATTTTATATTATTTTTAATATAAGAATGCAGCGTAATTTTATCACATTTGATCAATTTACATCGCCCCTA